>PVJD01002394.1:0-204992 GCA_004026545.1 Mormoops blainvillei | reverse complement strand
GAGGTCAGTCACGCGGGGAGCATCTCTATGTCATTTTAAGTCGCTGCTGGTTTACTAAAGAGATCCCCTATTTTTCAACATTTCAGGGGATAGTAGTTACTTTTAACTGTGAGAATAGCCTTGCGATTTCTCTTTTGGGGGCTTCCTTTCAGGATTTAGGGAGCGGCCCGGATGAGGGCACAGGGCACGTGCGCGAGGGCTGGTTTTGTGGAAGTGAACGTCACTTCGTGTGCCAGGGCTGTGGTGGCATGGGGACTCTCAGGAGCCTCGGTGGGGACCTCTTGGGACCCGGGGAGCAACACTGGGTGGTCTTGGGCAGGTGCAGACTTCAGAGAGAATCCGTGGTTGCCAGGGAAGGGGTGCACTGGAGGAGACTGGAGGACTAGGAGGCTGGAGACCTCACAGCGCTCCTCTGCCCCCGTTTCCACCACACTGTCACTTGCCCCTTGAGACCCAAAGGTTGCGCCTGCTGTCGTGATCCAGCCCTTGCCGACCCCTCCGGACTCCTCTCACCTGCCCCTGCCCCGGGTCTTATGCTTCCACCCTGCCGTGCTGTTTGCCCCCTCTGGGTCTTTGCAGGGTTGGGCCAGCCCTGGCACGCCTCTTCGCTGCATGTCACTTGGTTAACTGGCTGTGTAGTAACTCGGTTGAGGTGCCACCTCCTCCACTTTTCACTGACTCTCCTCCTTCCCCCAGGCCGGGTTAGCACCCCTTCCACAAACTTCCGCAACATCTCTTGCTTAGAGAATCACACACCTTCACACGATGCCATTTGGTGCCTGTCGCCCTCCTAGACTTGGAGCTGCATGGGTCGGGGTTTCACACCCCAGGCACACGCTAGGCCCTCAATAAATGCTATCGAGTGAAGTAAAAGTGGTCCGAGCATCAGTACTGCCAACCCACGGGCACGACTGAAACATGCGAGGCATCGGGAACACGGAGGCAAATCCCCGGTCCATCAGCATCCCTCCTGTTTCTCCCCTGCCAAACACCAGGCTACCCTCGGTCTCTTGCCTGAACCACCATAATCATTTCCCAACCGACTACCACTCAGCAGACAGACAATCTTGAAACAATCCACGCATATCTCATTCCTACTTAAAACACGGCACAGATGTTTGGGCTGCTCTTAGAATGCCTACCTCTCAGGTCTCATCTTACACCAATTTTCCCTTGGGCCCCAGCCAAGGAGGCTTCTTTTTGTTCTTCAAACAGCAGACCCCCTTTCTTGCCTTGGGAACTTCTCTGGCCAGGAATTTCAGCCTCACACTCGTCACGTGACTGCCTCCTTCTCATACCTTGGGCCTCTGTTTAAGTGTTTCTTTACCCATGAGGCCTTGCTTCGTAATGAAGCCCCAAGTGAGTCTCCTTTCATTCTCTCTCATGGGACCTGCTTGTTTTTACTCAGAGCATCTTTGTACTCGGGAATTTTATTTTTATTTTTGTGACCATTTGTTTGGTAATACTTTTTATCTTCTCAGTGAGGAGGGGTAATTTTGTCCACCAAGGGGACATTTGGCAATGACTGGGCATAGTTTTGGTTGTCACAACTGGGGGTGGGGGTGGTGCTACTAGCATCTCAGGAGTAGAGGCCAGGGATGCTGTGCAACATTCTACGAAACACAGCACAGACACCCACAACAAAGAGTGGCCGGGCCCAAGGTGTCCGTAGGGACTGGAGTGAGGGACGCCAGCCTACTGGTTCCACAGGACAGGGAGCTCACCCGCCTTGTTTGCTGTCATGTCTCCATCTCCTGACCCCATGTCTGACCCACAGTAATAAGCCTTAGCGTGTAGCTGAATGGAAAAATAGGTAGAGGGGGCGCAGGGGTGTTATTACAATGCTTTAAGAACTGGGAGGGCACATCCCGACATTCAGAACTAGGCCCGCCACCGTGCTGGAGCAGGGAGAGGAGGCCCCGCTGTACCAGGCATTACGCCTTTGGTTGCTAGGCTGTGGGGAGGTCTGGGTGCTCTAAGGGAGAGGTTGGGGTGAGCACTGGGGTCAGGGGCAAATGACTTGATCCTGCTGCCCCCTCCCTAGCCTAACCCAAACTCTCATCTAGGAGGACCCCAAACTTCACCCTCTTCCTCCCGGGTCTAAGGGCTAAGAAAAGAGTCCTCCTCCTGGTCAGTCCGGTCTCCTACTTGTGGTCTAGATGCTGCCTCCTCGTTCTCCTTCGGGTCCAGGCTCCATTGGATACTCTCGGCCTGTACCTTCCCCTTGTAGCTCTATCTCCTCAGCCCGTGGACACAATCAAGTTTCTTCCACCCTTAAAATAACCTATTGTCTCCCCTCGCACCCCCTTGTAGCTACTATCCCAACTACCTCTAGGTACTAAAAGTCCCTTCGGTACCTTTAGTCCCTGTAGCTACTAGGGGCTAAAAGTCTACTCTTGCTGTCCGCACAGCCTCACGACAATCGTCCCGCCACTGTGGCATTTCTCCGCCCCTTCATAGCAAAGCCTCTCGAATGTTTATGTATACGTGCTTCTCTGTGTTTTTTTCCACAACTAATTCATTCTTAACTCACTGAAATCTGGTTTCTAGCTCCCACCCATTATTCGGCACCTGCTTCAGACAAAGGTCTTCAGTGACCCCACATTGCCCACCTAAAACAATCTGCTCTTGACTCTTTGCTCCTACGTGAAGCTCTTTTTTCTCTTCTCCTCTTCAACCGTTCATGACACTACCTCTCCTGGTTTGACTCACGCCACCCTGACTCTTCCCTCTCTGACTGTCCCTTCTAGACCATTCCCCTAACAAACATGAGTCTTTCCTACGATTCCACCCTTGCCTGGTATACCTGCCTTAGGCTTTCACCTGTTTAAGGATGATTCCCAAAGCTGTATATCTGGGCCGAACTCTCCCTGGGTTTCAGAATTATAGTCCCAAGTGGCCCCAGACACTGTATGCTAAGGCTTCCCACAGGAATCTGCAATTTGAATGGTCCCGAGCAGAACTCATCATTTTACCTGCTCTTCCCCCAAAGTGCTTTTCCTTCTGTAGTCTTCTTCCTCATTAACGACACTGCCACACAGCCAGTCCCCATGCCCAGTGACCTGTGAGTCACCCCAGTCGTCTCCCTCTGTGTCTCTCCTCACATCCAATCAATCACCAATCTTATCCATTCTGAAACGTTTCTAGAGCACGTCCCTCTCCATCCTTGTACTACCATTGTCTCCATTTGGTTTCTAGTTAACGCCGGATTTCCTTGTTAAAACACTCATTTTTAACATGCTCCCAGCACTTCCCTTTACATCAATGAAGCGCATGAGCTCCACGTCCACCTCCACCTGAAGAAGCCTACAGACTCTCCATTTCCCAGCTGAGCTCTTTGCCTCCCCTCCAACTCTCTCCTCTGTGCACTTCCCGTCTCTCCAAATGGCACCACCCTTTCTCAGACCTCTTCCTCCTCCATCCGAAAATCTGCAGGTCACCTTAGATCCTTTACTCTCTCTTTTCCATCCTCTTAACTCTTGTCTAGATATTGCAATACACTTGCCTCCTTTCCTGACTGTCTGTACCCAATCACCTACCTTAAACTATAGAAGGTATTTACTGACTCTTACTGTTCCATGCTTACTATTCTGTGCTGGCTCTTCTAATTGGACTGTGAGATCTTTGAGGGCATGGGCATGCCTAGGATTTTTCCGAATCCTCCAGTGTGCCCAGCGCAGCACTGAATATAGAGTAGATGCCCCACAAAGAAGTGAGCCCACAATGAAACCCATCTGCTAGGAGAAGAGCGGTGCTGAGCTGGCAGCTCTCTGAGACAAAGGGGGCCGTTTGTCTGCCTCCTTTGCGATAGTGAGAAGATGTGCTCAATAACACAGAGACCTCAGCAAAGAGGTTGGAAGTGGTTCTCCGAGGGGCCAGGGGGAGGGACTACACCAAGGACGACATCGGGGATTGTGGAGTCACCATGAGGACTCAGCTGATTTCTGAGATCTTGAATCTGTAGGCACCCATCCGTAATGTCACAGGGTGTCCTCGAGCAGTGCTTGATGGCCTGGAATCTTAGAAATCTGTCCTACCTGTTTTCTGGTTGGTTGCCTGATCTTAGAAATAAGAAACAACTGTTGAAATGCTTCATGATTCTGTTCTGCCTTCCACAGTTAGAGTTGGAGTGTTTTACTTCCATTATCTTACGGAAATCCTCATTCCTTTGCAGTCCATGCTAATCGATTACTCTTCATTCTACCTGTTGCCCCATCACTGACTCTCTCCCCCTTGCCGAGGACTCTAGCAATCGCCTCCCCTTCTAAGGTTCTGCCATCACCCTAGAAAGTTTCAGTGTGCACAAAGATGGCTTCCCTATCACCACAGCCCCCAATATCCATGACCTCCACAACACCAGTGGTTTTGGTCTCACTTGGCTCACCCGCGACCACGGCCATACCTTGGACCATATCATTAGCAGTGTTCTCTGGTCGGCCCTCACCTGCGCTACCCCCACTGTCTCCTGACCAGTCGCTCTGCTCTGTTCAGAAATCTGCAGCGGCTCCACGTCTCCTACAGGGTCAAGTCAACGTCCTTAGCCAGTCTCTCTGCTGTCCGGCCTCTCATCTCAGCTCATAACCTGACACTTCCTATTCTGACATTACTGGATTACACGCAGTTTCCAGTCCTCCCTGCCACCTCTTGAGCTTTCTGCCCTCCCTCTGCCTAGAAGGCCCAGGAAGTTTCCCCCCTTGTCTGCAAAGAAGTTCGTCTTCACAGCCCAGCTCAAACACCACCCGCTATGGGAAGCCTTCCTTGTCTGGTCTGGGCATACCTGAGGCTCTTTCTCCTGTGTTCCCAGCATGTGATACAATTGTTATCATTTTTATCTGATCATATTAATATCTGAGGGCGGGAACCACTCCTATTCATCTCTGTATCTCAGCCTGGGTGCAGGCCTGGCTCAAAGTTGGCTTCAACAGACATTTGAAAGGAATAAAGGAACGAATCCCATAGGTGCCTTGTCTTCTGTGTATGAATGAGGTCAGAAGAGATTGGACCCTTGAATTAATTGAACCTCTTCTCTCTTCACCCTGGCCCAGTGCCCTGCCCGTATGATTAAATTCCTTAATAGAATCTGCCCTGGCTAAGCACCACGTACAAATAAATCCCTCAGCATTAAGTAGCGGAAAAGCCTCCAAGTGCTTAGGGAAGGAAGAGGTCGGTGTTTCAGAGATGGGAAGTGAGACGAGTGCAGATGGGGAGACGTCCCTCTACTTCTTAGGTACCAAAAATCTGGGAGTATCGGTGACAATTTCACACTAAAACCTATCATGCGTGCAGCGCTGCATGGACAGTGAGGATGGGAGTTAAAACAGCAGCTGCGTTTGTTGATCATTCGCTATTGGCCACGCGCAACTCAGCGGAGTAAGCAACATCCTTCCACCTCCCATCGTACAGGTGAGAAAATGGGCTCCATGTCACAGAGCTTATAAGGGGTCCAATATTATCCTTTTTCTCTAGTTTCTTCACGCTCTCTTTTCACTGTCTTTATCACCTCCATTAAATAAACTTCTTTCTCCATCCTGTCTCCCAGCTATCCTCCCTTCCTTTGATGGCAACACCCTTATCTTCCCATCACCACATACAAACACACTGACATCTGCTCTTATCCCCTCCTCCTTCTCTCCAGCTGGCCCAAAGAGTGGTCCCTCCCCCTCTCATATCCAGTCCCTCAACCCACAGATTAGATGCTGTTCACACATCTTCTTAGGAATCTTACATTATGAATTATCCTTCCTTTAGCTTATAACTTTTCTATTCAACTGGATTCTTTCCACTGGCATTTAAATGTGCTGAATCGACTTCCATTAAAACATAGTGAAACCAGCCCTGGCCAATGTGGTTCCGTTGGTTGGAGCATCACCCTGTAGACTGAAAGGTCATGGGTTTGATTCCCGGTCAGGGCACATACCCAGGTTGCGAGTTCGATCCCTAGTCAGAGTGTGTACGAGAAGGCAACCGATTGATGCTTTTCTCTCTCATCAATGTTTCTCTCTCTACCTCTTTCTCCCTCCCTTCCTCTCTCTCTAAAAGCAATGGAAAAAAAATGTCCTTGGATGAAGATCAAAAAGAAAAACAGCATAACGAAGCCACCCTAACTCTACAACGACCACAGCCAAACCTCTGGAAAGGCTTACTTATACATGCAAGACACGTTTCCTCACTTTCCTGTCTCTCCCCCACCAACTACAATCTCACCTTGCCCATCACTTCACTGAGCTGCCTGCCTGAGTCACCCCTGTCCCCCATGTTTCTGAAGCCCATGGGCTCTTATTGGTCCTCATTTTAACCTACTTCTCAGCAGGAGCCATGTTCTCTCTTCTTTTTAGGAAATGCTCTGCCCTTGTTTTTCATGCTATTTCCACCTCCCGTGTGTTTGTTTTTCTCTCTCAGGACCACCCTTCTCTGTGTTCCTTTCAGGCCTATCTTTTTCTACTGGAAGTTCATCCAGGCCTTCTCTTCCAAGCCTCCCTTCCCCCTCTCCCTGGCCTGAGTCATCCACTCCATGGGCTCGATTACACTTGATGTTGATGACTTACTGAGGCCTGTCTCTGCCAGTCCTCAAATCCCAAACTCCTGCTTATCTGTCCACCTGCCTCGCTGACCTCCCGGCCCAGGTGGTTCAAAGCCTCCTCAAGTACAGCACGGCTGATGTTAAACTTACGATGCTAACCCCGGAGCCTGATTCTCTCCCAGGGCTTCCTGTCTCAGGGAATGGTACCACCATCCACTGCTACAACGCTGGAAGCCTAGGGCTCACCCTCAAAATTGCCCACCCAAAGCCCTGGCTGCGTAGTTCAGGTGGCTCGAGTGTCGCCCCGATAGACCAAAGCTGCAGGTTTGGTCCTTGGTCAGAGCACAGACAAGAATCAGTCAATGAATGCATCAATACGTGGAACAACAAAATTGATGTCTCTGTCTCTCTCTCTCTCTCTCTCTCTCTCTCACGCTCTCTCTCAAATCAATAAGTTAAAAAAAATTTTTTTTAAAACCTTCCCACTCAACTTTCACATCCAAAACATCACTTCCTGTCCATTCCACACTCTAAATCTTTCAAATCTATTTCTTTTCATCTCCACTACAAACGTCCCAGTCTAAACCACCATCACCTTTCACCTGGACTACCTCAAGAGTCTCCTACTAGGTCACCCGGGATGTACTCTTCACCACCTCAAGTATAATGTCCACATTATATAGCCAGGGTGAGCTTCCTGAAATGGAAAAACCTGTCACCCCCTGGCTTAAGCACTTCAGTGACTACCCATGGCTTTAGAGTCAACATCAACCTCCTTAATGCGGCTGATTAGACTATAGGCTCTAACTCCTGCCTACCTTTTCTGCTCATCTGACATTTCTTCCCCTCTCTCTCTGCACCCCAATCCATTGGCCTTTGGGTACCTCGCCATGCTGCGTTCTCTCTAACCATGGCCTTGGCCTGGACTCTCCTCTCCCAGCTCCCAAGTCCCCTCCTTAGCTCCTGCTCAGTCCTCAGGTTTCAGCTCAGCCGGCACTTTCTTCAGGATGGCTTCCCAAGTCCTCCCTGAGCGGCCTCGGGCCCCTGGTTACACAGCCCTACCAAGCTGTGCACCTCTCTTTTATAGCTTCTATCACCGTGTCACTTTGCATTTACTTTGTGACAAACTTGTTTCCCCTGAATGACTTCAAGCCCCACAAGAGCCGGGGCTTTGGCTGGTTTGGCGCCCCCGCCCCACCACCTGTCCAATAAATATTTGTTGACATCTTGAAAATACGGGCTGATCCTGCCTTTCCAGCCCAACTCTATTTGCTTCTGGCCTCAGGACTCCTCTGAAGTTGTCCTTGCTCAAGTCATTGCCACCTTCAGACCACCAGCACTGTCCTGTGGCGCCCTGGTGGTCCACCAGCTGGACGGAGGGTTTCCTGCACAAAATAGAATCTTGGCAGTCTTTCCCCACTTCATAGAAAAGCCGACAGAATATTCTCGTTTGAAAGTTTTTGCTCCATACAGTTTTCTTTCTTAAAACTTGGTGCCTGGGGTAGAATCTAGCATAAGGTGCTCTCCAATTTCAAAATTATCATATATTCAGCCATTTTAACCTGTAAATAATCACAATTTCCACAGATTTCAGGATACAAACAAGTGGTTAATACTCCCTGGCCAAACCCAAAGAAATTATGTTTTGTTCTCTGGTTTGCTCTCCTGGGGGGTGTCTGGTGCTGTTTATCACTTTGTTTCTTCATTTTAGCAGCCAGCATTTCTTGAACGCGTATTCTGTTTTCCCAGAGCCCTTTGTCCCTATTTTCACTGTGGCATTTGCCGCCTTCTGTGAGCTCTTCCGTGACCAGGCACACCTGTTTCGTGGGCCTTCACAGATACCGCGATTTTTATAAACTGAAGGTTTGTGATGACTCTGTATAGTGAGTCTGTTGGCACCAGTTTTGCAACAGCACTTGCTCATTCTGTGTCTCTATGTCACATTTTGGTGATTCGCATAGTATTTCAAACTTTTTCATTATTGCAGTGTTTGTTATGGTGCTCTGTGATCAGCGAGTGCTCTTTGATGTTGCTAGGGCGGAACCTTCCACCAAAGAAACTATTACAACGCACCGTAAGCTCAGGCGATGGTTAGCATGTCTTAGCAACATTTTTTACTTAAAGCACGTAAGCTTTTTAGATATAATGGTATTGCACGTTCAATAGGCTACAGTATAACATAAGCATAGCTTTGAGATGTGGCTTGCTTCATTGCAATGTTCACTTTACTGTGGTGGTCTGGAACCGAGCCTGCCGTGTCGCCAGGGTCTGCCTGAGTTCCTGGAGGGTGCAGGGACCGTGACTTTTCCTTTTACCTCTCCCTACTCAGTCGAGCACTTGGCCCAGACACATGGATCATGTTCGGTGAACACAGGAATGAATCAATGAGTGAATAAATGTGAATAAAATGGTGAGGTGAACGTGAATCCTTGTCCCCAGTGCTCTGCTCTTGCCCCACTGAAAAGCTCACGAGGACGCAGTGGTTCGATACAGAGAAATGCTGATGCAACATGTGGAAAATGCCACCCGTTATTTTTTTAAAAAGCAAAATGAGTCTGATATAAACTTCTTATAGTTATGGGTTTTGCACTTGCGGGCTTCGCTTTTAATATTTCATCTATGATCAAGTCCTGTTGCTTTTACGGCCAAAAACAGTCATAATGATTGACTATTTTATGGGGATATAGACAGTTTCACTCTGTAAGTACTCAAAAAATACCCTGTGTTACATCTATGGCAGAAGTTGGGCAGATAATGACATTACTGATATTAGTTTACTTTTAAACACTCCGTGTTCTATCGTGACCCTATGCCTTTGCCCAAGCTGTTCTCTTAGCCGCGTCTATTGAGTTTGTCTATCAAAATCCTACTTCAGCTTCAAGGCCCAATTTAAAAACTCGCCTCCTCCAAAAGGACCTTACTAATCTACCTAGACCGGCCTTTGATCCACCTTAGCACCCCACCCCGACACGTGCCAGTATGTTGCTTGTCCCTCGACTCAGTGTGTCCTTTAGTCTGCAGAGCCCTGTGGGCGACGTGAACGTTCCTCTCCCACCCTGCCTTGGGGCAACTCAGCCCAGGGCCACACTGTGCACATCTTTCTCTCCTCCCAGTGCCTTGACCAAGGGATTGTTTTCTAAACTGAAGTGGTTAAATGGATCACGCACTGGTATGCCATGTAAACAACACTTTTTGTGTCATAAGGTGACTTAAAAAAGAAAATAGTTGGGGATCTGGCTTCCCCCCTCCTGGCTCTGGCAGCCGTAGCCGAGAGCCAGGCCTGGGGTCTAGCTCTCACCCCTGCGGGCAACAGCAGCCGCAGAACGAGCAGCTGCCTCGTGTGCTCCAGAATTTATCTGGGGAAAAATCCAAGCTGTTTCTTTTTGAAGTGGAATGGGAGTCAGAGGTGAAGCCCGGCCGGTGAGCTGCGTGGGAGGAGAAAGGATTGCAATGAGGGAGGCTCTCAGTTCTCAGGCTGTTTTTTCCAAACAGGAGAGAGACTCCCAGCACAGACTGGGGGCTTGGGGACCACCCTGTTCACTCTCCTCCTTGGGCACAGACACCCAGGGCCCCACCAGCACAGAGGCCATTGCTCCTTCCCTCCCTCCATCCCCGGGGAACACAACATGCACAGTCCGCTCAGCTCAGCCCTAAACATACACCCAGAGATAGAAGCGAGAGAGATGGAAATCCAAAGCAAGAACACTGACGGCTTTGTCCCTGAGCCATGCCTTGTACAAACCTATCTGGACTGCAAAGATTCCAGGTCATCCATCAAAGCGCGGATGCTTGGCCATGTGCTGTTAGAACCCAAACTGAGGCTGTGAGCACCTGCGTGCTGTCACTGTGCCTGCGCTGCAGGTTACTGTGCAGAGAACAGAAAAGTCACTGAAGGGAGGGCAGGAAGGTGCTGTTGCTTGATGGCAATGAGCCTGGGCTCCCACACAAACCCGATCAAGAGATTAAATGACATAATGTAGGCAGAGAGCTTAGCAGAGTAACTGGAACATAGAGCGCTCCCAATAAACCCTAACCACCTAACTAACGGCGCAGTGCGGGGGGGCCCCACCTCGTGTGGCTGGAAGCAGGCCTTCCTTCTGCTGCTTCTGCTGTGCAACAGCCTGTCCTACCTGAAGGCCGGAACCCAGTGCCTGATGCCTGCCCCCCTCCCCTTGGGGCATCTGCTGGCCTCCAGGATGAACGATCAACAGAAGGGAATTCTCGAGCGGGGGGACAACTGAGCTGGGCATCTGTGCTGATAAAAAGCACCCAAAGGGGCATTCAGGGACATTGACGGATGGCGTGACAACTCACGTAAATAACCTTCACACCTCCTCTGGGGCAATAGAGTCCTTGATCCCAGAATAATTTCCAAACCTTTTCTTTGGAGCGTATCTCTCTTCCTTTCCAAATGGAACACTAGAAATAAACTGACATACCTTTGGCCCTCTCAGATGCCCAACCACAGTGCGCCTCCCACACCCTTAGTAATCCCTCCCACGCCCTTGAATCCCTGATGCTTATCCTGTATAAGGGAACATTAGGGCAATAAAAAGAGGGGTAGTTTCTCTTTCTCCATTTTGCTTTCAAAGCTGGAGGATCAGATCTTGCCTACCCAGCTCAGAGAGGTCTAAGAACACCTCCCCCCGCCCCAGCTTTCCAAGCGCGGGCAGCACATCGAAAGGAATTTTGGATGGCCAGATACTATGGGCTCTGCGTGGTCTCACAGCCCTTTGGCTTTTATTCCAATGACAACCTCTGAAGCAGTCTGGGGGTGGCGGGGGTGGGGGGGTAGCTCCACACCATTCAGCTGGAGAGGAATTTGAGAAAATGTCAGGCACAGAGCAAGGAGAAGATTTTAAAAAATAGTTAATGCAATCATGGTTCAAAATTGGAAAGATACAACAGGTTTACAGGTCCACTCTCCCTGGAGGCCACAGATACTATTTGGTTTTGTGTATATAGTTAGGCACTGTCAAGTAAATAGCTTGGAACTCTCCTTCCTCCTTGTTTATAACACAAACAATAGCATATTATAAATACTCTATACATGTTCTCCACTTAGCCATGTGCCTTGGAAATTGTTCCATGTCAGTTTTAGACTAAGTTTCTCCTACTTCTTTTTTTTACAGATGATTAGGACAGTATTTGACTCTCTGGAAGTACCACCAAGTATTTAACTAGTTGCCCCTGTGTTGAGCATGTAAGTTGTTCTTTCACAACTGAAACAATGATAGACTGTACATATGTCTTTGTGCCCATATATAGGCAAGTATAACAGCAAGTTAAAGTCCTAAAAGTGGAACCTCTGTCAATGGCACGAGCATTTCGAATTTTGACAGATATTTCTAAAATGCCCCCCCAAGAAGTCGTACCAAGTTATTCTCCCACCGGCAATTTATGAAAGTTTGCTAAATGAATGTTCAGTAAGTCATTGCAGTTTGCATTTTGCATGTGAAGGAATTAAGCTTTGTGTGTGAATTGAACCCCCGAGGCCTAGTGGAATGAGGAGCATGCGCTTCCTAGGCCGGCACGATCCCTGAAGTCTAACAGGGTCACAGATACATGTCTTGAACCTACAAATCACAGTCCTCATTCACAGTGGCTCTGGATTTTCAGCTACTGCATGTGTGTCTGCTCTTCATGGGAAGAGAACAGCCCTGTGGAAGACGCTGGGACTCTGGAACCAGAGCAACCCGTGTTCCAAGCACAGCTCTGCCACTTACTAGCTTAGTGAGCTTAGCAAGTTTCTTAACCTCTCCCAAACTCAGCCTCCTCGCACGAAACGAGCAGATAATAATATCGATTTCACAAAGCCTTGTGTCTGGCACAGAGAAGGCACTGAATAAATGGCAGCAACTGTCATTAGTGTTAATAGCCATCAGGCCAGATCCTAAACCTCAGAGCACTTTTCATACCTGGCAAGACCTGGAACGACCAAGCCAGGGCCAAACCATTCTTTTGTTAGTAGCTACCCAGAGGATCCCCAACCTCTCCTTTGACCCATTGCAGTACCCTTCCCCAGATTAGCAGGAGCGATCACAGGGACCCCTCCCTGTGCCTCTGCAGGCAGGGTGAGCCTTTGCCAGACCCTCCTGCTGCCAGATGATGTTTGACTCAGACAGAGGCGCTCCCTGGACGAAGCAGAGCTCATGTCCAATTACAGATGCGCAAGCTAGAGACAAAACAGAGATCCTTGGGCGAAACATGAGGGACTTGCGCTCATTAGCACCAGAGCCTTTCCTAAGCACAGTTTTTGATAAGAACACAAAATGAAGATTTCTAGTTCTGGCAGGAATGCCAGTGATGCCCACAACTAAGGTTTTGATGTATGCATGTGACCCCCCACCCCCACCCCAAAGGACTCAAAGGCTTTTCCCATTCACGCAAGGTCCTGTCTCATTTCCTCCCCCAGGACATGCAAATCATAGCCATTACCCTTATTCGAGAGCGGAAACCATGCTGCTGACTCAGCCAATGTCCCAGCTGAACCTTGGGGAAAACATTTTAGGTCCTACCTGGGTGCCAACATGACCCCTACCTCTTACTATATGCTGGTCTAAGTCCTCTCAGAGATGGGAGCTGGAACCCTGGAGAGAGATCTGAGAAAGTGTGACTGTTTTCAGAGAATATTCGTTTGCTCTCTCTTTCCCTTGGAGGAAAGGGGCTCTGAAGGTACTCAGCAGCACTTGACTAGTACACAAAAGAAGCTGCCTTTCCTGCTGAACATTCGGAATCCCATCGACTCTCAGGCAGAGTGAACCTGCCATCACTGTTTGTCTCTCACGCCACATAAAACGTGAGCCTGCTTCGGACACTGGAGGGCATGTCGGTGCGTAGAGATCCGACTGCAAAGAAGTCGGCCCCTGCCAGTCACACGGCTGCCTCTTCAGAAGCCCCTAGCCCTGCAGATGAAGCACTCCTCCTCTCAGATGGTGTCCACCAGCCGGGCCCTGAGTGTGGGCCAGGACTGGGGACAGGAGAAAGCATCTCAACTGACTGCCAGCCGGTGGGTCCAGGTTCTGGGCTGGATACCTGCCCCAACCCCCCACAAAGTTGCTAGAAAAGCAAACTTCCAGGTCCCCACAAATCCACCCTGAGAAAAGGAATGTCCAAGTGTGGCAGAAAAACACTGATGTGTGTGTAGCCCAAGGGTGCTGATGGAGAAGGCAGATCTCCACCCCTGCTTCTCTCTCTGCCTTGGGGGGGACGCAGGAAGCCACCCCTGCGGGTGGTCTGCGGGAGCCCCTCACTCAGTCCGCCCCATCCCGGCCATACTCGGGGTGAAGGGGACACGAGCGGCAGAATTCGGGGCTGGTCCTGAGGTTTTCTGCTCACCCCCGGTCTCTCTAGTAGGGCCAAATCCTCCTCTAAGGTCACTGAGCGGTGGCTTCGCTGTCGTCGGCACCTAGAGCCCAGCTGGCCGAACCAGCTTGGTGGGATGGGTTTCAGGGACGCCAGCTCTGGGGCCTCAGGAGGACGGTCCCATGTCTCTGCTCTGGACCCACAGGCATAGGCAGCGATGTGGACCCCACCCCGCTGATGCACCTCCTCCCTCCTCATTTTGTACAACTTCAGGAAAATCACCAGCAAACCGAGTCCGGATGGCCGGGCGGGCCGAGGCACCCACGCAGTCGGACCAACCTGGCAGTCCAGACCGATGAGGCCGCTCCCGGATCCGGGTCCCCCAGTCCCTCACTCACGCGCGCCCAGAGATTGCGCTCCAGCCACCGCATCGTCTTCGGGTGATCTCGGGCACAGAGGCGCAGCAGCCACGTCCGCGTGGGGTCGGGAGGGAGGAAGGCTCCGTGGAGCAGGTCCGCGAGGCGCGGTGGAGGCAAGCGATAGCGGCGCACTATGAGGCAGGGACCCCGCGAGTCCTGCCAGGAGGCGGGGACATCGCACCCTGCAGCCCGGGCCACCAGGCCAGAGTCGCCCACCTTCCGCAGCACAGCCGCGCCCCTCGGAGCGAACGGCTTGCTGGTGCAAAGTGGGAGAACCGACCGCTGAAGCAGCCCTAGCCCGACCGCGCTGAGGTCAAGATCCAGATGGGCGGTGGGAGGCGGCCCGGGGCCGTGCTTACCCGGTGCAGAGACGCCCTCAGAAGCGCACCCTGGCCAGGCACAGCCACGCACGGAGCCCGCTGCCCCAAGGGGTTCTCGGCCCGCCCCTCCCTCCTCTTCCTTCCTTGGGGGAACCCGAACGCCTCGGAGCACCCCAACCCCAACCCTTTACCGAGGCTGAGCCACTCCGCGCTGGTGGCGTCTCCCGGGTCTGCGCTTTCGTCCTCCCGGGCGCCAGGGGCTCGGGTGGCGCTCGGAGCACTGGCCGTGCACCTCCCGAGAACCTCATCGCCCCTCCAGGTGGCCGGTGCTGGGGGTAAGTACCGAGCGACCTGATTGGCGCTGGCCCCAGTCCTCGGAGAATTCCCCACGAGAGGGGCTGTTCGCACCAGGAAGAGATAAAACAGCAGCGCAGGCTGGTGCCTTCCAAAGAGCCTTCCTTTAGCCCCACTGCCGCTTTGCCTAGGAAATGTGAACTCCGGAGTCAGGCGCCCTAGGAACGAACGCTTCGGACAGGGGACGTGGCGGACTACCGATCGGGTCCAGCGTGGAAAGCCCTGAGAGCACGAGTCCCAAGGACGAGGGTATGGCGCTGTCCGCTGGACTTTGCCTAGCGACAGCCCAAAAGGTTTATATATTCTCCTGTTTCTGGCCTGCACGGGTCCCTGAAAGTCCAGTGACATCTGTTGTCCCCTCCGTTGAGAGGTACCCCATCCTCGTGGAGAGGCAGACCGTGTGTAACTAGAGCTGGGATGCGCGATCTGTCAGGAAAGGAGATTCAGAGCCCTCCCTCATCGCCACCGCCAGGTAATGACGCCCTGGATTTCTTGTTGAACATCAACCTTTCGCAATGTTTTAAAAAGTCTACCAGTTGCTTCTGTTCTATACCCCTAACGACAATTTCTGACATCAGTTCGCTCAGAGAACATGACTGGATGAGGTGGAAGGAAACTGTCACTTTTTTTAGCACTCCCAAAGCATCTCAATATGGAACTTTCCCCTGTTTCGCTTCGCTTTCCCTGGCTCTGCTCTCCAATCCTGGCTGGACTGAGGACAGAGGAGGAAGGAGAAATGGAGTCACCCAGGTTAATGCTCAGACAGAGAGCGTTCTGCTCACACCAAATGTTTTCCTCCTCATGCCCTGGATGGTCGGGAGGATTCAAGGCAATGGTGAATAAATGTGTCAATAAAAACAAAACAATACAAAGCAAAACAAAACCTTGGTGTCTCAGCTCAGGCCCAACTTGTGAAGTACCGGGACTCAGAAATTTAGCACTAGGGGCAAGCTGTATTATTCCTAAAGCGCTGTTTTGTTTTGTTAAAAAAAAAAAAATCCAAAGGCAAGCTACCCACCTCACCACCATTTCAGAAGGTTTACCAGTGGCTTTGACACTCCACTTGTTTCCTCTCTCTCATCACAGGTTTTTAAACTTGACCTCCGATTTTCATGTGCTGCCTTTTTTTCACACAGTCAAATGTCACACCTAATTCTTCCTTCATCTCATTTCTTCTCAAAGGCAAAACTGAAACATGAAGACATGTGTTATTTGGTTATAAACAATTACATAGCGACCGAAGACAAGGTACACGCACAGCCTCCTGAGTCGCCATAAATGGAAGCTGTGTAATCCACACCCAGGTCCTTGCCATCACCCAGGGCCTCCCCTGCCCCCTGATTTCCTTGCACAGCCCTTCCCTCCCCCCTAAAGCAACAGTTCTCCTCACTCTATAGTAATTACCTCCTTTATAGCTTTAGAGTTTTATAAAATTGTTGAGCATCCCAAACACGACAGTTGAGTTTTACTTTGTATATAGCATGAATTTTTGTGTGTTTCTTTCACCCGTTTTTGTTGCATATAGTTGTACCTGGGGTCATTGCAAATGACACTGCTAATAAAGTTCTTGTATATATCTTCCAGTGTGCAAGTGCAAACCTTTTAGGGTGTATTACTTGCGGTAGGATTGCTGGGCTATAGCGTACGCTTATGTAACTTTATTAGATAATACCAAATTGTTTAACAAAGGGGTCATAAAATTTACACTTCCACCAAAGACATGTGGTAGTTCCAGTTGCTCCACATCCTTGCCAAAACATAATATTGTTAGGCTTCTTAATTTTTATCAATCTGGTAGATGTCTAATGGTATCAAATTGTGATCCTCTTTTCATATCCCTAACTTCTAGTAAGGCTGTGCACTTTTACATGTGTTTGTAGCCTACTTGAACTTTGTTTTGTGAAGTGCCTGTTCAAATCTTTATTTATTTTTCCATTGAGTTGTCTGACTTTTTCTTGATTTAGAAAAGCTCTTTGTATATTCTGGCTATATGCCTTTGTGAGTTAGAGGCTGCGAGTATGTTCCCCTGCTCATTAATCTTGATCATTTGATCAGGAATAATTTTTTCAATCAGAATGTCTGTTTTGAGATAATTGCATATTCACATGCAGTTGTTAAGAAATAAGACAGACAGATCCCAGGTACCCTTTACCCAGTTTCTCCCATCCTTCACATCTTGCAAAACTTTAGTCCAATATCACAAGCAGGATATTGACACTGACACTGACACGCTCAAGATGTGGAACATTTCTATCACCACAAGAACCCTGCTTATTTCCCTTTTATTGTCACATCTACTTCCCTTGGATGCCTCTCCCCACCCCTGACCCCTAGAAACCACTTATCTGTTTACCATTTCTAAAACTGGAGTCAGGTACTTTGTAACCTTTTTGATTTTTTTCCATGCAGTGTAATTTTTTTGAGATTCATCCAGGTTTATTTACTGGATGGCATGGACATCCCATGGCGTGTTTAACCATTCACTCACCCTTTAAAAGACATTTGGTTGTCCCCCCCGACCACCCCACTTTTGAACTATGATGAATAACCTGCTATAAGATAAGTTTTGATCTAAAGACAGGTTCTTTTGGTGGAAGCTTCCTGAGATATCAACAAGGAGTGTTAGTCTGATTTCTTCCATGTGGGCCAACTCTGCCGTCTGACGTTCTAGCCATGTAATAAATCGGAGGGAGAGCTGAAGTTTCGTTTTTTAAAGATGTCAAGTACTGTATAGTCAGTGATTAAGGCTGCAGATTTCTCTAGAGAGGGACCAGATTATGAAATATAGGTCAGTGTGTTTCTCTTCTACAGGCTTACAATCCCTTCTCCACAACTGGAAATTTTTTAAAAATCTCAAAACGTCAGTTTCTTTTTATGGCACCGATTCCTACTTTATATCAAATACCGAGACAGGGAAGGTCCAGGGGGCGTTTCCCTTCCCAGAAGCTCACTGCCAGGCCTCTGAGGTAAGAGTCCAAGTGCGCTTTGACCCACCAAAGCCACATCAGAGACCAGAGGTGAAGGCTGCCTGGCTGTGACATCTGTCACCCGTGATCACCAGGATTGTCTGGAATTGATCACCAGGATTGACTACCTACTTTGGTGGGAGTGGGGGCTCTCCTCCAGCACTGTTCCATATTCCCCCCCAAAAAGGAAACCCATTCCTTTTTAAAGATGTACAAGGGTTACAGAGGCTTAGCCTTGATTCTCTACGGCTGTTTTCCAGTCATGTGTGGATGCCGGCACCGGGCTGCCGGATGGCTTCCCTAAGGCAGTCAGCGCTTGCAACTGGGAAGGTGAATGCCCCAGTGTAATAGGAAAGGCGACCGGGCTGTTAGGATGGTGGGCAAGGGTTCTTTGCAACACCCAACCTGTCTTTCTTCCTGATTACTGATCTCAACCACCGTCCTCATTTCTGACAGGGCCGATAGGAGGCCAGGCCCCAAAGGTAGGAGGCTGATGCTCCAATCTCCTAATGGAGCTTGACAGCATCAGGGCTAAAAGCACAAATGCAGCACCCAGAAAGCAGCGCAGGAAGGCATACACACCCCCTCTGCCCCCATTCTCCTGCTATTGTCCCTTTCTTTTAGAGAGCTGGACCATAAGATCAATCTTTTCATAGAAACAGAGGTTTAAAAAAAAAGAATAGTGATGAAAGGGCTTTGGGTAGTGGGAAAAGAGGACAGAAGTAAACTTTGCTGTGAGATTTCTAGGCGCCAGGAGCTGAAGCTATCTGTAGAACGAACTCCTTCTGGGAAGCAGAGTGATTCATGTGCAAAGCACAGAATGACAGTTGTGATAATACTGTCATGCTAGCGAGTCATTTCTCAAACGAGGCCAACTCTGAAAGCAGCTTCTGGCTTCTTCTCTCAGGGCAAAGTGACCGGCAAGTAACAGCCTTCGCAGACTGGTCCAGCCGTGTGACTTTTTCTCCCCCGGCATCGTCAGCACAGAACCTCCGGGGTCTACATTTCCACTTGGGCACTGACATGTTGTTGCCTTGCCCTGTTTTTGAACTATTTCACCTGGTATCCTTTGCCTCCCCGGTGAAATTCTAAGATCCTTGAGGGAAAGGCAGTGCATCAAAGCCAATTCAAAGATATTTACAGAATGTCTATACTCTATACTCAGCTGAAGGGAATTCAGAGAAGTTTAAGGAGCTCACGGTTATAGCTGGAAAAATAAGACACATACAAAACTACTATATCTCAATGCAAGGCAAAGGTTGGTTGAAATCACCACTGTGTGGAGTGATATAATGAACGTTCACCGTATTGCTTTGGGGGAAGGACACTGTGTTGGAGAGAAGCAAGTGAGGGCTTTAAGAAGCAACAACTCCAAGAAAAGAATCTTTAAGCCTCTGCCTTTCAGCTCGTAGGAGGAGAAATGGAAGGGTCTATTCTGACGCTAGCCAGGAAGACGAGAGGGAATGTTCTTCTCTTCCCAGAACAAAGGTTACCCAGCTGGGTACACAGAGATGCATTTACGGAGAATCTGGGCTTAACTAACTGATTCTTCAACAGGACTTATGTGGTGCACAGATGCCCAGGTTTTGAAACAAAGTGGGATCTGCTGCTCGAGAAGTGGGCTGGTGCCTTGCAGGACAGCACTACAGTGACTTAAGAAGAAACGCCGTTAGCCCTCTTCCCCTTCTGCAAGTTGCTTTGTCTTTTTATCCCTGCGGATAGTTGTTGACCATTTAAGTGATCATAAATACCGACAACTGGGGAAATGTGTCTATTAGGCAGACGTTTAGCAAACAAAAGACCAAAATCAAATAAACCACAAACTGCCAGCACCATCCCTCCCAATTTGTCATAGGAAAACATGGAAATGCCAAAAAACCTGCCTAGAGACAACAAATTCCCTGGCTGCTCTCACGTCTGTCCTATGACAGAGCTGATGGTGGGACAGAGCAGCAGAGAAAAGAGGAAAAAGGGGAAAATTATTGCCTGAAATGTGGGACTATACAGCACCCTCCAAAAGCAGTATTTCAAGCCAAGCCTGTCCTATCAGCACCAAATGCTCTCCGACAGGCCACTTAAAACACAAAGCCCCTCCACTTACAATTTCTGGAAAAGTAACTTTTGTCTACAGTGGCCAGTTATATGGTCATTCATAACTCCGGGTGACTCTTTGAGTCACTGTACCTTCCCAGGACTCAAATAAGAAAATCAGAGACGGAAAACATTTTCGCAGGAAAGAAAAGAACTTTGAAGAGATACAGAGAGGACTAGGCGTAGGGAATGGAATAGTAAGGATAGCTACGTGCCCAATCTATGCCAGGCTCCGGGCTCAGCCCTCACAGGTACTACTTCATTTAACCTGTGCAACATTCTGCCAGCTGCTGCCACGCTTCTCTGCGCACTCACGGCACATCTCTAGAGTGAGCGGTCTTACACGGGCTCCCCCGCCTTACTTCCTAGCCATTCCTCTGCCCGTTATAATCGAGCTCCTGTCCCTATGCTCCACGGTCGAGGGTAGCAACCATCTTCATGCCGGGAAACCTGGTAGACGTATCACTACATCTTACATCCTACTTAGCCTTTTACAGCATTTAACAGAGCTGACCACGGTGTCCCTGAGAACCTCAAAGGCTGGTCCCTCTCAGGCTATTTTGTGTTTCTCGTAGGATTTATCAGGGCCGCAAAAGCTCTTTTGTGTCTCTCCATACTAGAATGTAAGCTCACTGAGGACAGGGACTCTGTTGTGTTTGCTGCACTACGCCCAGGACTTGGTACCGTTGGCCCTGGGTTAAGACAAAGGAAGATTAAGGGAAATGGATGGGAGGGAGACACTTTTCTGTAGATACTTTAGAATCTTTACAGTTTTATACAATGTACGTGTTATAGCTATAAAAATAATAATTGCACAAAATTTTCCAAACATTGGGTTTTAACCTATCGGTAGGTAAAGACCTTGAGAACTCACTCATCCCTCTCCCCTGCCTCTCACAGGGACACACCAAGCTGCCTTAACTATTGTTTTAGAGGAAGAGAAATGAAGGCAGATGGGAAGTGATTTTTTGGTAGGTCACCTTCATAGCTAATATTGGTTTTCTTGTCATCCCACTCAAACCCAGCTGTACTGGCGGTTGTTTCATTAGACGTTGTTAGTAGCCATTTATGAATCTGAGAGAACGTCATACTTGGGGCGACTGGCATTTTTTTTCAGCAACCCTGTAGTCCTGGGGAAGTTTGTGGTGGGATTCCTCGATGTCGATTGTCCTTGGAAACCGGGATCCAGTTCAGGGCTTACTAAAACTGGCCCAGGTTTCTGGCCACAGATGCAAACTTCTCATCTATACTTAGGCAGATGATAACTTCGCAGGGAAGAAAGGTGATTCGTGAGCCCAAGATAGATTCAAGGTGGTAGATGCCCTTCTCTCTGCCAAGATGTCAGACATGGCCTCTGTAGGTCTGGGCCAGATCGTGGGGATCATAAATCATGCAAACAGATTGAGGTGTCCTGCAGGGTTCTTGGTAGAAGTCGTTCTTCTTGTCCTGGGACCAACTGTGTTTGGGACAACCCTAGGGTGTTCACATTCTAACACTTGCCAAGACTGAGGTTGAAAGCAACAGACATATGCATGATGCCATGCAGTGGTGGAGATTTCTAATTTTCACTAGAATTCATATTTATTTCTAAACAAAAGTAATCCGTATACAAAGGATACACCGCGTGTTATTACAGAAACTGCTATTCCAACTTCCGCTAGGGAAAGCTCTTCATTCCTAAAGATTTAGGAGCCCAGACATAGGTTGACAGAAACAAGGGGAAATAAATTTCACCTACTGAGTATCTCTAACATGCCTGACTTGGTATGAATTGGGAAAGGAGCATCAGTGACCAATACGTTTTGTAAATATTCTTCATGAGACGTGAGGGTGGAGAGCTATTGCTCTCAGAGGATAGAACAGAAACCTCAGTATAGAACTGAAATGGCTCACAATGAAAGGCATCGGGATTTCACGATCCTGATTTCTACTGCTGCCCTCCTGTCACTGGGCAGCCTTCAACATCGAAGCCAGGAGTATATACAATCCACACTCTGGGGGCAGAGTGGGGATAGGCATGGAAACACTCATGCTCCCACCACAAACCCACGAAATCGAAAACTTAAAAGTGGCCCTGTGGTCTGTACATTCGGATAGCTCCCTGTCTCTGGCGAAGACCCATCCTTGTATCGCTCTGTCTGTGTCCTGTGGCCCCACTGGAGTCTGTGAAGTTGGCTGCTCCCTCCTTGATCAGATGGAAGCATCGCTCCTAACAGCAAGAAGCTGTTTTTTCTTTTTTTTTTTAAATCAACTTATGTCATAAAATTCATCCTTTTAAAGTATATAATCCAGTTAACTTCAGTTTGTTCATAAAGTTGTAAAACCATTGACATTATCTAATTCCAGAATATTTTCATCAATCCGAAATGAAACTCCATACCCATCGGCAGTTACTCCCCGCCACTGGCAGCCACTAACCTACTTTCTGTCTCTATGGGTTTGCCTCTTCTCGAAATCTCATATAAACGGCATCATACAACATGCAGTCTTTTGCGTCTGGCTTTTCACTTACCACAGTGTTTTCAAGGGTCATCTGTGCTGTAGCACGAATCAGTACTCCGTTCCCTTTAATGGCTGAATAGTCCATTTCTATACATAGCAGATTTTGTTCATCCATCAGATGCGATGATGCATTTGGGTTGTTTTCACTTTATTTGGCTATTATGAATCATGCTTCTATGAACACTCATGTCCACGTTTTTGTAAGGACATCCCTTTTCATTTCTCGCGGGTAACGCTTGGGAGTGGAATTGCTGGGCTATGTGAGGTTCCCCGTTGCTCCCCATTCTCTCCAGTACTTGCTGTGATCTGTCTTTTTCATTACAGTCATGGCAGTGAGTGTGAAGTGTTACGCTGTGGTTTTTCTTTGCATTTCCCTGGTGGCTAATGATGTTTAGCACCTTTTAATGTGCTTATTGGCCATTCGTTTGTCTTCTTCGGAGAAATGTCGATTAAGCTTCTTTGCCCATTTTGATGGGTAAAAATGTGAAGAGATTAAGAAGTTACAAAAATAGTCACGGGGATGGAAAGTACAGCATGGTAATAACCATACGGCTTCAGAGGGGTAGTGGACTTACTGGGGCGACCACTTCATAAGTTATATGAATGTCTAATCACTACATTGTACACTCAAAATGAATATGTTGACTGTAAATTAAAATTTTAAAATCATGTTTAAAAAGATTCTTTACCCATTTTAATTGGGCTTTTTATTATTGAGCTGTAAGAGTTCTTTATATATTCTAGATATAATTGCCTTATTACATACATATTTGCAAAGCTTCTCTCCCATTCACTGGGCTGTCTTTTCAATTCCCTGCTGTATCCTGTGAAGCATAAAAATCATTAATTTTTATGAAATCTAATTTACCTACTTTTTTCTTTTGTTGCCCTTTTTTGGTATCACAATCAAGAAGTCATTGTTAAATTTAAGAACACCAAGATTTATGTTTATATTTTCTTTTAAGAGTTTTACAGTTGCAGCTTTTAAATATGGTCCAATTGGATTCTTTGTCATGTGGTTATCCATTTGTCCCTGCGCCATTTGTTGAAGATAATCCTTTTCCCATGAATTATCTTGGTAACCTTGTCAAAAATCAACTGACTACAATGTATGTTTATTACCTGACCATCAAATTCTGTCCCATTGATTTACGTCTGTCCTTACGCAAGTAGCACACAGTTTTGATTATTGTAGCTTTATAGTTTTGAAATCCGAAAGTGTAAATCCTCTAACTTTGTTTTCTTCCCCTCCACCCAAAGTTATTTCGGCTATTCTGAATCCCCTGAATAAATATATGACTTTTAGGATCAACTTATCAATTTCTACAAAAAGCCAACTGGGGTTTTGATAAGGGTTGCATTGACTAGTTTAGGGGTATTAACATCTTAACTATATTAAGTCTTCCAGTACATGAACGTGGACTATCTTTTCACTTATTTAAGTCTTCTTTAATTTCTTTCAGCAACATTTTGTCATTTTTAGAAGTCTTGGACTTCTGGTAAATTTATTTCTAAGTATTTTATTCTTTGCTATTGTAAGTAAAATTGTTATCTTAATTTCATTTTCACGTTGTTCATTCCTGGTGTAAAAGGAAAACAATTGGCTTTTGTATGTAGATCTTATACCCTGAGGCCTTGCTAACTTTGTTTCTTAGTTCTAGTGGGTTTCACGCCAGTGCGTGTGTATTAAGGATTTTCATTTACATGAGATCATGTTATCTACAACTAGAGATAGGTTTTCTTCTTCCTTTCCAGTCTGAATGCTTTCATTTGTTTTAGTTGTCTGATTGTCTGCACTTGAACCTCCAGTATAGCGTTGAATAGAAGTGGCACAAGTGCACATCCTTGTCTTGTTCCTGATCTTTTGGGGGAAGCTTTCAGTCTTTCACTACTAAGTGCAATGTTAGCAGTGGGTTTTCATCAAGGCCCTCAATAAGCTGAAAAAGTTCCTTTCTATTCCTAGTTTGTTGAATGTTTTAATAATGAAAGGGTATTAGATTTTGTCAAATGCTGTTCTGCCTCTGTTGAGATGATCATGTAATTTATTTAGAGTTTATCGTTTTAGTGGTTGGCATAGGGATTATGATTAACATCTTAAATATAACAAATACTTCAGATTAATACCAACTTTCAATTCAATTTTAATAGGGTGATGGTTAATTTTATGTATCAACTTGACTGGGTCATGTGGTATCCAGAAATTTGGTCAAACATTATTCTGGGTGGGTATCTCTTTAAGGGTGTTTTTAAGGTAAGATTAACATTTAAATTGGTGGATGGAATAAAGCATGCTGCCCTCCTAGATATAGGTGGGTCTCGTTTAATCAGTTGAAGGCCTAAATTGAACAAAGGAAGTGACTCTCTCTTGGGTAACAGAATTCGTCCTGCCTGGTTGTCTTTAAACTGAGACATCGGTTTTTTCTTACCTTCAGGCTTGGGCTGAAACGTTGGCTTTTCCTGGGCCTTGAGACTGTTGGCCTTTAGACATAAACTATACCACCGGCCCCCCTGGGTCTTCAGCTCGCTGACTAACCCTGCAGATCTTGGGATCTGCCGGGCTCCACAATCACATAAACTAACTCATCATGAATGAATGATTGAACGACTGTCCTACTGGTTCGGTTTCTCTGGAGAAACCAAATATAAATGGTATACAAAAGCTCTGCTCCTACACGGTGTCACCCTTTGTGTTACTGTTTTCATACAAATTTTTATACATTTTCTATCCATCCATAAAAGTCTACAGTTATTGCCTTATACATTTGTCTTTTAAATTAGATAGAAGAAAAAGAGTTACAAACAAAAATGTATTTTATACTCTTATACATTTACCTATGTAGATACCATAACTGGTGTTCTTTATTTCTTCCTGTGGATTTGAGCAACTCTCTACTGTCATTTCAGCATGAAGTACTCACTATATTATTTCTTACAGAGCGAGTCTGCTAGCAAATTCTCTCAGTTTTTCATTTATTTTGGAATGTCACGATTTCTCACTCATTTTTGAAGGATGTTTTTGCTGGCTCTAGAATTTTCGGTTGAAAGTCTTTTTCTTTCAGCACTGTGAATGCATCATCTCACTGCCTTCTGGTCCCAATAGTTTCTGATGAGAAATAAGCTTTTCGAGGGTTTCTTGCATATGATGAATTACATCTCTTTTGTTGCTTTCAATATTATTTGTCTTTGGATAGTTTCATTATGGTGTGTCTAGGTGTGGATGTGCTCGAGTTTATCGTATTAGAGTCCATTTGGTTTTTGTTCACATCACATTTGGGAAGTTTTCGGTCATTATTTCTACAAATATTTCTCTTAGGGTCTATTCCTCAGGTTTAAACGGGTCTTTTCACATTGGTCTTAGTGGTATTGTATGTGTGTGAGAGAGAATTTGACTCCAAAGGCAAGTTAAACAAAAACAAAAGCAAACAAATGGGACTACATCAGACTGAAAGTTCTGCACAGCAAAGGAAACCATCAACGAAACAAAAAGGCAACCAACTGAATGGAAGGAGATATTTGCATATGAAATTTCTGATAAGGGGGTCAATAACCAAAGTATGCAAAGAACTCATACAATTCAACAGCCAAAAAACCAAACAACCTGATGAAAAACCGTCAGAGGATCTGAATAGATACTTTTTAAGGGAGACTTACAGATGGCGAACAGGTATATGAAAAGATGTTCAACATCATTAATTATTAGGGAAATGCAAAACCGCAATGAGCTATCACCAACACATGTCAGAATGATTATTATAAAAGAAAGAAAGAAAGAAAGAACGAGCGTTAGGATGTGGAGAAAAGGGAACCCTCATACACTGCTGGTGGGATTGTATATCGGCACAGCCACTATAAAAAGCAGTAGGGAGGTTCCTGAGAATGTTTAGAGCTACTATAGAATCCAGTAACGCCTTCTCTGGGTGTTTATCCAAAGAATATGGTAACACTTTGAAATGGTAACAATTTGAAAAGCTATATGTCCCCCTATGTTCTTTGAAGCATTATTCATAATGGTCAAAATATGGAGGAATGAATAAAGAAAATGAGGAATACTTCTCAGCTATAAAAAGATGAAATATTGCCATTGGCAACAACATAGATGGATCTTGAGGGTATTACAGTAAGTGGAATAAGTCAGATGGAAAAGGACAGAAACCATGATTTCACTCGTGGAATATAAAACAGAAAAGTAACAAATGAACAAGCAAAACCAAAACAAACTCATAGATACAGGGCAGCGGAACCTCGTGGTCAGACATGAGGTCCTGTGAACAAAGGTTGAAAATCAGAGAATGCTGAGGATGAATATGGCTCACTCCCAAGTTTGCTGGGCCACTCCTACCTCACAGGATCCCCCAGGGCTGGGGTTTTCCTGTAGAACCCTGGGCTGTCACTGAAGCTATCCTGAGACATCTTGTCATTTTTACGAGAAGAAAGAACAAGTTCTTGCTACTGGCATTGAGTTGATCCCAAGGCCTACCTTTTAATCCCCCATCTATGCCTGGTCAGCTGCAACAGGCCCTGTCTCCTTTCAGTAAAGGATGAGCTGTCTTAGTAAATTTAACACCATGGAAACAGGAAGTTACACAGCCTGCGTCAAATAGTCCCCCAGCAAACGTTCATTGAATTAGAAGATGACAGCCTTCTCGCATGGCGACAGGTAAAGGCTGAAGGTCCATCTAGGGGAAGGGGGAAAGGAAGAAGAGAAAACCACCTGCCGCCAAAGATACCTCTCTCTCCGTCTTCCAGTTTCTACATTTTAGCCATGTTGCTGCTACACCTCTGTAACCTGATCTAGATTCTTCTGCTTACCACTTGCATAGGAAGATGGTAATTTCTCAAGTCAGTAATTCAGGAACATTGTAATGCAGAAATAAGGCGGGTCGAAAGTTTATACAAAGCTATTGAATAAGCATTATTATCCCAGGCATAACGTGTTTGTTTGTTTGTTTCTCCTGGGACACTGTGGGGAAAATGATTGTCAGCAGCAGGTCTGCTTCTCCGTGCCCACGTGCGCCCTCACACCCTCTCCCTCGCCCGCTCCACCTTCCTGTTGGCGTCATTGGAGACTGACGCCAACCGGCTTCCTGCGCTCGCTTTAATTTATCTCTACTGAGCTCCTGCACTGGGGTCACACGGAGGTTAGAGAAGATGTTCTTTTCACTGCTCCTGCTTAATATTCACTTTGTTTTTTCTCTGGGGGGGTTACCAGAGTAGGAGAAAAACCTAGAGGAGACGACAAGATACAAAAGGGGCTTGGGTGCTGTAGTGCTGTCTTTGGGAAGGGGAAAATGAATTGAGTGAAGTCCAAATCCCTTTCATTTTATCACGCAGACAGGAACCTCAGCCTCACTGTAAGGTCTTTCTAGGGAGGAATTATCTTGTTCATTCTCACAACCCTGGAGTTTTGCATAGGGCCTGCCTACAGAAAATAAACAAGTTCTTTCCTAGAGGGCGACACTGAGACTGCAGGGACATGGCAATTGCCTAGGCAGAGAGGCGTGGACAGTCAGTCCTGTGCCTTGATCCAGGATGTCCCAGGACAGAGGGACCATGACAACTGGCCGGCACGTGAGCACTCCCCATGGCAGCTGATAATCTCCTCTCCAGGCTACACGCTCTAAGGTTCTTCAAATATTTGTCATCAGACAAGTTAAAACTGAGGGGATACAGTGCAGTGACAAGGAGTATGGCCTTTTGAAATCATTCATTCATTCAATAATAACCCAACAAAAATACCTGCCATGTGGAATTAATATTCTGGTTGTTGGAGACAGGCAATAAACAGTAAAAAGTTATTTTGCACCTTTGAACGTAGGTGCTGTGGAAAATAATAGAGGTGGGTTAGAGGGAAAAGAGTGAGTAATAATGTTCAAAATGACGCCTTTGAGAAGAGACGGGTACCGGAGGCAGAACAGCCAAGGCAAAGCCCAAAGGTGGGGGCTGGCTGCTTGGACCCAAGGGAAGCAAGTCCGGTGTGGGCGGGGGAGCTGGGCAAGGGGGAGACTGCGGGAGGTGAGGTCAGAGGGATGATGGGGACCCACCGCATGTAGGGCCTGTGGGGAGGGCTGGCAGAGTTAGTAAATAAAAACAGAAATCCCCAGTTGAATGCGAATGGCAGACAATGACTATTTTAAAGTATAACTACGTCCCAAATGTTGCGTGAGAAGTACTAAAAAAACTAATTGCTGTTTCTCTGAAATGTAAACCTCACCGGGCATCTTGCATTTTATCTGGCAACACCACATGAGGGCCCTTGTAGGGACTCTGAGTAAAACCAGGAGTCCCTGGAGGGTCTCCAGCAGAGAAGGCGCCCCATCCGACATGGGGCTGACAGGCTGTCTCTGGGAGCCTCGTGGAAAAGAGCAGAAGAACAACGTAGGAGGCCGGTAAACCAGACGTGGGTGTCGAAGTAACCGAGACGAAACACCGCGATTCAGGCCGCACGGCAGGAGTGTGGGTGGTGAGACGGGGCAGATTCTAGATGGGCTGTGAAGGTACAGACAATAGGGTCTCCTGGCTGATGGGGGACGGGGTGGGGGGGAAAGAATGGGTGATAACTTCGAGGGTTCTGGCTGTGTAGTCAGATGGAGGGTGTTGCGATCAACTGGGTGACCGAGGACTCTGGAGGTGGGGTCGTTTGGGGTGCAGATGGGACTTGAATAACGAGTTTCATTTGGGACCTGCTCAGTTTGAAACGTCATTTGGACATCTGAGTGAAGAGGACAAATAAGCATTGAGCATGACGTTCAGAGGAGGGATCTGTGCCGGAGATAGAAATGTGGGAACCTTTGGCGTAGAAGGCAGTTGAAACCTTGAAACCAGAGAAACTCAGTTATGAGAGCAGCTGCCCTCCAGCACGCAGAGGATGGGGAAAGGGGAGGAGCCAGGAAAGGGGATGCGACGGACTGACCAACAAGGAGGAGGGCACCCTGGAGGATGTGACCTCCCTGAAGGAGAGGAAGGGCGTCAAATGCTACTGATAGGTCAGCCGAGATGAGGGCTGAGGGCTGAGGGCTGAGGGCTGAGGGCTGAGGGCTGAGGGCTGAGGGCTGAGGGCTGAGGGCTGACTGCTGGAATCGGCAACAAGGAGGTCACTGGAGGCCTCTACAGGAGGGCCTTTGGTAGAATGGAGTCAGTGAAATTGGAATAGTTTTAAGACGGAACAGAAGAAGCATAATGCGGGACAATATAAACAGCCCCCTGGAGGAATCAGACATATTTAGTTCCTGCCACTTACTAGATGTGGCTTTGGGTAAAAAATTACTTAATTTTCTCAGCTTCAAGCTGCTTCTCTTGTAAGAAAGGAAGAGTAAAAGGGATGCTGTGAGAACTAAATAAAATATATAAAGGGGATGGCATATAGTAAGTACTTAGTATGTTGATACTAATTAACAATATTATGACACAATATGAATTTGTCACAGTGTGGGCAAGATACTTAACCTTTCTGTGCCTCACTTTCCTTATCTGTAAAATGGGAGTGATAATAGTTCCTATCCTATGGTGGTGGTGTAAAGATTGAATGAGATAATCTATATAAAGCATTTGGAACAAGCCACTTATAGCACATTATGTGAACGCAGTAAAGCTCTTACCATCTAAGCAATTCCCTTGGAAAGGCTGGGCAACCTCTTTTGTAAATGCAGCACTGCCCGGAAGTGAACAGGGTGCTGAACTTACAACTTCCCATCTTAGATACTATCTTTGTGTTAATGTGATGTAAACTCATTAACTTTTGATGGCAGTGTCTCTGATGCTTTGCAATGTGTAAAAAGCCCTGCACAGGTGATGATTATTATAACTGACTCAAGATCTTGTTGGGATCTAAGCCCACTTTCCGAACCACAAAAGCTGCTTGTCTTCACTAGAAGTAACAAAGGTTAGAGGTTGTTTTCCATCTCCCCGGAGAACCTGGAGCTCTTACAGTTCTATTAACCCAGGATGAAGAACTGCTGTGGGTATTCTTAATCATTTTTGAGAATCCGAGGAAGCAAAGAGCTTCCTCCAGAAAACATACAACCACACAGAATTTAACACCCTGGGATAAGAAAATCCTTCTAAAGACTCAAAATATGTGTAAATTGTAAGAATTTTGTGTGTTTTTATAACAGAAATTTATAAAGGAGATAAAAACATATCTACTTGGAAAGTCCAAAAGAAAGATGGAAACATGGCTTTTTCCTCTGAACTTTTTCAACGGAGCCAGAGAGCATTCGTCCATTGTAGCTTCCGAATGTGATTAGGGGCTCGTGTTTCCCCACTGCTTTATGTAATAAAGATAGGCATAACAGTGTTACAGTCTAAGTTCTGTAAAGACCAAAAGCTCTGTGGCAGCTTCCTGTAGGGTCAAATTAGGAGAGACTTTAAATACTCATCCTATGAGAATTACTGTAAGACCCTTACTTCCCGGAAAATTCACTTATGTCACATGACTTGTTTTTTCAAGTAAAGAGAGGTTGGATGAAGTGAGTTCCAAGCTCCATTTTCAACTCTGAAACTACAGGGCCATGAAACAAAAATATTTCAAGGCATTTTAAGCACAGGGCTTGACTCGAGAACTCCGGTCCTGGAGCGCCACCTAGCAGTGAGGAGAGAGCAACACCTAATCTCCAAAGAAAAAGGACTTCGACTTTTAGAACAAAACACTTAAAAACAACAACAACTCAGCTTTGGTGAAATAGTTCCTTCATCAGATCTACTCTAAGGAGTAATTCAGGTAGAGAAATCCTGGGTTTATAATCCCCACATTAAAACACTCACGAGGCTTCCACACGCTGCTTCTGCTCTTGCACTCCTGTCTTCAGAGCTGCTCCTGAAAGCTCAGGTGCCAGGTGTTCCAGGGAAACCCAGCTGGGCAACGTTGCCAGCAAACCCTCCGCGCAGTCCTTCGGAGCACGGACTCCCTGACAGGCCTACCGACTCGCCCCCCAAACTGCCAGAAATTCGATGTTGTTAAGGTTTCACATCAAGGTTCTAAATGTATCATGCCAAATCAGGATAAACTGATTACTGTTTGGGTTAAAATAAACAGCCACAGAAGAGAGTGCACTAGCGCTGGCTCCCCTGGTGGGCATGTTGTCGCAATGCTCCCTGTGTTGCCATAATATTGTCATTATTGTGGGGTGTGGGGGGGCACAATTCAAGCCTAGGGTATCACCCGCATTACATCTTTACAACATTGAGTGGGAAAATGCCACCATGGGAAGAGATACAAGTACAAGGGATTTAGATATTAGATGATCAAATTAAGATCAGTTTGGGGAATAACGCAGGGTGAGTGAGCTCCAGAGCTCTGCCGTGCAACCTTACCTCTATAGTTAACGCTGCACTGCGTACTTGACAATCTGTTCAGAGGGTAGATCTCATGTTAAATTTTACTACAGTTAAATAAAAACCAGTTGCAATAGGCTATTACTACCCTATTTCATTTCTTCAAAATAAAAATGACTTTCTAACACAACAGTTCTCAACTTCTTATTCCATGCCTGCATTTCCGAGCGCTGAAGCGCTCCCATCCGCCACAGTGGCTCCCCGGGGTTGAGATGGGTGGGCGGCCTGGGTCGCAGGCTCTCTCCGAATGGGTGGGCCGAGGGGCCAGCGTGAGTACTTTGAACAAGTTCACCCCTCACCCCACAGTACATTCCTCCAAGCCCTCCCTGGAGATTCACCACTCTGAAGTTTATAGTGAGAAGGGTCTAGACGTGGTGCGGGGGGACGTTTGCTTGTATGACAGTTGGGGCGACGCTCCTGCACTATAGCCCTTGTTGCTCATTGAAACCTGTGGGACCAATGACATCAGAACCTTTGGAGGACGATGTGACCCAAGCTGGGGAAGTTTCTGGAAGCTTGTCCAGGTGATAAAAATGCAAGACCAGGCTTGCAAGCTGCCGCCCTACCCGCTGCCTCAGTAATGCTGGGTAATGGTCAGTCACCAGCTTTATTTTCCAGTGTGAACCCATAATGCGTCCTCTGCCATCCAATAAATTTAAACCTGCTGGTAGTTTCCCTGCTCGCTTCTTCAGTTACATTAGTGATTTAAAAAATAAGACACAGGAAAACTGTATTTTTCTCACACCACATTGAATTCAAAACAGAACAAAAACCTCACAACACGAATCTTCAAAGTAAATATTGTATGTTCGTTAATAGGCTAGGTGGCAGAGAAGTCACCAAAAAATAAAAGAGTTGCTTGGTTAGGAAAGCAGATCCTTTGCTTTCAATCATTTTGCTTTTGCCTCTGGAGTCAAAAAAATGGAGCCTCAAACTGAGAGGCCACCAGAATAGTTCGCATCCAAGAAACTAATATACTAAGCCTAACTTTTTCGTGAATTTCTTCTGTTTGTCCACATAGCTGGGGTCCGTGGGGCTGAAGGGATTTTTCTGGAAAACAAACTGGAAAGTCAGAGATGTGTCTCCAAGAACAAAGAATGATAAACTAGAAGGAGACAATTTGATAAATAAAACTTTTCTAAAAGGAGGCCGAGAGGCTGATTGCTAAGAACCTATAAATATCAAACTGCTTCTTTTTTTTTCTTTTTGTTTCTGGCATTTTTTTTTTTTTACAAACAAAACCAGAAAAATAACCAAATATGGTTAGCGCAGAATAACCTAGACAGAATATTTCCAGTCTTTCTACTCAGTTTTTATCCAGAGGACACGTTCTTTCATTCTAAATGCAAAGTTTAAATGGGATATTTGCTCGTGTTTGATTAGGCTCTTCCCAATAAAGCCTTCTGTTTTATAGAACATAGCAATAGAAAAGAGACCAAGATTTCAATGGACCTGATTTGTATCTTATTCTTTGTCCTGTTTACTCATTCATTCACTCAATAAAACTTACTGAAATTCTACTATGCGCCAAAAAAGACATGAAGGTGACTTGACCTAAGGTGGTAGCAGCATATCTATAGAAAAATAGGTGGGCCAATGAGGTACTTAGGAAGCAGAATCTGACAGGTCTTGAATATGGGGAGCAGTTAAGGGTGATCCCACTCCTAGGTTCATGTCTGAGGCAACTAGGGGGTGGTGGCAGAGAACACAGCAGGTGAAGGTGGCACAGGGGAAGGAGGGAGATTTTCCTCACCTTTTTCTGTTCAAGGAAGCCTTAGGTGGGTTTCAGGGGTCATGGACTCCTAAAATTAGGAAACAATTTGTATGAATGTGAGCTTTCTGTGGAGACAATCCTCAGTGTTTGACATGCATTTAAAATAAGGTTAATGACCCCACGAAAGGTTAGGGATTACTCGTCCATATAGAACTTGGAAATTCTTAAACATTACATTCATGTCAAATAGATGGTTCTGCCAAGTTGCTCAAGCACATGGCCTTTACTAAGGCTGTCGCCAGAGTATCCCCTGTTTATGATCTGCTCCAAAGACAAGGTAGTACCAGTGAGTGTGAATTTCCTTCAACTTAGGAGACTTGACAAAAATTCCACAGAACTCTAGGCTAGATACCACAAATTGATTTCCACAAAAGGTAAATCTGAAAAGATCCTAAGCAAAGCAAGTACAGAATGCAGGTTAGCTGATAATTACATGTTTGCTAAAACTGATTTTGTTTTTATTGTGAACTCACCATTTCTCTCTTAAATCAAGATTTTGATGCAACTTCGCTAGCCTCATGGATACCGATAAAGTCAACTATTGGACCAATTCCAGGTAGAAACTAGATAGACCAAAAAGTTTTGGCGGACTTATGTTTCTGAATCTAAAAAGTTTAGCAAACATAAATCTGTGTCAGTTGTAAGAAAAGCTGAAAACCCATTCTGTCTACTTGATCCACTGCCTAAAACGTGAGATGTAAAAAGGATGTTATCACTTAATGATCACCAAACGTTCCACCCTTCCACTCTGTTTGCTTAACTGCCCTACTCCAGATCAGTAGAGGAACGTTGTCACTTTCAAAATTCAGAAAAGAAAGGGTAGATAGTATCCCAAATGGCAGAGTCTTAATGGACAGGTGTTTCCACATGCTTAGTATGAGAAAAGGTTTTCCATCAGAACACGAGTAACAACACTACAGCAATGGGATGCTTTGTCTGGAAGTCATATTTCTAATAAGAAATGAATTGAGCTGTCTTTGTTTTCTACTTGGAGTCCAGGGGAAGGACAGGTTAAGGAAAAGTTTGTACCAAACATCACCTGAGAGCAGTCTTGAGACCACCTGGAAACAACGGACTTTAGGCAGAAGAACTATGGCAGCACAGGTCTGAGTGTGGCTGTAGGATGTTACGTCAGCACGGCCCCACGGTGTGGCAGGGACGGCATTCAGTGTTTGGGGCAGGCTCAAGAGGGAATTTAAGAAACTGGATGGTGGCATGTGAGGGTTTGCCCTGTTTCTATAAATATGAGAAAGAAAACAAGTCTTTGAAATGTGGCTGTCAGATACTTGAGAAATGGCTCCAGTGAGAATTAATTTCCAATTTCATAGAATGCAAGTACTTATCTACAATATGATAAGGGTTTCCAAAGGCGAAAGTACTTTAAGAATAAAGAGGCTGTGCCAAAAATGAGGACAAATATTTTAGTCAAGAGGAATATCAAATCTCTGTTTTTACAACTACACAAGGAAATTTTGCATTTTACTCTAGTTACAGAAGTGAAATTTTCATTCCTGCAGCATCATCACAACAAAAACTATGAGAAAACACTTAGGCATTTTTGACAGAACAAATTCTGACATCATACATATTTAAATAAATTAAGCAAAAGGCTGCTATGAACGCCAAAGACTAGGCTAATCACAATTCCTCGCTCCCAACAACTCCCCGCTCGTTCTATAACAAAAGTATAGAGAGTAGCGATTCAAAAATTTGGTTTCCTCATCAAATTATTTATCTAAATTGCACCAAGAATAGCCAAGTAAATACTGTTTCTCATAACCATTTTTCCATATATTAAAAAAAACTTTTTTAATTACCTGAGGACATTTTTTTCATTGCTTTTTTTAGAGAGAGAAGAAGGGAGAGAGAGAAACATGGATGTGAGAGAGAAGCATCAGTTGGTTGCTTCCCATCCACGCCCGGACTAAGGATCAAACCCGCAACCTAAGAATGTGCCCTGACTAGGGATTGAACCTGCAACCTTTCAGTTATGGGATGACACTCCAACTGAGCCACACTGGCCAGGGCTACAAAAACATTAAAAAAAAAATTTTAACAGAAATATAAAACAAAATTTTAAATAAAACAAAGCTAAAAGCATTTCCTGAAAACTATGTTTATAGCCAAGAAAATTTAGCTCTGAGTAAATTCTCTACTCAGTTTTGGGGTAGGTCGAAGAATTTCATGTGGAAAGTGGCACACAAGTCAATCATGGTTCTAAATATCAGAGCAGTCCTTGACTGGGAAGTTTAAACAATTTCTCTCTCTGTGGTTAAAACAGCAGGGTTTAAGGGTTCTGGTTCCAATAGACTAATGACACAAAAAACTTAGTGGGTTGACTGGTGACTAACCAACCATGTGAGACCCAAGAGCTGAATGGGCTATGAGAGACGAAATCTTTTAAGCGTCTTAGTAATGGCTCCCGCAAATTATGAATAATGCTGCCCGTGGCACTGTATATATAAATGAGATGAATTTAAGTCTGAAAAGGCATCAGAAGTTTGTTAGAAAAGCCTTGCTACAGAGTATAAACATTACTAGGAAGCCTCAGGAAGATGACTGTAAGGTGTTGGTTTCTCATCCCTTACAATGCCCCCTTTCAGGTTCTCCAACAGAACTGGCCCACTGCTATCTAAGCTACTCCGGTTCAAGAACACGAACTCTTAGTGAATCAATCCCCACCCCCCGAAAACCAGGGTTTTGCTCCACCGTCAGAATCGTCTTCCTTCGGGACATACCTGCCTACCACACACTGCGTCTTCTGGCATCGAGCCATTTAGACTGCCCGAGAGGGAGCTGCAGTGCGGTAGGGGCACGGAGCTGGAAGTGAGCAGGCAGGGGAACTGAAACTGTGTGACTGCAGGCAAGCCAGTCCTTCTAGGCTTCACCTTTCCTCATCTAAGGTCCCTTCTAGATCAAATCTCTAATTCTAGGTCTCTAGGTTAGACATAGTTTGACTGAAGGCAGGAGCCTCTTTAATCCCAAGGCCTTGAAACGGACAACTGGCACCCCAAATGTGGGAGAGTTGGCGGAAGAGCCACGGCTGGCTATGGCTGGAATGGCCCGTCTTTGGGTAAGCCATAGTGTTGCTGGAAGGAAGAGGGGAACTGGCTACAAGCCACTTCCTCTCCCATCCCTGAAGAGTTCATAACCGGGAACTTCCTGTATATTCTCACCCCCATGCCCTCTCCCACACCTCAGGCTCCCAGTCACCACTTCTTGGGGACCTCAATTATTTCTAGTAGATCCTTAACACCAAATGTGTGGAAAGGGGAGCTGTTTGTTCCAAGTACAGTAGATGTCAACCCATCTTTTGAGAATAAAATATAATTTAAACAACAGATCACCTACCTATCTTTTGAACATTTCTTCTTGCTGTTCCAGCCCATATACAGAGATCTAGTCACTCATTTTCAAACAATCTATTAAATTTGTGTGATGCTTTAACTACTGAAGCCCACCTTTTGGGGGAAGGTAGGTAACCAGATGGGCAGACAGGCTCTCCCAGTCAAAGCCAAGCGGTCAAACATAACAGCCTCTCCAAGGTCCATTCTTCACTCTGCTAACTCAAATAGGATGTTAGCTATTAATTGCTACACAGGCTTCTAAGTGTGTTGACAGATTGTCTAAGTGATGCTTCTCTATCAGGCCTTTTGTAAACGGTTAGGACTCTGACAGAGCCTTCACACAGGGATTCTATAATCCCATCTAACCGGCAAAGTGGAAAATTTGTCGCTGTCATGTGACCCAGCACTGGCAGAGTTCCTGCGGGTAGCTGAGTGCTATTACAGGGAGGGTTACAATTTGACCTACTAAATATGTAAAATTGCTTCCATTAGATTCACCTTGCCCCAAACCCTATGACTGCCCATCTGGAGGAGTCAAGTATGTTACTCAAACTTGGTTTCTTCTTTAAAGGGTGAACTCTAAGATGTATCATTCCAAAATAAATTTTCTTCTTTAGAAACAATTTGTGAATAATCACCTAGGCCTATATGAAAAACAGAGCTTCTCCAGTCCGTATCACAGTAACACATATGCTATTGGACTGTCCTGTTTATTGATCCTCCACTTAGCTCTTCAAATGTCTTCTCCAATAAAAATGTCTGATATAAAAATCACATAAATCCAAATGAGAACCTGTTCTTTCTTTTGGGTCAACTATCAGTAATGTTTCCAGACTTCTTTTTGGGGGGTCAATTGGTGTATCATCACACTTAAGAGATAATTGAAATTAAAAGTGAACCTAGATTTTTAAATTTTATTGCACTATACATTTCCTCTAAGGTTTTTAAGCCAAAAGCTATCAGTATTTAGAGACTCTGGGTTTAACTGTTTCATGGTTACTTACTCCTAAGAAAGAAGTTTTAGCCAGTAAGATTTTAAATTTAAAGGCACTTTTATATCCACTCTCATCTCATTCCCTTCCTCAGTAGATATTTTGCTGATTAAGCAGTTGAGAAGGGAAGAGGAGAGATTCCTTACTGTAAAAAGAAAGGGTGAGAGGCCAGTTCTGCTGTTTCGTGCCAAAACCAGGAGGCCGTAGGAGAGGGGTTAGAAAGGCGAGAACCTAGTTACACGCAGCACGCCAGTAATTCACGTTTCCTTCTCTGCTTTTATGTTTAATAAAAGCTTCTGTATCAGGTTTTTAAATTTGGGGGATAAGTCTGGTATTTTATCACAGATCAATTACTATCACTCACATTCCTGAATTTCACCTTTTGGGTTTTTCTTTCCTCTGGATGGTTTATACTACGAGCTTAATAGAATGTCATATAATACGTCACATAATTGGCCTTCAGAGAACACAATGCTATATAAATGCTTAAATACCACTGTTGAACCACTGCTACGTGAAGGCTCCTGGGAACTCTTGATGACCGCAGAGAGGTTCGGCTAAGTTTCAACGATCCATCTATATTTTTGTTATTAGTCTCCAAGAAATTGCCTAATATTGAGAGACAACTCAATTGTTTTCGATGTAAAAGTATTTATATGACCAAAGCTTCGGGGGTAGGTTTCCTTGCTGATCCCAGTCCCTCAAGGAAATAATAATGATAAGAATTCAAGCCCTGAATTCTTTTTCTGAGATAGAAGAGTTCAAATGAAATCAAAAAAGCAGCTTTAAAATTCAGACATCCTTGTTCTGGAGATAGGGATGTGAAGTCATTTTTATCTTACTCAATATGGATCACAAAACATTACTTTTTCAGTTTTCGTTTATCAGTCATGATATGCACAAGGAAAACATTTATAGCAACACACAAAAAATAAAAGCTCCGTTAACTACATCAAATAAAGGTGAACAATACTATACAGAAGAAACACTGTCAATAAAAATTTTTTAATGAACAATAAAAACCAATACTTACACAACAAACTGGACTATTAACACAACAAAGGCAACAGCCACACAGCGAGAGAAAGGCCTCAACTACCAACATACTGTTTTGCCTCAGGAAGTCCTCCCCACCTGGGCCTGGGAAATCGCCCGAAGCATGGGTCTGCTTTCCCTCCCTCCCTCAGGCCTCCGTCCTCTTCACACTGGGGTGCCAGTGCAGGAAGCTCCTGGATGTGGCCAGCCGGGCGGCAGCCCCTAAGGCAGCAGTGGCTGTGCTTCGAGGAATGTAGAATTTCTGAGAAATCTGGTGCTCGGGGGACAAAATCAAAGAGATCTGGTCCAGGGCTCCGTAGCTCTTATCTTTGAACACTGCGATAGCTTGGCTACTGGAAAAGTCTTCATTCTTCAGGCTCTCTGGAGAGCTTGCCACTGAAAAAGAAAGAAAGCACCAGTCTTTTCAAGGGGCTCTCACACTCCCCGCCTTCCCTCTGCTGCCCCAGATCTCTGCTCACTTGAGTCGCGACCATCTTCTGACAGCTGGTGCCAGTTACCAATGGCAAATCAGAGGACGAGACTCAGAAACCAATCAACAAACAGAGAGGAAATGAGGATGAGGAATTATGCCCTGAGATACAATAAATGCTTGTCTGGACGAGGGCAAAAGGAGGGAGAGAGGAAAAAGTGCCCTCTGAGCACGGACGGGAAGCTTTCCTTCTCGGGCATCATAAAACAGACGGGGTGTAATTCCAGTTGCAGGGAAGAGTCCTTACGCCCCCTATTTCCTTCTCTGGGCCTCCTCTGTTGCCAAAGGGGCCCGGATTCCAGGTCTGTGCCAGTGTGAAAACAAAACTGACCAAGACTGCGGTTGCTATGGAGTCCTAAAAAACCAGTTATCAGCCATAACATGAACTCTTCAGGAATTAGTTTCAACTAAGAAGAACCTTTTAGGTGAAGGGATTAAGCAGTACAAATTGGTAGCTGCAAACAGCCAGAGAGATGTGGACTGCAGCATGGAGAGTACAATTAATAACGCTGAGATAATGCGGTGGGTGGGCGCCTGGGGCCGCGGGGGACCATTCCGTGCAGTAGGTGGCTTTCCGGCCACTCTGCTGTACATCTGAAACTGGTGTGGAATGATCCTGAATGTAAACCTCGGTAGAAAAATAATGTAAGATAAATAAAAAAGAAGTTAAGAAAGAACATTTTAAATGAAATTCATTGCTGGGAACTCCTGCGTCTCAGAGTTCCAAACAGCCAAAGAAGGGAATGCTGGGCCTTCCCACGTGTGTACTCTAGACAGTTCCACTACAAGGAGCTGGTCTGTGAGGTGCGTGTTACCTACAGTGTGAGGAGGAGCTTTTGCCAGCACACTGTTTCCCTTAAGAAAGTCCAGCTTTAGAAAAAATTCTAGGTGAGCTAAGCAACGTGCTGTTGTGTTGTACCTTCTCTTAAATACTCCACAAATTGGCATCAGTAAGCTGACTACAATTTTTTAAAAAGATTTCATTTATTTAATTTCAGAGAGAAGAGAAGGGAGGGAGAAAGAGGGAGAGAAACACCGATGTGCGAGAGAAACATCAACCGGTAGCCTCTTGCACACCCCCGACCAGTGACCTGGCCTGCAAAGCTAGCGTGTGCCCTCACAGGGAATCGAATGGGCGACCTTTGGGTTCACAGCCGGCGCACGATCCACTGAGCCACACCAGACAGGGTGGTATGCTGGCTACATGTTCAAAGGCACTTCTCTATATCTTAAAAACACAGGTTTTAAAAAGAAATTCAGAGAAAAAAAGCAGGCATAATCCATTATCTTATTCGTCTCTGCATCATTAGCACTAGCTACGGTAGCATGGGGTATACGTGCCATACATTTGTGATGGATTGTGTTCAAGGATTTGACAGGTTATTCTAAAAAGTAAAACTCCACTCATAAGGCTATAATTAATGGCCACTGGAGAGGAAGAGAGATGTTGAGTTCTCGCGCAATAATGTGGTTTTACTTCAGTGAGCTCAGACTTTAAAAACTATAAAAATATGAAAGCAGGGCCATCATATGATCTAAAAACTTTAAAGAGCAGCAAAACTTCTGCTTTCAGACATGATGTTAACAAGCATTGAAAAACAATCTGTCCTACTTTAAACAATGGGAGAACCAGACAAAATACATGAGACAACAGCTTTCAAACCCGAACAGCAAGTGTGCAGGACAGAGGTTCCTGGCAGGAGGGGCCAAACGAAGTGAGCCCCACCAGTACCTCGGCTCGCTGGGGATAATTTCCAGGCTGCAGTATCAGACTCTACACTGGGCTGAAGTATGCATGAAACTTTTAAAAAGATAAGGCCGCAGTCTAGGCTATACAATAAATGTCCTAATTTAAAAAGATTCAATGTTTCCTAACCACAAAATTAGATTAGAAATCAATACTACAAAGACATTTGGAAAAATCTCCAAATATTTGGAAATTGCACAAACACTTCTAGAAGAAAAAACTCATAAGGGTAATTAGGCTCTATTTTGAAATTACTGAAAACAAAAGTATTACACACCAAAATTCATGAGTTATAGCTAAAGCAGTGCTCATAGGGAAATTTATAGCATTAAATATTTTAATGTTTAAAATTAAATATAGCACTAAATATTCTAATATCAAAAGTCTAATATTAAACTTATATTAGAAAAAAGGCTATGAAATGAATGACCTAAGGTTTTAACTTAGAGAACTTTTTAGAGAATATTACCACCAAAGCAAGCACAAGAAATACTTTTGTAAAAAAATAAGAGTAGAAATCAATGAAATAGAGAACAGAAAAACAACATAGGAAGACCAGTGGAACTAACAACTAGTTTCTTTGATAACTCTCTAAGGGAACGGATTAGGGGAAAAGAAAGATGACGCAAATTGCCAATATCAAAAATGAGAGGGTAGGTATTACTATGGATATTTAAATGGTGTAGGAATATTATGAACACTTTATACTAATAAAATTTACAGTTTCGATGAAACAGATAAAATCTGTGAAATCAAACCCACCAAAGTTCATCGAAGAAGAAACAGACGACCCTAAATAGCTCTGTGTCTGTTAAAGGTTTTGAATTTATGGTTTAAAAACCTACAGAAAAAACTCTAGGCCCAGAGGGCTTCACTGTTGAATTCTACCAAATGTTTAAGAGAGAAATGATGTCAATTCCACACAAATTCTTATAGAAAAGAGAAGAGGGGGGAGGACATCTTAGCTCACCTGATGAGAGCAGCATCCTCTGGACACCAAACGCAGCCAATGACAAAACAAGAAAACTAGAAACCAATAGCCCTCACGAACATAGACAAAAATTCCTAACAAGATTTTAACAAAGAGTCCATGAATCCCACATCATGATTAAGAGGCTATTATCCTAAGAATGCACGTTTGGTTTGACATTAGAAAATCAATTTAATTCACCCTATTAACAGACTTTAAAAAAAAAGGATAATCTCAATAGAGGCAAAAAGCCCCCCAAAAAACATTTGATAAAATTCAATATCCACTCATGATAAAAACTATCAGAAGTCTAAGAATAAACTGGAATTTCTTCAACCTGACAAGAGCATACACAAAAAAACCTACAGCTAACATTATACTTTATTAGTGTTAAGACTCAATGTGACCTGAAGGGTCAAGAACAAGACAGGGGATTTCATTCTCATCTCTTCTATTCAACTCTATACTGGAGGTCATAAACAGCACAAGAAAACAGGAAAAAGCAAAAGATTTCATATGACGTAAACTGTTTTTCCCCCCAGAGAGAATATGATCATCTATAGAGAATCCCAAAGACAAAACTAATAAGCTAAATTTAGCAAGGTCAAAAGACATAATGACAATATATAAAAATCAATCATATTTCTGTAAACTAGCAAGTCAAAAATTGAAATAAAAATACCATTTATGCAATAGATTAAAAAATATGAAATACCTAAATAGTAGGCATAAATTCAACAAAATGGGAATAACACCTATACACTAAAAACTACAAACACTGCTGGAACTAAAGAAGACTAAGTGATGAAGAGAGAGCCAACCTATCAGGTGCAGAGTTCAAAACACTGTTAGTCAGGATGCTCACAGAAATGATTAAGAAATGATTGCAAATAAAGGAAGAAGTAAAGGCTATGCAAAGTGAAATAAAGAAAAATATACAGGGAATCAACAGTGGAGGGAAGGAAACCAGGACTCAAATCAACAATTTGGAACAAAGGAAGAAATAAACATTCAACTAGAACAGAATGAAGAAATGAGAATTCAAAAAAATGAGGGGAGGCTTAGGAACCTCTGGGACAACTTTAAAAGTTCTAACATCTGAATCATAGGGGTGCCAGAAGGAGAAGAGGAGAGTAAGAAATTGAAAACTTATTTGAACAAATAATTCAGGAGAACTTTCCCAATCTGGCAAAGGAAATAAAACTTCCAGGAAGTCAGGAAGCTCAGAGAGTTCCAAAGAAGTTGGACCCAAGGAGGAACACACAAAGGCACATCATAATTACATTACCCAAGACTAAAGATAAGGAAAGAATCTTAAAAGCAGCAAGAGAAAAGGAGACAGTTATCTACAAAGGAGTTCCCAGAAGACTATCAGCTGATTTCTCAAAACAAACCTCCCAGGCAAGAAGGGGCTAAAAAGAAGTATTCAAAGTCATGAAAGGCAAGGACCTATATCCAAGATTGCTCTATCCAGCAAAGCTATCATTTAGAAGGGAAGGGCAGATAAAGTGCTTCCCAGACAAGGTAAAATTAAAGGAGTTCATCATCACCAAGCCCTTATTATATGAAATGTTAAAGGGACTTATCTAAGAAAGAGAAGATCAAAACTATGAACAGTAAAATGACAACAAACCCACAACTATTGATAACTGAAATAAAAACAAAAACAAAGTAAACAACTAGAACAGGAACAGAATCACAGAAATGGAGATCACATGGAGGGTTATCAATGGGGAGGGGGAGGGTGGAGAATGGGGGAAAAGATACAGGGAACAAGAAGCATAAGTGGTAGGCACCAAATAGACAGGGAGAAGTTAAGAATAGTATAGGAAATGGAGAAGCTGAAGAACTTATATATACGACCCATGGACATGAATTAAGGGGGCGAATGCTGGTGGGAGGGGGAAAGGTAGGGCCAAGGAGGATAAAGGGGAGGAAAAGAATGGGACAAGTGTAATAGCATAATCAATAAGATATACTTAAAAAAAAGAAGAAGACTAAAGGACATGGAGACACAGATCACACTCACAGATCAGGGGACTCAATATTGGTAAGATGTCACTTCTCCTCCAGCTGATCTTTAGATTACTAAAGATCCCAATAAAAGTTTTAGCAGGTTTTGCATAGAAATTACGTTAAATCTAAAATTCACATGGAAAATGACCTAGAATAGCCAAAACAATTTGAAAAAAGTTCAAAGTTGTATGATTTCAAGATTTTTATACAGCTATAGTAATCAAGACAGTGTTATAAGGACAGGCATAGAGGCCAACAGAACAGAACAGAAAGTCCGGAAATCGATCCTTATATATGTGGCCTACTGACTTTAGAAAAAGATATCAGGGAGTTTCATGGACAAAGGATATTCTTTTCAATAAATGGAGAGGTAATAAATGAATATTTATATGCAACCCAAATAAACACTGATCCTTATATCACACTATATTACAAAAAACAATGAACTGGATCACAGACCTAAATGTAAGACCTAAAACTATAGAACTTTTCTAAGAAAATGTAAGAACAAATCTTACTTGGGTTAGGAAAGATTTCTATATAGGTAACAAAAAACTCAAAACTCTAAAGGAAATTAAAAAATCAACAAATCCTACTTCATCAAAATGAAAGCATTCGCTCTCCCAAAGATGCTAATAAGCAAATGAAAAGTCAAGCCACAAACTGGGATAAAATATTTGCAATATTATATCTGTCAAAGGATTTGTGTCAATAATTGTTTACAAATCAATAAAACGAAGATAGTCCAATAAAAATGAGCCAATACTTGCCCTGGCTGGTGTAGCTCAGTGAATTGAGCGCTGGCCTGTGAACGACAGTGTTGCTGGTTCGATTCCCCAGTCAGGGCACATGCCTGGGTTGCGGGCCAAGTCCCCAGTGGGGGTGCTTGAGAGGCAACCACACATTGATGTTTCTCTCTCTTCCTCCCTCCCTCTCTCTAAAAATAAATAAATAAAAATCTTTAAAAAAAGAAAAAGAAAGAAAAAATGAGCCACTACTTGAACAAATGATTCACTAAAGGAGATAAAGAGACAGCACATAAGCACATGAAAAGATGGTCAACATCATTGGTAAACAGGGAAATGTAAATTAAAACCATAGTAAGATACCACTAGACACTCACTAGAAATTAAAAAATGTCATGTGTCGGCAAGGATGTAGAGCAATCACAACTTTCATAGGTTGCAGGTATGAATACAAAATGGTATGGGTACTTTAGAAAACATTTTAGCAGTTCTTAAAAAGTTAAACATGTAGCGACCATAGGGCCCAGCAATTGCACCCGTAAATATATACTGAAAAGAAATAAACAACATTATGTCTCCACAAAGAGCTGTATGTGAATGTTCACAGCAGCTTTATTCATAATGGCAGAAATCTTGAAACGCCCCAGGTGGCCGTCACCTGGGGAAGAGATAGACAAATTGCCGTGTGCCCATACAACTGGGTACTACTGAGAGACAGACAGGAACATACTTTTGATGCTGGCAACGACCTGAGCAAATCTCTCAAATGATTTCACTAAGTGAAAAAACTCACTTTCTTCTTCACACATAAAAACGACATACTCTATGACTCCCTTCACGTGAAATTCTAGAAAAGGAAAAGTAACGTGCCGAAGCGAGCAGGCCCAGGCGTGGCTGCACAGGAATACAAAAACTTTCCGATTGATGCGAACATCCGGTATCATGATTGTGGGGGTAATTATAAAGCCTGGGAACATGTGTCAAAGCTCACAAAATCGCACCCTTAAAATACAGCAAATTTTTCTGTGCGTAAACCTGATACCTCCCCAAATTTCAGGACAAACAGAACAGCAGCAAAGTAAAAGAGAACGACCGACTCCAGGACTTGAGACAAATGCTAAAGTCAGTATTTTTCAAATTATATTCTGAAAAAGAGAAGGTTTTTGGTAATGTCACGAGCCAATGTGTTTGTCAATTTTACGTAAACCTACCTGAGCCAGAGTGTTTTTCTGGGGAACCCACTGCGGCAGGGGCCGGATCGAGAGCCGCTGCGGCGCGCCGAGCTGCCTCTGGCTGGGTCCGAGTGCTGGGCTCGCCCGGGCCGCCGGCCACCAGCTCCTGGGGCTGGATGAGGGAGACGGAGGGCTCTTCCAGCTTGGGCAGTGTGGAGGAATTGGAAGAACCTTCCAAGTTCGGCTGCCGCAGGACGGGAAAAGTGAGGCAAGAGCAGGAAAAGTAACTTACTAAAATGGAAGAACGGAGCCTGTTTTTTTTCCTTACTTATAAACAAAAGACAAATCTTTTTATATTATAAATAAATCAATCCCATTTTTAGGAACTTAGATACTCTCTGGAATAAACAAGTCCACTAACCAAGTGACTGTCAATTCAATTCATAAAACATTTATTGAACACATAAATATGAGCAAACACAGTACCTACCATGCGCTGCCACGCACACTAGGGAAGAGTGGCAGGACGCAGAGGCCACGTCCACCGAGGAGCACTCGGTCAGGCTCACTGCTAGGTTACTGGCATGTGTTTCTTCACTTCAACATGGGAATGGCCGCTTTTTGGGTAGGTGGTATGCTTTTGTACTATAGCTTCTTTCACTTAGTATAATGCTTTTTACAGAGAGATGGAGTAAGTTATTCGATGTCATCAATAAATGGCAGGGCAGAGATGTGAACTCGGTCCAGTCTAGGTTCCCCACCTCCCAGGAAGACATGATCCTGGTCCCCGAGGCGCTCACAGGCCTCAGCCGGGGAAGCAGCGTGTGTGCTGCAGCCGGCTGGAAAGACAGGCGTTAACTGCGGCACAAAGGAGCCAAAAAAGGCTCCTCAGAGGTGACACTACAACTACGGTGTGAGACAAAAAGACGCACGTCTCAAACAGAGACCCTGTGGGATAAGTGAATGGAGTGCCAAAATTTAACGCACAAAACTGCAGAAGCCTGGTAGTCAAATTTCATGACTCACACAAATTGTCCCATTTTCCGGATGCTCATAATATAGTTGAGAAGAAACAAATGCATTTTGCTCCAGGGTGAGTACATCTGCCAAGGCCAATATAAAAGAAGAAAAGAAGCCTAGATGATAGGACAGATACAGAGCTTAAAACTTATACCTAAGTTGTACAAAAATACCTGTTTCTCCCTAACACAGATGTTTAGTCAACCTTTTAATTTTAGTCTCAGGATTTTCTTCTGAAGAGATGAATGACTATATTAAGCTCACTGAAATTTTAAAATCAGCATACACTATATGTATATGTATTCTACGAAACGGCAAGGGAGAGGTCATTAACCAGATTTTTACTTTCTAAAAATGAAAACGCTTCCTCGGGGAAAACCTGAGAAAATAACATTCAATAGACATTTACCTTTTGAATGCTGGTTTCCCCGGTCTTTTCTTCCTGAGCACCCAGTCCTTCTGGTTCCTGACCTTCTACTTGCATTCCATTCTCAGGGCCTAAAGGCTGACATGAATCATCCCATATATCTTGGGTAGAAAAACACCAATCCTACAGAGAAAAAAAATGCAACAATAAACTGAGATATAGGGCCACGTGATCCAAACAGATAACTCAGGCAAACAGGTAAAGGCAAGGAGGCGACATACATGAGACAAGAAAAGGTATTTATTAACTTTCTACATCAGTGCGATGATTTGTCCAGGCCCAGTATCCCAAATGCCTCTGAACACAACAGATCTCATAAAAACAAATGTGACTTATTTACAGTATTTTCTTCAATTGTTTTCATGGCTAGATGATTTTCATGCTCATCTAATATTTAAATGGCACAAATTATAAGGAGCACCTTAACTGAGGATATTTCTTCTTTTTCATAACCATTGGGATTATTTAAAATTTTAAGCTATTTAATGAAAATTTACATATAGTCATATAGTTATTAGCAATATTAGCAAATGTCCTCACTGCAGACAAAAATAAATGCAACAAAAATAAAATTAGGGAAAACAAGTTTGTTTCTAGATCCCAAGGCCCTGACCAGGTGCCAAAGATGAAACAAAAATCATTATGACTGAACGGGTTAGAGAGGCACAAAAAGTCCACAGTTCATCCCTGCTCCATCCTATCCCTCTCCGTTCCACTACCATCGTTGGAAGAAAACATGCATTTTTCTGAATTATCTTCTGATAATTCATTTTGAATTCCAGAATACATAGCTTTCTCAAGGTGTGACAACTACGTTTACACCTCCTTTTTCAGTAGTGCTTTGTTTGCTGTTTTCTCGGGAGCGAACCTTCTCGGGTGTCTCTTTACAGGACTGGTGCGGCTTCCTTCCGCTCCAGCTGGAGGCAAGTAAGTGGGAGGCGGCGATGCCCGCTTCCCCCGTCGTAGCTTGCAGAGGCAGCCAGTTCTCGTCCCAGACATCGTCCCCTATGGTCACCGATTCCAGGCACGGCATTCCGCTGGGGATCTCATCCTAGAAAGCATCAGAAGACAAAGAAACGCGTTCTAGTTCCTGTAGGAGCACATTTTAAAATGTAGGTTTATCACTTTTTCCTGACTCCAGGTAAAGATGGCAGTTTGAATACACAATTTATTACTCCCTCCCTTCTGAGAGATCGCCAAAATAAAATAAAAAGATTGAAGGCATACACTCATGGTCAAAGAGAACAGAATAGGAGAGCACGCCACCTACACTCCGGATACAGGGAGGCAGAAGGGACAGCTGGCTGAGCTCAGAAGGCGGAATCCTAAGCTTGCAGGGAGAGAAACGGAGAAGAAGCCCAAATGCATACTACTGATACCACAAAAGCGCAGAAACTGGTACACAAAGTTGTTGGAATGAGGGGTACAATGGAAATGAAAACAAAAGCACTCACTGAAAGTCTGAGTAAGAAGCAGATCCAAACAAAATTGAAACAGACTTCACAGGCGCAAAAAGTGGACTAGTGGCCGCCGGAGGGGGTTGGGGTCGGGGAACTAGGTGGAAAAGCTGAAGCGATTAAGATGTACAGACTGGAAGTTACAGAACAGTCATGGGGGTGTAAGGTACAGCACAGGAAATACAGTCAATATTATTGCAAAACAATGTATGGTGCCAGGTGGGTACTGGAAATATTGCAGAAACACTTTGCAAAGTATACTGACTGTCTAATCACTATGCTGTACACCTGAAACCAATACAAAATAATACTGAAATTAAACTGTAATTGAAAAATAAAAATAAAAAACGCAACAACAACAACAACAAAAAGCAGCAGCAGTTGGATCACCAGGTTCCCCACCCCACTGCCCCATCGCAAGGACTCAGGCGACTGCGCTTCCTCCTCCCCCTGAAAGACCAGGGGTCTTCTTGAGGGTAAAACTGAAAATAGAGCACAAAAATACCGATGTGTGAAAGCTGATAGGACAGCACACCAAAAGAAAATTGACTTTACTGTATGCTGAGTTAAAAAGAAACATTAACACTAAAAAAAAAAAAAAGTTACGCAGGCAAGGAAAAGTTGCTGTAACATACTACTTGGCTGTGAACAGCATTTACAGAGTCATAATAAGATAAACATTGAATGGTGAGCTCAAGCAAAGTTTGAAAGCTGTACTGGTGAGATGGTGGGGGGAGACAAAAAGGACATGTCTGTGTGTGGTGCAGGAAGTCCATACACACATACTTAAAACTGAAAAATCAAGAAGTAACAACATAAGCATGTTATTTAATGAAAGAAATAGAGGTAAGTTCCAAAAGCAGTAGCTAAAAGAGACGGAAATGATTGCTCTGTGAGACAGGAAATGTAGCGGAAGGAATTATGGGGGATCCTAACTGATGCGTACATAATATTGAATTAAAATAAAAATGTCTTCCGAAAAAGTTGTCGACATTTTTCCTGGTGGGTTTTCCTCGTATTGTTTCTCAATACTAGTTTCTAATCACTGCACAATTCTTGAAGACTGCCCAAAGCTATGGGACAGTAACTGACGCTCCAAAGCCAGGTGACACCCTTTGTGTCTTCTGATCAAGGCTCTGTTGCTTCAGCTCTGGTCTTGGTGGCCTTTGAAGGGAGGATGGGTGGCTCACCTGTGGGTGGTGCTCTGACCGCACTGACGGCAGCAGGGTTAACGAGCTCCTTTATTCCAGCCCCCTTCACTTAGAGATTATTTGTAGTACATTAATTACATTTTTTAAAAACTGTCTTTCCTTCTCCTACCTCATTTTCTTCCCTCAGATCCTTTAGCTCAGGGATGGCGCACTTTGCATCTTCTTTATAGCTCTTATCTTGGGTTTTCAAAAAGCTGATTTCAGAATTCTTTAATGGCTTCTTTGACTCATATTTAAGGTCAATGACAGCCTTTTCATCATTAATATCTTGCTAGTAGATATGAAAAATAAATTATTTCATTTTTTATACTAATGCTGTTACCAAAATCTATATAGGCCTATATTTGGGGTGGGGGATTCGACAAATGCCGCCTTATTTTCTAACTTTATCTGTGACCCTCAGTCTCCCCATCCTGCTAAACTAGTTCAGACCAACACACACTTATTTAGTGTATGTTATGAAACAGGCACAGGGTAGCTCTGTGGTTTAAATATGAGCGCAATAGGTCGCAGCTCTAAAAGAACTCAGATATAGCAGGAAGGCACACCGTCAGGTAATCATAGTACAACTGTTAGTGCAGAGCCCTCACAGAGATGGAGCCAAAATACAATCGGGGAAGAAGAGTGTGCTGAGAAGACGTAAAGAAGGATTTAACACAAACTGCTGGGATGCTTAAAGCAGGAGTAGGAATTACAGGGAACAAGGTATACAGAGGTTAGTGTATGTGTATAGCATATAAGAATCTTGATGTGTTAAAGGATAGGCTGGAAGAAATAGGGGAGTTTTAAGGTTTATGTCTTTTGCAAAAAGATGACCTTATTTCACTTCTAGGACTGAGTCATGATTATTTGAAGACATCAACGGATCGATGACAGGATATTCTAAAAATTTTAAAGGCTGAATTCAATTCACTATTTAAGAATTGGGACATATAATTGTTCTAATCGAGTTATGATGACTAAGAAAAATTCAGGCTTCAGAAAACCAAACAAGCCCAATTAATTTTAATGTAAACTGGACATTTGAAATCCTTATATTGCTTTAAACATGCCACAGTAAACATTCGCACATATTTTTCAGAGCCAGTTGGTCCCCAGTGGTTAAAATGGCCTTTCCTTTTTCTTTTCTAATAACTATTGTCTACTAAAAAAAATAAAATCATATCAATAATGTATAAAGTCACATATATAAAACATACTTAAACAAAATAATATGCTCATATTTTATTCAAAGAAAATAAGCCTTATTGTATCCACAGAAACCATGTTTTTGGCGCTCCCACTGAACGCGTCCTATATTCCCGGCCTAGTACTTGCTGTCAGGAAGAATATAGGACTCAAAGGACATGCTGATTTGTTTACTGGTTAAAAAAAAAGAATCATTAAGTTCTTTCTATGTGTTTCATTTATATCTAAAGGGGGGTAGGAAACCTGGTAAAGTGACTGTGACGATAAATAAACTAGAACACGTGAGTGCTTATGACAGTGCCTGCCACACAGCACAAATTCACTTTTATTATTGCTACTGGAATAACAATAACAACAATAATAATATTTTTATTGCTGTGAGTGGGAGCTGCAAAAAGGCTTATAGGGAAAGGACAAAGTGAGAACACCTGGAGACGGCCCTGAGGCATGTCGGCCCTTGGGCGGGAGCAGGTGAAGTCACAGTCGCACGGAGGCGGCTGTGGACGCGGGTGCGTGAGTGTGTGGGGGAAGCGTGGCTGAAGCAACGGTTTCAACCAGCAGTGACTGAGACTGAGGTAACTATGAGGATTGTTTCCTAGGTTTGGAAAGCCTCAGTTTCTTTAGCTATAAAATAAAGATAATTATAGTATCTATGCCACAGGGATTTTATGCAGATTAAGTACTATATCATAGTTCAAGTTCTATTTACAGTGTTTGGCATGTAGTAACTACTAATTAAATGTTCACAATAAAAGAAATTATAATCACATGCAAAAACCTATTACCGGAGTATATAAATCACACTCTTTTGACAGCGGACTTATCTCTTGGATTTCCTTAAAACAGCGGTGCTGGGGAGGACAGCCCAGTTCTGTCTGGATGGTGTCCTCAGGCCCCGCACTGGATTTAGTGTATAAAGCTAAAGGGTTGAGTTCGCTGAAACCCTAGGAGTAAATAAAGAAGGAAGGGTTTAATTACTCAGAGAAAAGTGAAAAAGTTTGCACTTCATAATTTTCAAATGTTGCAGACGTGTACTATCGTCTAAAATTTAATAGTAAAAGAATTCCTATACTGAAAGTTTTTTCTAGTCACAAAAATTATCAACACAATATTAACAATGATGCAGCCATTGTTATCAATAATTGCAAAATAAGAGTGTGTTGTTCTTCTCTAAGAACACCTGAGGGAATTAAATACTTTGGGGTAAATTCTCAACCGATTATTTAACATGTAGGTATTCACAGTCTAAAGGACAGTAGGCTGAATGCAGTTTCTTGTGGTCATCTGAAAATGAAGAGGGTGCCCTGCATTAGGCTGGCAGGAATCTCACCGGTATCTCTAAGATAAATAACCTTCGGTATTTAATTCTCCTCTACCTTGAAGGGTTGAGATTAAATAAAATATATTACAAAATACATCCAGGCTGCTCCACCTTAGAAGGGACATTTTCTCGGCATACGATAGCATGGCCCTCTGTTCTCAAGACATGATGGAAATAGATGTCTTCGTTTGAGGATGTATCACACAGAAAAATGTTAAGGATTCCGTCAATGTATTCATCCACTACCCCCACCAATGGCTTCAAACCACACAACTTCTGGAACTGCAAAATAGCTCTGGACGTCCAATATTCCTGAAATATAATCAAGACATAAGATTCACATGATAAATTGAAACATGAGCTGCAGTAACCATACACAAAAATGAATTCCTGATGCACTAGAGATTAGAGTGGAAAAATAAAACCATAAAAATCCTAGAGCAACACACTGGAGATACTCTTGATTTCTGTTCTTCTTGTCTTGTGAGAGCACCAGAACCAAAGTTCAAATCTGCACTGACTAGCAGATACCCTTACCGCAGAAACAGTTCCCACTTTTCCTTTAATTTTGGCTTGATAATTTGTTACTCTCTTACTTGGTTTTTTGATATTCTTTGGACACATTTAAAAAATATTTTATGTAGAATTTTTAGTTATTTCTGAAAGAGGACTAGTTCAGTAATCTTACTGAATCATACCTGAAAATGAAAATTTTTCACCATGTGAAAGTATAAAACTTTTCCTACAGTCACATTTTTAATTATCTCCCCTTTACCCTGAACACGGATGCGGACCTCCACCTGAGGTTCCCGTCTGCTTCTCCGGCACCATTTGCCAGGCACCAGCCCCAGCTCACCCTGTTCTATGTAGCCAAACAGAGCCACTTCAGGCTCCTCAAATTTGAGATGTTTTATGCTATTTTCATTTTGCCTGAAATGTCTTCTTGCCTTTTTTCCTGTTATAGTCTTAATCTCCCTTCAAAGTTCCATTCAAGTGCCACCTCTGTTACGGGACCTTCCCTGGAGACCTCGGACAGAGGTGTGTGCCCTTCCTTGCACAGCTCTATGACAACCAGCAAAAATATCTATAGCAAATGTGACTATTTCTGTCTACATGGCTGGTGTACAAATTAGCTGTACAAATCGTACAACTATTTCTGCCTACATGGCCGTCTTCCATATTATCTACAATGATTTCTTTGAGGGCTCATCCCATGTTTTATTTTTGTATCCTGAGAACCTAGACCTGTTCTTGGCATCAAATGTTTTCTGACGAAAGGAAAACAAGCACACATACCTCCACTGGTCTCACCCAGGCCAAAGCACAAGGAATGGCCTGAGCTGGAAGCTTCGTGTAGCAGCACCTGCAGCGGATAATCAAATATATGAATATTTAATCATGTTTTTAAACGGCATGCTATGGAATTTCTAACCCATTTCTTGGTTTTAGCTATTCACACCATTTCAGAGTATTTTGTTCATGCATTTTAAATTAATGTCTTACACTTTAAGCCATTTAAGAGATAAAATCATAAAATATAGTAGTTTTTTAAAACCGTGCAATTAAAATATAGGTAGGAAGAGCATAAACTCCATGCTATATAAATGCAACTCGTAGCATAACCCAAAGAAACATTTTCTTAATAAGAGGTTGAAATTTAGTCTCATGGTCCATTCAGATTCACAGTCATGTGAAAGACAAAAGAGGTTATAATCCAGTTGTGAAACTAAATGACCATTTGCCAAGTCTGCACTAAGAGCGATGAGGGATGGTAAGGAGGGAAGGATAGAGGGAGGAAGGCAAGAGAAAACAAAGAGAGATCCCTAACCCCACAGAGCTCCAGCATTACAAGTCAAAACCTAAGTTGTCCTTATTAAGTTTATTAACTCACTTGAGGAACCTCAGGGAGGACTTCTGAACAGTTCCAATATTTCCAAAGTCGGGGTAGAACACTTCAACTTCCTGTTTCCCGAGGACTCGATGGATAATGACTCGATACCACCATTTATCCTCAGAAATCCTTACACAACAGAGGTGTCCTGGTTGGATAAAATATTCTGGCATTGCATATCGATCAGAAACCAGCTGATTAGAATAACAGCGCCTGTGGAATTCCATAATATGGACACCCGTGGGGAAGAAAAATTTAAGATCATTTTTACTGATTTATCAAAGCAAGAAAGTCTGGGCAAAAAGCAAAAAAAAAAAAAAAATCCTCACTTTTTATGATTTGTTAATGTTTATTAGTACCTTCTCTCTTCATCAACAAACATTTTCAAATAAAAACTTACACTCTCATTTTATCTCACATTCTCTGCAATCCAGCTTCATTCCCCAGATTTTCCTAAAATGGACATTTTAAAGATGCCAATGGTTTGTTAATTCCCAAGTCCAAAAGCCTTTCTCCTCAGCGTTCCATATACTTGCTGTCTCTGCAGAATGACCCTGATCCTGCCCTCTTTCAAATTCCATTCTACTTAGTTTCCAAGACACTCTTTTCTCCTGCTGCTGCCTTGCCCATAATCATTCCTTTGCTGCCTCTGTAACGGCCTCAAAAGTTTGGGTTCTCTGGGGTCTTATCTTTAGGAAGTACAACAGACTAAGAGCTCAGGCTTTAAAACCAGTAACCTGGGTTCACGTCCTGAGTCCGTCACTTGCTAGCTGTGTGCCTTGGCCTTTCTGTGCTTCGGCTTCCTTGTTGGGGATGGGGATGGTGATGTTAAACCCTTAGTTACAATATGTGAATGTTTAGCACAAGTCCAAATAAACACTCACATATGAACTCCTTAGTATTCTCCTCGCTGTACACCATCTCATCCACTTTCATCTTATACTGTGACTGTTAAGTTGATGGTTCTCCATCTCTTTTTTTGTTATGAAAAATAGAGACATTTACTGAATGAGATACAAGATAAAAGAAACATTATGCATAGGACAATGACTCCTCAGTCCCCTTAAAATAGGCACCTTGGGACCTCATACAGTTCTCCCAGTTGCCATCGGCCTCCCTGTCATATTTTCGTGAATCTCACTGATGGCCTGAAATCTCTTCCCTTTCTTTTTTGGGTTATTTTTGTTATTTTTTATTTTTGTTTACAATTAATATTATTTACTGTTAGTTTCAGGTGAACAACTTAGAGGCTAAACAATCATATACTTTACGAAGTGATCCCCTCAATATTTTAAGTACACCCCTAGCACCACACGTAGTTATTATACTGCTATTGATCTTATTCCCTATGCTGCACTTTACAAGCCCATGATTATTTTGTATCCGCCAATCAGTAGTTCTTAATCCCTTCACCTTCTCCACCAAGCCCACCAAACCTCCTCCCGTCCAGCAACCATCAGTCTGTTCTCTGTTTCTATTCTTTGTTCATTTATTTACTTCTTTAGATTGCACATAAAAGTGGAATCATCTCTATCTTTAGACGCTGCATCCCTTCTGCGCTTTAAGACTTTAATTCCAACTGTATGCAAAAGACGCAAGCTGTCTCCCAATTTTCATTCTTCTTTTTTCTGTAGTAATAGAATCCCTATTTTTAACCAAGTATGTATCCATTCAGATATCCCAGGCTCCCTTACATCTAAATGTGGTTATGGAATACTACGCTCTGGACAATGGGATGTGAGAAAGAATAAAATGTGCATGATTAAAATGGTGAATTAATGTGTATTTTACCACAATTTAAAAAAAATTAAAGTGTAGAGCCCTAGCTTGTGTGGCTCAGTGGACTGAGAGCCAACCTGTGGACTGGGGGGTTGCTGGTTCGATCCCCAATCAGGGCACATGCCTGGATTGTGGGCCAGGTCCATGGTTGGGGGTGTGTGAGAGGCAACCAATCAATGTTTCTCTCGCTTATTGATGTTTCTCTCCCTCGCTTTCTCCACCCTTTCCCCTCTCTCTAAAAATAAATAAATAAAATCCTAAAAAATATATCAAGTGTGGAAATACACCTTGTGTCTTTCAAAGAAAAGGGGATGCCTCCAAGCACACCCCTTTTCTCCCCTTTCCCCCTGGTTGGAATGAAGATCCAGCGGATCTGCTGGCGAGCTACCTCCTGGGCCACACGGATGGGCCGATACACTGTCTGGGGCACCAGGACAGAAAGCACCTGGAGCTATGCTGTCAGTCTGTATTGCTCACACATGGACTACCATGGGAAGAAGAAATAAACATGTATCTGCATGCTACTATGGCTAAGGTATGTCTCTGTAACAGTGGCTGAACATAATCCTAATAATAGCCACTCAACATTGTCAATTCGCTATCTCACGGTCACCTAGACGTACCACATGCAAATTCCTAACTTCTCACCTCAGCTAAAACCTGCCTAATCTTTGAAGTCAGCAGTTTTCATATTTTCCTTTTCTCTCTTATCCTTCTCAGCCCCACTCTTGTCACCCAGACTTGACAATTATACTTCCCCAATTTCTCTCCAACTTCTCTCTCCCTTCCACTCTCACTCCCCCTCACCAGCACTAGCCTAGTAATGAGTCTCCTCCCCTTCGCTCCATCCTCCCTCCACACCTCAACCGGAGTTATCCTTCGGAAGTACAAACCTGTGGGTGTTCGTTCTTTCTTAAAACCCTCAGAGGTTCCTCACTGTCCACAGCAGGGGTCCCCAACCTCCAGGCCATGGGCTGGTAGCTGGCCGGCCCTGTTAGGAACCAGGCTACACAGCAGGAGATGAGCTTGAATATAATGCACTTGAATCATCCCGAACCCATCTCCCCGCCCCATCCATGGAAAAACTGCCTTCCACAAAACCGGTCCCTGATGCCGGTAAGGTTGGGGACCACTGGTCTACAGAATAAGCCCAAATCCCTTCCCATCGCGTTCACACTCTAACTCTTCCCTAACCTTCCTGTTTCACATCCAGTCACCATCCCCCCAGTCTCACCCAGCAGTCTCTATTTCCCTACTTCCCTGCGTGTTGTTCCCAGAGCCCACGGCTCGCCCTCTGCTAATGCTGGCCTCAGTGCCAATGACTGGACCTGCGCATGCCCACTCACACCTCCTTGGCTGGCAGATTGTTACTTGTTTTTGAGGACTAGCTCAAGTATCTCCTTTGTGAAGCTCCCCCTTGTTCCCCCTGGCCCCGGCAGAACTACTGCCTCATGCAGTATCCCACTTACCACGCACCTATCTTCCTAGCTAATCAGAGCGCCCACAAAGGCAAAGACCGTGCCTGTCTCCTCCTGATACTGCCAGTACATCGACATCCCAACACCAAGAAACAGCAGATACAGTATTCATAGTGACAGTGGCCAGCGTTTCAGCTATACTCTATTCTAAGTACTTACATGTTCACAACTCTGTGAGGTAGGTACTATTACTATCCCCGTTTTGGAAATTAGAAGACCAGGTCCAGAGAAGAAAGTAACTTCAAGGTTACTGAGCCTGCAAGTATGCTTTAAGACATACACTAAATCTTATAGGCATACTGAAATGGAATATACGAGAATATTTTTACTAAGTGATTATTATGTGACTAACATTATGCCAGGTGTTCTTGGGTGGGAGATGAGTATATAATGTGGTAGAATTTTAAACAAACAAACAAAAAACATGAAAAACTTTTAGAGAGACACAAAATAAATAATAAAAATATTCTGGTATGTGATAACAATGTAAAAATCAGACATTGTTTTTCATGAATAAATATAAAGTGATAAAAAATGTACCCATTTTACATGGCGTTTATTAATAAAGGACATTACTTTTCAGTAAAGGGATAATTTAGAGTAGCTGTTTTCCACGCGTAGCTCACAAACCCCGAAAATCCTGATAATACCTTTAAGAAGTCTGTAAGATCAAAGCTATTTTACTATTTTAGTATTATTATGAAAAGAGTTATTTGCCCTTTTCACTGCGTTAACATTTGCCCTGATGATGTAAAAAGCAAGAGTGGGTAAAACGCCTGGTGACTTAGCTAACTCCAGGCCGGGCGCCAAGCTGTACTGGTAGTCATTTATTTGTCACTGTCCTAGTAGTCGTTAGTAGTTGCCCTTTGTTTGTCACACTAAATAAGAAAAAGAAAAAAGAGGCTAATTTCCCTTAAAAATATCCTTGATAAAGCAACAAAAATTGTTATTAAATCTCAACCCCTGAGTGACCGTCTTACCAATATTCTCTGTGACAAAAATGGAATATGTGTAAAACACTTCCCACGTTGTTGTAAAGGAAAGCACTTGTGCACCTGAGCTGTGAATGGACTGTTTTTTTTTTTGTGGAACATTATTTTTACTTGGAAGATAAACTAGACATCATTTTTATGGAACACCATTTTTGCTTGAAAGGACTGCTAACAAACTATGTTTATTGAGACTTGGGTATTTGACACACATTTTTTCAAAAATGAAATGAGCCTGTCACTTCAAAGAAAACATCGACAGTACCTGTTGTCAGTGACAACATGCAAAGCTTTCAAATGAAAATTAGAATTTTGGAAATGTTGCATCCACCACCATGAGCTTGATGCTTCCTAATACTTTCCTGATGAGATCAGTGAGATATTAACGAGTGTGATTTTTAAAAACATTATGTGATAAAATATGTCAACATCTGGAAGATCAACATAACTCAATGAACCATCATTTTCCAAATGACCAATGCGTGGTGTTTTAAATCATAGATGGGGGTAAAGGATCCATTCAGGGTCAGCGCCATTGAGGCCATACTAACAAGGGCCCGTGACTACTCCAATACTCTGTTATTGCTGTCTTGAACTTCTTAGTAATTTTTAAGCAAAGGACCTTGCATAATTTTGCCCTGCAGCCTGCAATTACACAGTCAGTCCTGGATCCACTCAAAGTGCAAAGGCAGACCACAGTAGAGTATAAATATAAAAAGTTCAAATTCCACATTGCAACAAAACTTCAAGAAACTCCTACCTGTCAAGTTTTGGTATACTATCAAAGAACAGTCACAATTTTTTGAAAAGGCTATTAAAGTATCCCGTTTCCCAACTACGTGTCTGGGTGAGGTCAGGTGTATTCGTATACTTTAACCAAAACAACGTTATCTCAGGATACTAAAGACAGAAGCAAATATTTAAAACTCGAACTTTCTTCTATTAAACCATATATTAAAGAGAGCTGCAAAACTATAAAACAATGCCACTCTTCTAGTTTATTAAAAAACAATTATTTTCATAAAAAGTTATTTATATTCAACACAAATGGATTTACAATTATTTTTAAACAAAAAATATTTTTAAAATTTTGCAGTTTTAATTTCTATATGATAAATATCAATAAATGAGAGTTCTCTTGGGTCCTTAAGTTTTAAAAGTCCTGAGGCCAAAATGTTTGAGAGTTGCTTATTTAGAATGAAAGGTGTGAAAAATACATAGAAAATAATAGACTCCTACCGCATTTCAATCATCATGTCTTCAAGTAACTCTGATGAGTCCCTGCTATAGATTCGGATGTAGAATTGACTAGGAGAGATGATATACTCCACAAAGACTCCCACGAGGGTACTGGTATCTAACGGCGGCAGTCTGCATAATTTCTTGTCCCGTACGGCATCTGGTGGGATATCGTGATCTGCCATTGCCATGTTGAGTTGTGATTTGTCAAGTTCTACTTGCTACAAGTTAAAAAAGAAATCAAAGAAGCCACCATAAATCTTTGGGTGACATCTCAAACTCTGTGACATTTCTCAAAGTATATTTCATGAGTCACCTTTATCAGAATCACCTAGGAAATTATAAATATGAAGATTCTTAGGCTTTAGCCCACACTTACTAATTCAGAACAGCTGGAAGTGGGGTCCGCAAGTATGCATTTAAAAATTCCCGAGGTGACCCTTAACTACGTCAAAATATGAAAACTACTGCCTTGTGATAGTAGGCAAAGGGTTAAAAATGTGTTGCACAGCTACCATATACCAAACTAAACACATGGTAATTCAAATAGGCTGAACTAAGATAGATTCTCTCCCTACCCAATGTTCCAAAAAAGGTAACTTAAAAGAATGGATTACATTTCAGACTAGTCTTCTAAACAAAAACAGAGTTTCTCAAACACTCATTCTAAGATATATTATTTCCCTTTAGGTCTTCCTATTGTCCAGAAAAGACAGCAGGCTCTCCTAACAAAATGTTTTCCTTCCCTGAAAGAAGTAGGTATAGAGGGTAGAAGGGAAGGAGAGTAAGCAATTCATTCCTTAATAACAACAAAGTGAGTAAAAGGAGATGAGAACACAAAAAGGGAGAATTTATGCAGAGGAGTCGTGAAGGAGGAAAACTAAAAGCTCCCTACGCACAGGGGAAGGTGCAGGGCCACTGGCAGCGGCTGCCGAGGCGACAGCTAACTATGCTCCTTCGTTCCGCCCTCTGAAGCAGCGCAGGGTTTTCAAGCCTACATTCTGAAAAACGTGGACAGAGAATCAGCGATGTCATCTTGAGAGAAGTCAATTTTCAAAGCCATATGGAAACTTTAAAATGAGGCTTGAGGGAAAGCTAGCTGTAAAAAAGACAGAAAACCAGAACAAAGGCTGCATACAGTGACTTCAGACCAAAGCTCTGGGTCTCTTCCGAGAAATCAGATACCCAGGAATAAGGCTTCCCTGAAACAGAAGTTTGGTTTAAGGAGCCACGCACTCAGCGGCTGTCCGTAACGTCGAGTCTCCAGCGCACAAGCCTGCAAACCTTACTTACCAGCTGTAAAGGCTTCACCACCAGATTAGGCTTCTTGTAAATCTTCGGTTCCGGCTCTTTATGATTTTTAAAAGACCAAGCCCATGTGTTCTCCTTAATAGCAGCAGTAGACAATGCATTTCTTGGGGAACTAGAGACACACGCTGTGGCTTCCACTTTCTTATCTGATTGAACTGAGTATGCATTTCTGACTGATGACACCGCTCCATCTGAAATGACCAACAGCATAGCCTAAGCACATATCTGTTAAAATGTTTTTATAACCATTACTAAGCACATCCTATGTGTCGGGCACTGGGCAGACAGTAATAAATAAGAGATACAAACCTGTCTTTGCAGAGCCTTTCAGTATGGAGACATATAAAGAAAGTTCTCGGTGGGGAAAAAAATCTTAATTATGCTGGGGGACAAGGGTGATTCTAGTAAGGCTGTTTTTTTGTTTGTTTGTTTGTTTTAGGATTTTATTTATTTGCTTTTAGAGAGAGGGGAAGGGAGGGAGAAAGAGAAGGGTGAAACAGCAATGTGGGAGAGATACACCGATAGGTTGCGTCTCTCACATGTCCCCACCTGGGGAACCTGGCCCACAACTCAGGCATGTGCCCCTGGCTGGGAATTGAACCTGAGACCGTTCCATTCTTAGGCCAGCACTCAATCCACTGGGCCACACCAGACAGGTCTAGTAAGGCTTCTTAAACTTTGGTGATAGATTGTTTATTTTTCAACATTCTGATTTCAATTTCTTTCTTTGCCAACTTTAGCAGTGAACATTTGCTGATGCTTAATGGAGTGTGTATGTGACTACTTAGTAGGCCACATACTAAGTGGGCTACTGTGATTGATCTGAATTCCCCAATCAATCATATATTTTATTCGAATTTACATGTATATGATGATTACAAGATTTTGGCATATTAAAACAGACCCTAGATACACCTAAAACCACAGTGGCTCCTGAAAAATAAACTGAGGTAAACTGAGGTGCACAAAGAGGTAGATACAATATTTATCACTGTATTTTTTCCTAATGACAAAAAGTGGATATAATCTACATGTCCATAGATCGGAGGTTAAGTGAATTATTATATAGTCACACGATAGAATTATATGTAGTTAAAAAGAATGAAATCAACCTGTATATGCTGATATGGAAAAATATCTACAACATATGAAGTATAAAAAGCACGGTATACAATATTTATATAATACTGTCTTGTATAAGAAAAGTTTACATATGTTATATAACTCTGTTACATAAGAAAGGTCCATAAAGAGACCCACTAAAACTACTACCTTTAGTTGCCACCTCTGTATTGTTGGAATCACTTAAAAAGCAAATATTTTGTAATATTTTTGTAATCTTTTCAAAACCCAGCTATGCTTACAAATATAGTGAAAAAAATCTGGAAGGCTATATAAAAATTCTAACATTTTCAAGGCTACTGTGTGATCTGTTTGGCTATAACAAAGAATCTTACATAACCAATGCTTTCTTTTTCCTAGTCCTTATAGGGACAACTAAAAATCCGGTTTGCTTCATATTAATTCAACTCACCATGTGGCAGAGGCTTCATATCAGCATCAAACACCATTAAGTCTTGCTCTCCTTCCCTGAACTCCACATAGAGAATGTCACCGAGAGCTCCGACGAGTTCTATCACATTTAAGAAGCCCAATTTTTTGGGTGAAAGTTGCTCTTTAAAAACTATCTGTCACCAAAAAAAAAAAAAGGAATAACATGAAACAGCAATGTTAGATAACAGAAATAAAATATATACAGACATCCTTGGACAGTGCTTAAATTTGGACTTAGCCAAGCTATATTTGTAAGGATCGGTGAGCTCAGGTGCTACAGTAAAGGCCTGGTTCCATGTGAGTGTAATACAAACCAAGAATCCTTTCAGAGCATATTGTAAATTGAGCTGAAAATTAGGAGACCCTTTTACCTCTCATTTTTAACAATGTCTGATTATAGAGCGCGTCTTTTTTCTTTTTTTTAAAGAGGGGAATGTGCAAGATACGAAAATCATAACAAAGCTGTTGGCAGTTTATTTGAAGAAAAAGAGTATTCACTACCACTTTCAACATGCAATAAAGTATTTTAAAAATATTTCCTTCAAAGTATGTCTATTTCACCACGGACGCTGGGATAAACAACCGGGTGTCAGTGCATTTCCTACAGTATACTGTTTGATTTTCTTGACTTGGAAAAGAAGAAAAATTATACGAGGTATGTTATAAATAGAAGAGAATATATAGAGGATACTAAATATGTTTTTTTCTTCCATGATAACAACGCTGGGCATAATTATTACTTAGAATAAGTACAAACTTTTCACTATATGAACTGGACAAACAGCGGAGATGCCTCCCTAGGAAAAGGCAGGAGGAGAGGGTGAGTGGGAGAGTGGGAGGAAGGCCAAGGTTTGATGTAGCAGTGATTCTGCATGTGGGTGCTGCCAGTTAACGGGGGGCGGGGGGGCCCAGGGGGAGTCTGGGGCCTCCCAGACCTGCCAGGGGTGGTGGTGGGAGGTGACGTGGTATCCCTGACTCATTCAGGGGAAGGGCAGAGCTCACCATGGTGAAAAAGCTGTGGGTGGGCATCTCAGGAGGCGATGGTGGTGGTAGGGCCTTGACTAACAGGACACAATGGTGACTGCAGGCTGCCGGTTCACCAGCTGAGGTCATGACTGTGTGGCTTTGGCTGGTGGTGTCCTTGCAGGTGGTGGGGAACAGACAGGGAGGGCACGGGGTGGGGTGGAGGGCAGCGGTGTCTTTCTCTCTACACCGCGGGTGCCTGGGGCAGAGGCCCAGGCCTGGGCACAAAGGGAAGGGACACTCCGTTTCTCACTACGGGCCTGAAGGCAGACAGCCGGGCTCTCTTGGGGTCCGGGATCTCAAACCAGAGTATCTCGTCGAACTTCCTTTTCCCTTTATTGCACTTGCTGAGAGCCTTCAGCACAGTCTCCTTGGCACAGGGGTCTGGGGGCTCTTCGGGCGGTGGACATATGTAGAAGTTCGGTTTGCTCCAAGGAGGAGTAATTTTGATAGTCACCGGGCTCTGGATGCATCGGTGGCCACGGGGATACCGGGGCTGCTGCTTCATCATACTCTTCGGAGTGCCGGAAATATCCAGCCTCATGCGGGTCAGATCGGGTGGCTGGCTGGAAAGATACCTCCAAACCTCGGGCATCACCGCCCTCCAGGTTCTGGTACGGTCCTCTCCAGACAGCACCAGCTGGGGTTGGGTCGGGACCCTGTGCCACAGCCTCCTCCGGTCGATGCCGAGGTCTCGGATCTGTTCCGGGCGCCGCTGGCGAAGGGAGGGCATGGACTCCAGGGTCCGGCGCGCTCGGGCGGAGGGCTGTAGTCTGGCATTGGCTGTGCTCCGGTACCTGTCCAGGTAGCTGCTCAGGTAGTTACCCATTATCACCATGAAGCGGGAATGCGTCCTCAGGGAACTACTGTGCTCCCAGATGGTCCTTCCGGAACCGCCCTCCTCTGTGACGCCCCCGAACGCACAATGCCTTGCTCGCGGATGTGGACAGGGCGGCCCTCACACTCCTGGCCCTGCACAGGCCGGGTTCAAGCTGCAGTGAGGTGTGACCTTTGCCCTTGTTAACACGCCCTCGCATTAAAAATTCAAACGCTTAATGAAACTTCTATCTCACTGGCTAATTAAGGTTGAAGCAGATGCGCTAAACATTATTAGGTTTACATAATTATTGCTCTCTTCCTCTGACTAGGTGTTAGTAGGAAATACACGCTCCAGCTTCATTACCTTGCGGGACAGCGACAGCAGCACAGGAGGCAGACACTGTGAAAGGGCTGACAGAGGATGGGGCTGTTCCAGTGCGTGCCTATAGCTTGTGTGATGCTCTGAGACTCAACTCTTGATGACCTCTCCCCGGGGGAGCCTAGTATCAGTCAGGTCATGGTTTAAAAGGGTCACTCATAGCCCATCTACAGCCAATCATAAATATCCCAAGAGATAAAGAATTGGTTGAGGACGCGGGAAGGGTGCGGGTGAATTAGACTTAGTATCTCTACTTCCTTGTACATTAAGCGTGTATTATGGCATCTTTCCCCTTTGTGTTCATTAGTTATTTCAATGTTTCCTCTACCTTCTCCGTAAGTACTATGAATATGCAACTCGGCTGAACAAAGGGCTAGTCTGGAAAGGATTTTTAAATATAATTTATTAATTTTTTGAATAAATGATATTCAGAAGTCTCAAAAATGTATACAGCAAAAACAGTCTCCATCCCACTCCAACCCATCAGTCACTGAAGAGACTGCTTCCCTGGAAGTGACAATTATCATCAGTTTCTTGTGCAGTTTTATTAGCCGATTTTATTGTAAATGTTGTCTGTGGGTTTCTGGTTTTCTTTATGGTTTCTCTCTCCACCTTCATGTGGAGCTTCAGGAAGATCCAAAACTATACTGCTGACGTACTATCTTCCCTTTAATTAGAGGTTTAATAAAGGATTTTGAAAAATGGTAGACTGTTGACCAGGTATTTCAAGAGGACAAATCATACAGGTCATACTCAGTAAAAAGGGGTTAGTAGGTGTTTCTAAAAATTAGAATAAAGGTTAAATTAACTCTAAACTTACGAGACACTAATATTCACAAAACTGAATTTCTGCCTGCTTACTAAGAAAGGTAAAGAGCTTCCCTGTAACATTACAAGTTTTGTTTTAATTTCTCCAGGATTGTTGACTTGTAACCTTAATACCCTAAATTTTTATTACAGGAAGCTACATTTGGTGAAATGTCTGTAACAGAAAACTACTCACTCTGAGCTGTGAGTCTGGCACAGGAGGTTTTTTTTTAACCCATAAATTTTGTGATAATTAAATCATATTCTATTACTTTGTCCTATAATTTCATTATTAAATAAGTAGTAACTTTACTTGTTAATCCAAAAAACACCAAAAGCCTTTGTTATAGTTTCTTCCACGTGCTTATTTGAAAAACACTTGTGGCTCTAAAAGATACATTTCTGTACAAAAAAGTGAATTTAAATTTTCTCCATCACTATCTGAGGGATGATGTGTATTTTCCCTAAGTTTTCTTCTTTTAACATTTATTGAACAATTACTACTTGGCAGGCACTGTTCTAAGTATTTTGTGTTTAAGTCATTTAAACTTCACAAAATTCTGTAAAATTAGATAATATTATCTCGACATTACATTATCATCCATAAAATAGCACAGAGGCGATGTATGTATCTTAACCACTCCGCTGTAGTATGTCCCAGTATCTGTGTTCGTATCTACAAATATATGACCATTGTTATGGCACAGCAGTTAAGAGGCAGGATTCAGAAAAGGCAGGCTGCCTGGGGTTCAAATCCTGACTCCACTGATACTAGCTATCTGACCCTTAGGCAAGTTACTCCTCTGTGCCTCAGTTTGTCGTGAAAATCCAACGAACTACTACATCAAAGACATTCAGAACATAGTGTGGCACACAGCTAACATACATACACATATATATACATATATATGTATATATACATGTATATATACATGTATATATACATATACATATATATGTAGGACTTAACCATTTTTAAAAATTGGATATATAGTAATATCCGAATTATCATTCTACAACTTGATATTTTTTCACTAAACATGATGGTTCCAAAAATGTTTCATATTCCAGAACAAATCTAGTCCATTTATTTTATCTAGTACATATTATTCCGTCATATAAATATCAGTCCCAATTTATCCATTCTCCTACTGATGGCCATGTAATTTGCTTCCAGTTTTTATTATACTTAATGTGCACGTGTACTATATAGGTCTTCATGTGCACATATGTAAGAGTTTCTCTAAAGTGCATGTGTAGATGTGGAGCTGCTGGATCCGTGGTGCGTATACTCAGCTTTACTTGGTTCTGCCAAAACACTCTCCAAAGGGTCTTGTCCAAAGCAGTGGAGAGGTATCATTTTTCTTCACATCCCCTCGGCCACTTGGTATTATTGGACATTAAAAATAATTTATTCTAATAATATCAGAATAGTAAGTGGTAAAAATATCCTTCCTATGTATCATGAAGTATTTATTAAGGACCATATCCTTAATTCTTTTAGTAAAGAAAAGGATATCAAAATGCAAAACGAGATACTTCAGTTCTAGAACCTAGACTTGGAGGATCCAGAAAAGGGCAACGAAATTTCTATTTATCAAGAAAAACATAAGCCATAAAAAACCATGGTTGGTGAAAAAGGAAACACTCACCTCAAACTCTCTAAGCAGTTTAGAAATAAGCAATCCCTCTGGAAACTTGGACACAACCTAACAAACAGAAAAGGAAATAGAACATAAATAGATACCATTGGCATGTTGTGTGATAAAATATCAAAATAAGACAGTGTAAACTTAAATAGTAACAAAGATAAAAAATAGCACCTTATGGAGTGAATGAAATAGAGTGGCAATATTTTTAAATCAGTTTCCAGTTTTAAAAAAACATTATAACAACAAAAAAGCAGTGACATCCAACAATTCCAGAACTGGAAAATCATTCTTATATAACACTACAGTGCCACAGCTCTCCAGAAACTTCTGTGGTTCTTTAGCTCAGTGAACACATTTGCTTTAGGGCACATTACTTAACAAAACAAAACAAAACAAAACAAACCCTAAAAAAAATTCTATAGCATAATTTCAAGGATTTTAAGTGGTAGAAAAGTCCAATGGATATTACAGAAAGTTCTGGAAAATACAGTTAAGCAAAGGGAAAATATCTGGTTAGTAGCCATTCTTGTCCATCTACACATAAAAATACGTATATTTAATATGACAATGTCGTTATTTCTGTAACCAGCTTTTAAATATCAACCCAGAGACATCTTACCATCCCAGTAAATATGGATCAACATGTTCACTAGAGTTTTCAAAATATTCAAACATCACAAACACTGCGGTGTTTATCCTAATGCTTGTACTTTGCATACTTGTCCATTACTCATTTAGGGTAAATTCTCAGAAGCGGGTTCAGTCTATCCCAATAATGTATAAAAAGCTTTGCATTTTACTCAATTTTGCAAGATACTATATATTTTATTTAAAATTCTAATTCAAGTTTCAGAAAAATATAAAGTAAAAATTATTCCAAAATCCTATGACCCAGAAATTGTTGTGGCTGCATTTCAGAAAACATCCTTTCAGAAACCAATTTATGCACAAACATACTCACATTATTCATAATTTTATGTGAAAGGTCAACACTAAACATGTCATTCTATAAAACCTGCTTTTAAAGTTCAACAATATGTTAAAGAGATACTTCCATGTAAATTAACTGAGATATACATAAACTTTCTTATGAGCCATCTGTATTGATATTCCCTAGTTTGGGTGAGTAACTTCACCAATCATTTATTAATGAATGCTTAATAGTTCTCTAATATTTTCTTGCCATAAAAAGTCATATTCAGCAAAGGACCAAACAAGAAGACAGGGCCTGACTGCACAAAGGTTTCTGCATTTCTCCCATTTAAACCACGACAGCTCAAATGGAATAATACAAGGCAGTTAAGAGTCATAATGGCACTCTGATTACTCTAATTACAATGAACAGCTCCCACCAAAATTTTAAGTGTACACACCCTTTTGCCCTATTCTAATAGCCAAAGAGCTTTTACAATTTAATGAGGAGAAAAATAAATTAAGCCAAGGACATAAGTAATTTGCATTTGAAATATAAATGGTTACTAAGTATATGCAAAGGTGCTCAACATAAAAATCAAGAACTGTAAGTCAAAGCAACATAACTAAATGGTAACATTTCACTGTCAGTGGGAGTGAAAATTTGTTCAAACCTTTTAGAGGGCAAGGTAGTAATACTTAATCAAATCTCAACCAATACCTCTGTCAACTCCACTTCTAGATAAATGTTAAAAGACATTAACTGCAGCATTTTTTAATAGTTAAGGCTAGAAATAACCCAAATGTTCATCAAAAGCAAATCTCATGAGTGAAATATTATACACCAACACAATGGGATACCATACGCAATTAGGATAATGTCTGATATTACATGTAAAACTGGTACTGGAAAGATCTTGACAACGATTTACTGGGGTGAGAGGAAGGGGTAAAAAAGGGAAAGCACATTTAAGTAGGAATTTACATTTTATAAATCATTTTTAAAAAAATTTTAGGAGTATGTAATTTATTGTCTTTTTCTGATCCTAAAGGAATAGCCATGCTATTTGCAATATATTTTAAAAGATCGGGAATAAATATAAATATAAAACTAATAAAATACTCACAGGCAACTTATACTTAACCACAAATGATATCTACATGTATAATCAATTATTCTTATCCATTTCCCAGAAACAGAAAATACTTACAAATTTTATCTTATGTTTTAGTTCCGGATTGATAGTCCCACCAGGTCCAATCTGTGCAATAACAGATTTGAAGGTGTTCTCCAACTGTGAAAAAGGGAAAAAAAACGTTCAAGTTACAGTAAAAAAAAAAAATTTCAAAGATAAATCTGAATAGTACACAAAGGAAATATCAAAGGAAATGTATTTCAAATCAAATGAATAAAAAATTGTTCTCAAAAAGCACTGTAACATTTCATACATATAAAACACATTCAGATGAAATCTTTATAAAACTAAACACTGAAATTTTCCAGGAAAATTAACATTCTCTATAACAATTAGATCCTAGAGTCTTCAGTTCCTCAATCTCATACTCTTACCCAGAAAGAAATAGTGTTATTCATTTCCTCCACTTTGTAGGTTTTCGATGTTTATTACACACATACTTGGTGGGCGCCTAATGCAGGCAAGAGGAGGGATGGTACATGGTCCCTGGGAGGCAGGATTCAGCATGAGCCAGGGTACTGGTGCAATGACTGGCCCTCAAGGGCCGAAGGAAAAACTCTATTGCAATAGAAATTAAGGAGGAAGGAACCACTAAGGATGCAGAAAGGCTCTGTGAATGTGGGGGCCGAAGGTGGAGAGAGTTACTATCTGATGTATTCTGAGTTCAGAAGCAAGGCCCACTCCTAAGAAAAGAAGGAAAAGAGAGGGAGCTCACACAGTTGAGAAAGTGGGAAAATAAGTTAAGGAAATAATGGATGATTATCTGAACTCAACAGACAGGGAGTAAAGATAGGAGAGGCCCAAGTTAAGATTGCAGGGGTCTGAGGATTTTGGTAGAGAGAAGCCAGTGGCAAAGGGAGGTCCCCATATGGTAAAAAGATGGGCATGGGACGAACTGAAAAAATGAGCTGGAAGTATAGGAGGTTTTGGTTGGAGAACGGCGTGGAGCATATGCAGGTGGCCAAAGTCCAGTACGCACCAAAGGGGAGACCTGAACTGGAATGAAAGGTCGTGGGGTTACGTCCAAAGACGCGAGTACTCGAAGTTCGAGACTTCGGTTCTCGAACTTAATTAGTTCTGGAACACTGTTCAAGAAGCAATTTGTTTGAAAATCAAATTTTCTTTGTTGCCTAAGAGATGTGTGACTGACCATGTAGGTATCAGCACGAAAGGGTTGTGGGGTTGACAATCGAGAACCAAAATTTTGTTGGGCAACCAAGACATTATTTTCTGTAAACAACTTGGTTGAGATCCAAATTGTTCGAGAACCAAAATGTTTGAGAACTGAGGTTAGACTGTATAAATAAATATATATATATATATGAAAAGATACAAAGATATAAAGAAAAACACAAATTACCTAAAATGCCATCACATAGACACAATCATTATCAATATTTTTTCCTTCTAAACTTTTTATTTTGTAATTTTTCTTCTTATTGTCACTTGGCCTGTAATTGCTTATAAAAACTGTGAACTTTTAGGTCTGTTTCTTCATCTGAAAAATGAAGCTAATATCAATATCTCATAAGGTTGACATGAAAATGGGATCTGGGAGGGGAGATTAGATTCCTAGGGTTATATCACTAGCTTTCACAAAGGGCTTCAGCCTCATGTTCTTCATCTTTCTCTGTATCTGCTATGAGATAATTCCTTAAAGCTCTCCCAGTGAATCATAAGAGAATCTACAGTAACTGATTTTTCATATCTCAACAGGCTCTTACCATTTGAAGATTCAATACAACAATTTATTAAATTATCACTGTGCTAGATGTTTCAGGAGACAAAAAATATAGTCAGTTATGATGGCATTATTCCTCTTGGCCCACTTACAATTAAGTAGGAAAATGAGATAAATGCATAAACAGCTATAACCTAAGGCCGACTCGAAGCCCCATTAAAGAAGTACAAAAGTACAGAAGGATACAACACATTAAGGTCCATATATGTGGAAGGCTTCCTTTAAGAAGGGCCTTAAAGGATGGGGAGAATATTGCAGAGAGGAGTGGTAAAGAGGACAATGAAGGTAGAGGGAATTTCATAAACAGAGGAAAAAGAATAATTTGCCTAAAGACATTAGGAGAGCAGTGGAAAACTGAAAACAGTAGACCGAAGTCATATTACAGAACACCTTACCTGTCAAGCTAAAGAGTGTGTCTGGTTATGTAAACACTAACTGATACTGCAGATTTTTAGCTAGAGAAAGGCATTACTGGAATTTTAATCTGGCAGAAAATTCGATTTGGAGGGATGGACAAGCAGTTAGGAGACCACTGCAACTCTGGGAAAGAGTGTTAACTGGGGTGCTGAGACAGTACAAGTAGAAACAAAAGATGATACATGGGTGGGACCCACAGAAACTGGGAAAGAATACAATGGAGAAGAAGGAATCGTTGGTTCTACAGGGATGAACAGAAAGAGACCGAGGAAACAGACTCAGAGGCCTCATGTTTTACGCAGAAAGGAAAAGGACCTTAGATGGAAAGGTAGGTTTTCGCCAGCTTTCACTCAAATCCAAGGGTTTGGGAAACTGGGAAATGGCAGGCTGGTGAAAAGAAACGTGATTCATTTCTATGAAGAACGGCATGTAACAGGGTCAGCAAACTACAGCCCATGGGCCCAGTCTGGCCCACCACCTGTCTTTGCACAGCTCCATTACTTAAGAATGGCTTTGACATTTTTAAATGGTTGAGGGAAAAATAAAAAGAGTAATATTTTGCAACACATGAAAATGATGTGAAATTCAAATTTCAGTATCTATCAATAAAGTTTTATTGGAATGCAGCCACACTCACTTATTTACATATTGTCCAAGTTTGTTTTAGCACTACAAGGGCAGAGTTGAGTAATTGCAACACAGATCATTTGGCTCCTAAAGCCTCAACTATTTACTATGTGGCCTTTTAGAGAATATATTTGCCAAGCCTGGGATTAAGATGTCAAAATGATAGGCTCTGACTAGAAGAAGAATGCTTCTCAAAAAGATGAACCCTGGCTAGTGTAGCTCAGTGGATTGAGCGTCGGCCTGTGAACCAGGAGATTGCTGGTTCAATTCCCTAGTCAGGGTACATGCCTGGGTTGCTGGCCAGGTCCCCAGTAGAGGGCATGTGAGAGGAGACCGCATATTGATGTTTCTCTCCCTCTCCTTCTCCTTCCCTTCCCCTCTGCAAAATCTTTAAAAAAAAAAGATGAAATAAACAAGGTTATTGTCTGAAGTTAACTGACTAAATTAAGCTGACTTTAAACTAAATGGGGTGAGGGAGATTATTTTAAAGTCCAGGTAATCTAAGGGATATCTATAATTAGAGGGTCAAAGTTACAATGAGGGGGAAAGTAAGAGACCAGTGACAGACATGAGGAAAGTAATCAAGAGGGTCCCTGATTTCAGCAACGCTTTAGTCTCAGATGTCCACATACCAAATACAAATAATGGAAAAGAAATCAAGTGAACAAAAGTTTATAATATAGTCCTGATCGGTGGGGTTCAGTTGGCTGGCGCATCACCCCACAAAGCGAAGGGTTGCTGGTTTGATTCCTGGTCACAGCACATGCCTGGGTTGTGGGTTCAGTCCCCAGATGGGGCATGTACAACAGGCAACCAATCAATGTTTCTCTCTCACATCGATATTTCTCTCCCTCTCTCCTTTTCCTTCTCTCTAAAAATACATAAATCTTTTTTTAAAAGATTACAATATAGGGGCAGAAATAAAGATGGAAATTGTCCCACCCCCACCACGAAAACCATATTCAGATAGGAGCCTATAGGACCAGAGAAGAGGCAGTGGGGAACTTTGAATCAAAGAGATACACAGAAAAATGGACAAAAACACACATAGACAATTGATAAAAATAAACACTAAATAGCCAATAAAGGGATAAGGTTTGGCCTCTAATAACTTAAGACAGCAGTAGTTAGTTATTTGTCAATCAAATTGGAAAATTTTTAGAAAAATGCCCATTTACTCAATCAACAGACACATGCTGACCACGTGCCAGGTGCTTCCCACTGTACGAACAGCTGGATGTGCAGTGGTACGTAAACTGGATATGACTCCTGCCCTCATGGAACTTGCAGTCTAGTGTGGGGAGACAGGCGTGCAACAATCCTATAAATACATATATAATTACAATTATGACAAATGAAAAACCCAGAGTGTGATGCGAGGATAATATGCCTGAGGTCTTAGGAAAGCAAGGGGAGATTGTGTTTAGCCTGGGGTTAGCAAGGAAGAAGGGGTTGGGGCCTCCTGACAGCGAGTACAAGGAAAGTAGCACATTCACACACATCCACGGGAGTGTTGACTAAAACAACTTTCAGGGAGGGCAACCTAATACAGATACGAAAGCCATAAAAGTACACACTCCTTTTGGTGCTGTGATTGCCTCTCTAGAAATTCATTCTGTGGAGTAATGGAAATATGTGCAAACTTGAGCCAGATTTTCATTATAGGATTATTTTTAATAGCAAAAACTAGAAGCCGCCTAAATGCCTCACCTAGCTCACAAGTAAAATGAACTCTGGCACAACCACACTGCTATTAAAAATACTGCATTAACAACATTTAATAATGTGGGAATGGTCGCAGTGCAAAAGAACAACTAAAAAAAGCAGGTCACAAACCTCGACCAGAATTATTTTCATTTTTTGTCAGAAAAAGAAAATGCCAAATTTTCTGGGTGATAAAAGTATAGGTGATTTTTTCATGCTGTACTTTTCTGTACTTTAAATCTTCTGCGATCAATCTGTTACTTTTGTGATAAGAAAAAGGTTTTAAAAGCACACACCCAGGTGTTCTTTAGAAACATGAAGGTGACAGCATTTTGGAAACAAGATGCACGAGGCTAAAAGTAGACAGGAACAGAAGTTACGCCATAAAGGACTATGCTACAGACCTTTGGCTATGTGGTAAAAACATTAATAGATTTCTGATAAAGATCACAAAACTGGAGCAGACACACATGCAGACATAATACTCTCTAGGCAGCTCATTTAACTACATGGTAGGCTATTATGGAGTTTGACTTGCCATATTAAAAATTTTATTGCAACCCACGTGAAAATAGGTAGGGAACAGTTACTCCAAGTTAGCCAGAGAACACAACTTCCAAAGAACTGCATTAGTGAACCCAATGAATTGCTCCTTCTGACGATAATTGTTTAACATATCCAACTGGTTGTCCAGAACACTCTTCAAAGATAACCGAGACAGGTCATCATGTGAAATATAAAAGCTTCTTTTCTTACATGCAATACCAAGCAAAGTATCTAATTCACATAAAAACTGTAATTGGGCACAAATTAAAAGCTATGCACGAACTAAGACCCAGCCCTAGTTTTTAATTCATTTAAGAGCAGATCTTCTTTTATACTTCCAGGTTTGCCTACTTAAAATCTCACGCTGAATGTTACAGTCAAGTTTTCCAATGTGTAAGATGGGGGTAGGGTTAAGGCTAGAGACCCTGGAAATGCCCGATTCCCGTTCCTCGACCAAACACTCCCACAGGTGATGACCCATTCATGGGAGGCAAAGCAACACCACTGTCAGCTGTGCTCTAGGACCACGCGCCACAGCAGAGAAGGCTGATGGGTTGGGCCAGACAGAGCGTCTGAGGCTTCATTCCCTAGAAAACATGGCTCATCTATAGTCGCCACTTCACATTTTCATTCCTCATTTAAATGTCCTCTCAAGAAGGCAAAAGAAGGGAAACTGAATAGAATGTGGTAAAAAAAAAAAAAAGATTATTCATGTCTTGTGAGAAAGGCTTTAAACTGTTCTAGGCCATTTGCTTTGAGAAACAAAGCCCGGCAATGGGCAATGGTAGGGTATGAACGACCAACCCTGACTGTTTCTTTTGCAAGTAAAAATGAAGAAATGCTAATCCTCATTTTACAAAGAAGAAATTAATTTCTTATTTTCAATGACACGTTTTTTTGTAATGACAAATAACATATGTTCACTGTGCAAAACATAAAATGCAGATCAAAAAATATTGTCTCTAAATTTATAATTTAAATTTAATATTTGTATATATTTATTTCTTTTCTGTGCACACACACAAAAAAAGGATAAATATATACTTAATTTACTTGTGCCATGGCCAGGAGGCTCAGTTGGTTGGAGTGTTGTCCCATGCACCAAAACGTTGTGGGTTTGATTCCTGGTCAGGGCACATACCTAGGATGTGGGTTTGATCCCTAGTCGGGGTGTATACGGGAGGTAGCCAGTCGATGTTTCTCACATATCAATGTTTCTCTTTCTCTCCCTTCCTCCCTCTCTAAAATCAATAAACATGTCTTCAGGTGATGATTAAAACAAAAATACACATATTCACAGAGTTTGGAGAAACACCTAGCAAACTGACAGATCCACAATTTTGAAGAAATGGAAAGTTGTACTTTTTTGTAACTTTATAGTTTACAGACGCTATTACAGATGTCCCCATTTATCCCCCCGTGACCACCTCCACCCAGTCCTTGCCCTCCGCCACCTTCGCTCGGGCCAGGAAAGTTGTACTTTTTACAAACAGGGTTATGTAGGATATGCTAAGTATGTAGAGTCTGTCCCGGTAGGAAATTAAAATATCTAGTTTAGGAATTAGAGCCCACTCCTTAGAACAAGGTTTAAATAGTTCTGATGGCAAAAACTTCAAAGCTGGACGTAAGATGTAGTTATTAGAGGAATTCTTGGGGCTGCAAAACACAGGATAAAACTGGAGGAAAAATAAAGATATAGTAACAGTGGACCCACATCTCCCCACTCCCCATCCTGAAGTCTGCATTTGCAGTTGCCTGGCGCTGCTGTTAAAGGGAGCGTCTTCCCACTCAATTCTATGGAGTTTCAAGTCTCTGAGAAAGAAATGCGTACTTTCACTGTTTAAATTTTTTCTGGAATTTTTAGGCAGTATACTAAATTTAGAAAATGGAAATAAGAACTTTACATATTGAAAAAGACAAAAAAAATACTTATAAACATTATTGTGGTCTATTAGGAAAAACGTGTGAAAACTATTAAACAAGCTCAAAGTTCAGTAAGATGGCCAGTTTCAAAATAATATTTTAAAAAAATCAATTTCTTTCCTCATAAGCCATAAGCAGTTAGAACCCCTTTCTTAATAACAACAAAAGTATCATACCATACAATACCGAAGAACACACAAGAAATGTGCCAAACTCTAATAGAGAAAACTATACATCTGCACTGATGAGCATAAAATAATACTGAATAAACACAAAACTGCATATGTTATTAATATATCAATATACTGTGTGGCTTTAAATTAAAAAAAATTAATTCTAAGAGAAATCTCACTGAGATTTTATAACTTGCAAAAATAATTCTAAACTTTCAGAAAAAAAATATATTACAACAGAAAAAAGTCTGAAAGTAATTAGGGGAGAGTTACCCTAACATTAAGGTAAATTTAAAAGTACCAAAATAGAACTGGCACAGAAACATACACACACACCCAAAATTATAACCCAGTTAGATTAACACTTGATCCATACCAGGTATCTCATACAAAAATTAACCTGAAATGGATAAAAGACCTAAGAACTAAAAATCATAAAACTTCTAAAAGAAAAGACAGAACATTTTATAACTCTGGATTAAGTAAAGATCCAGTACAGCAATGTTCAACATTTTTTTTTTTTAAATCTCATGGCACACATAAACTAACTACTAAAATTCTGTGGCACACCAAAAATATTTTATATTTTTGCCAATCTGACAAAAAAATCGGTATTATCTTGACTGATTCACACCAAACACCTATTGTTGTGTTGGCTGTCATCATTTTTTTATTTGACAATCTAAGAGAAAAGAGTCACTGATCTATTACGTAGGCAAGAATCAGAAAATATACATATAAATTGGATTTCATCAAAAGTAAAGACTTCTCCACAAAAAAACCCAAAAAAAACAGATTAAAGAAATGAAGAGACAAGCATAGACCAGGAGAAAATATTTATCCGATAAAAGACTTGTGTCCAGAATATATAAGTAATTCTTCCAACCAAATACGAAGACAACTCAATTTTTTAAGAATGAGCAAAAGATATTACTAGACACATCAAAGAAGATATACAAATAGAGAATATGCATATGAAAAGATGCCCAACATTATTCATCATTATATAAATTTCAATTAAAACCATAATGAGGCATCACTATACACTCGGTGAAAATGGTTAATATTTTTAAAATTGACAACATCAAAGTTCCCAAAGATGTAACATGGCTCATGGGAAAGTAAAATTGTACAGCCAATCTGGAAAACAGTTTGGCAATTTCTTATAAAGTTAAACATGCATGTAGTGTATGACCCAGCAATCCTTCTCCTAGATATCAAGGTAAATGAAGTCTATGTTCATACAAAATGTATACCGATGTTCACAGCTGATTTATTCACAATGCCCCAAACAAAAAAACAACCCAAATATCATGTAATGGGGAACAGATAACAAATTGAAATATATCAATACGGTGGGATGATAACAAGAAAAAGGAACAAACTACTGAAGCAGGCTGGGTGAATCTCAAAAGCGTTATGCTAAGTTAAAGAAGCGAGACACAAAAGGCTACGTGTTATTTAATTCCATTTATATGAAACTCCTGGAAAGTTAGAATTATAGAAAGCAGCGGTTGTCTGTGGCTGCAGATGGGGAAAGAGATGGACTACAAAGTGGCAATAAGGGACTTTTTGGGAATGATGGAACTATTCTGTTTCTTGACTTTGACGGTTTTTACACGGCTAGGTACATTTGTCAAAACTCTAACTGTCCATTAAAAATGGGCAAATTTTATTATGTGTAAACTATGTTACTAAAGCTAATTTTTTTTTTACACATGATCATAGCCAAAAGGCCAAGAAGCAATAAAAGTTCATTTTTCTAAGTTATAGAAATAAGGCACTTTTATGTCTGGAATTTAGTTTCCACATGCTTATTCTGAGCTCAAGTTAAGTTATCTTGCTAACGTAACCAGGCCTTTGTTGGTCATATTCTAAAAGTCCTTCAGCATCATAGTCACAGAAAAACCCCAGGCTTGCGGTGCTCAGGGCCAGCCTTTCAGGCGAGGTCACTCAGGAGGTCAGCGGCAAACACAGTGTGCTTCTATAACTTTGGTGAGAAGTTGGAACTAGAGATACAGATTTGGAAGTCATCTGCAAAAAACACTAGAAACCATGGAGTTGCCAAAATTGTGCTCTTCTCACTGCCACCTCTCATTTCTTACTAATCCACAGGACCACAGAAAATATTTAAGTTAAATCTCAAATCAGTAATGACTTGAATTTTAAAAGGTCAGCTTTTCCATCAGATCTAAGTAGTAACCACTGAATTTAAGCACATTTTCCATGTATTTATATCTCCAAACTCGGATGTCTCACCTGGTTTAATTTTTCAGGGTGATTCAGCCTTGAAGTCTCCATTGCATTTGACTGAGGTGTCCTTTCCACATTCAGCATTTGCTTCAGTGGTTCGATGTTTGAAGTAAGCCGTGAAAAGCGTGCCTTTGCTACTGGAAAGCCTGGGGGGGTTGACCCTTCTTGTTTCACTCTAAAAGGCTGGGTAAAAATTTTACCTTCTGTGAATAAAAAGAGAGAAAAATTGTTACTGGAAGCATCTGGTTTATTTTCTGGTGGTTATATACAGAGGCTACTGTGAGCTACATTGCCCTGAACTTAGAAATAAAAATTAAGGAAAGTAAGCCTACATTTTCAATATTAAGTCAATAAAATTTACAAATAACAGAAGTGATTAGTCATAGCAGAAGTGATTAGTCATAGAAGAAAACCAAGAGATCATAAGTGTGTTACTGAAAAAGTTGGGACTATCTAAAACTCCATGTACGTTCATCTGAACATAATTACAGAGAGACAGGGTTCAGTAGGTAAAAACCCAAAAAGCTATATCTTGTTTAGGAAACCAAAAAGTCTCCAAGCAAGGAGTCTGCTTAGAATTACGTTTTTCAAACTCAATTATGTGTTGGGTCGGGGGAGGGGGGCCGGGAGAGTGGCAGGGGAGGAATGAAAAGCTAAAGAATAAGGATATTATTCTAGAGTATAGATTTTTTCCTTCAAGATTTTTAGGAAGAGGAATAGCACTGGTGGGCTGCATTCTGCTGTACAACACAAAAAATGTATCACTGGATCTCACCTCTTTCTTTATTTAAAGATCAAGTTCAAAACTAAAAAAACAACAACAACAACAACAACAAAAAAAAATGGCAATTACTTCCAAGATATCCTGATGATAGAAAAGAAGGGCCATGGGTTGGGAACTTACCTCTTACAAGTTTAACAGCATGAGTTAGCCTCCCTAAGCTTGAGCACCTCAAGAATACTGATACAGTTGAGGACTAGACTCTAAACACTCAGTGGCCCCCACAATCTTCCCTGACCAGCGCACGTAAACCCCCAGCATATCCTCATCCAATTACATCATCCACCACTGTTTAAATATTGGTTTGTAAACTCATAATATTCTCATGGTTCACCTACATGAATCTAAATACAGGTTTTTGAGAAAAGGAAATACCACTGAAATACACAGAGAATCTCCCCCAAAAGGCTCATATATAGATTCCATACTGCCGAGGGTCCAGAGAAACACTATACAGTACCAATGATCATATTGGTCTTCTGAGGTTTTGAGAAGAACAGTGACTGGGAAGGACAAGCACTGGCAGAGCAGTAATAAGAGCTGGGTGTCTAATCCTGGCTGTACTGCTTTTCCAACCACGTGACTTTGGAAAAGTCATTTAGCCTTTGGTATCCTTATCTATGAGACAGGGTTACTCACCCTACCTGTCTACGGTGTGTCAATGAGAACCCGAGGTAAAATGCTGTGCGACAATAAGGTGTTTATCATTTCACTACATAAATTAATGCAGTGCCTGCTACCACATCAAAGATCAGTGAAGGCGAAGATCAGTTTTAAAACCTCATTTTCCATATTTAATCTTCTTTACATGAACACACAGAACTAATGTTCACTTACAGTGCTCTAGAGAGAGCTGATCTTGGGTTTTTAATAATAGATACTATGTATTATGAGCTTACTAAATGCCAGTCAGTTTACAGTCCTCATCTCATTTCCTTCTCAGCACAATTCCAAGAAGCAAGTATTATTTCGATCTAGAGATGAGGAAACTAGTGCTTAGACATTGTAAGTAAATTGCCTGACATCACTCAGCTAGTGAGTGGTAGAGGCGTCATTCGACTTCAACAAACTGGTGAAGCTTACCCACCACATACCTCTCCATGTGTCACAAGTGCTCCAGAATTCGCTCACCCACAACACAGTTACCAGTGCTAATGTGCTTACCTGCTGGCCATCCTCTCTGCTTTTCCTCTGATGGGCTCTTCTTCAGCATCAGCAAGGAACCTGCTCTGGTCTGCTCTACAGAAATGACATCCGAAGCGGCATTCAGTACTTCAAACATAGACAGGAACCCATGCTGCGTGTACTGGAATGATCGTCCAAATCGCTTGGCAAACGCCTTTTCAAAATCAGAAAGGAGAACAGGGGATAACGCCAGGAGGTCCTTCAACTCACTCTTCACAACAGCTGGAAGAACAGGGGGCACCCTTCCTCGGTAAGGTACTTGCCGATGAAAGCTTGGCCCAGAGGAAACACTGGCCCTTCCCTTCTGCATGGAGTTTCGAACCTTATGACTGCTCCTCTGTTTTGCAACTAAACTTGCTATTCCTTTGGTGGATTCATCTGGAATGGCTAAAGAGATGTGAAAAAAGAGATCATAGGTAGGTGAAAACTTACTCCCTTCTTTATCCTTTGTACCTGTGGTGATAGACATTTTTTTAACTCTCCAAAGGGTTGTGTATTTAGGTATCATGAAAATATGAACCCTTGGCTCTTCCATTTTTTGCATTTTGTAGTAGCCTATTAGCTCCTCTACCAGAGGATGGAGAAAGTTAAAATCCAATATATCATCATTACTGCTGACTCCTGAAAGACTTGCAACTCTTGAGATGAACAACAAACTTCCTTATGATTTTGTGTGCATGTGCTTCGTGAAATTTAAAAAATGATTTTATAATTAAAAGGCCACATTATTATGTCTCTCCCAAATTGAGGTGCCATAATCTGAAATCATATGCCAAATGCAGTTTTTGTAAATGCACATTTTTCTGGGGAAAAGGGTCTTAATTTTGCTAAAGCTCTAACTTTGCCCACAACCTCAAAGGTAGGTTTCGATTCCTCCCCCTTAAAAAAAAAAATTAAAATTCCCTGCCTAAGATGCAAGATAACTGCTAAAACTTTAAGTGATTATTATTACAAAGTTTACCTTTCAGTATCACGGTTCCATCCCCACAGGGGCAGACACTGACAACATCAGGCATGTCCATCACCAACTCCATAGTGGACCGATACCCAACGATCCGGAGTGGTAGATGGTTCCCAACCATCAGAAAGTACTCCTTCTCCAACTGCTGCGGGGTCAAACCATCTTTGGCGGAAATGAGAAGGGACCTTATTTCTTTCCGCAGGCATTCCTGTATGCGTTCTTGTTCCGACATTGCACCCAACAGGATTTAAGACAGGAACACTGCTCATAACGAGAAGCAGGCAAAGCCAAGATGGAAAAGAAAGAAAAAAAAGTTTCAAACGACCAACAGTGACAAATAAACAACTGAGGTAAAAGTTTTAAAAGTGTTACGGCAGAAGCAACATATGAGAATCCTCTGAGACTTGGGTTTCGCAAAGCCCCCACGCCAACACAAACTCTTAAGTCTCAACCTCGTTGATTAACCTACGTGTGTCCCAAGAAACCACTGCCACTGGCTATTGCGTGAGAAGTCCAAGTTCTGTAGCGTTTAGTCGGGACTAGTTGGGGTCTTACTCGTCTATCTACTCGCAATCGACTCTGGGAAACAGGACTGGGAATGCAGCAAACCCAACATGGCCTTCCCTCCAAGCAAAGACGCTCGCCCCAGCACCCAGTCTCCCGCCCAGACCGACGAGCGGCTGCCCGCTTCCTCCTACCGAAGGCTTCTGCGCCCGCCCCGTCCCCACCTGGCCCGGGTGAGGCGTCCCAACACCCCGGGCAGTGTGGGGAGTGGGCCTTCCACCTGCCCCGGGGGCTGCGCACGACCTGGGCTCGCAGAGGCCGGCGGGAGGGGGGCAGGTGGGGCAGCCTTCTGCGCCCGGCCCTGTGCGGCCGCCCCTCACCGGTCTCGCCCCGACTCCGCGCTGCCGTTTCGGGCCGGGAGAGTCCAGGGCGCTTGGTTGGGAAAAGCGACAAAGGAAGAACGTGCTCGGGGTACGGCCGGCGCGCCTGCGCACCGCGCTCCAGCCCGAGGGCGCGCGGCCCCTGGGGCGGTTGGGCCCGGCGGACAGTCCGGGGTCTGGTCTGGGCGCTGCCCCAGTTTTCGGGCTCCCTGGACCGGCTCCCAGGCAGCTTTGGCTACCTACACGGTCGCCGGCGGCCTACCTCCTTCGACGTGGTTGAAGACGCGAAGCCCCGCGAGAGCATCTGCAACCACCTGTCGCGCATGGGCAGCTGGGCAGCCCTGCCGTAGGGACCGGCAGCCAGGAGGTGGTCAAGAAGTTCTTAACCCGGCTGTGCCTCAGAATCACCTGTGGAACTTATCTGAGAGGGATGGGGTGGGTGGGGGGATGCCCAGGCCAGATCCGCAAGAGATTCTGATTCAGTAGGTCTAGGTCTGTTAGGGGAATTACAGGCAATTCTGATGCTTGGGGGGAAATAACTGCAGAGCTAGGGGAATGCATGGGGCGAGGAGGGCTTCTCCACTCCTCGTGCCACCGGAGACAAAAGACCTGGGAAACCGAAGACGAGGATGTCTTTATTGAATGGGTGGAATGTGCTAGATTTATAAGGACCTTGAAAACTAGAAAACAATAGTTTAATAGGTAAAATAGAGACAGTGTATTACCTTAAAGTGTAGAATCTAATTAAAGGAGTAAGACAAACCAGAAGATAGCGAAGGAATTTTAATCAAGAAGGAAACCTGAGCACACCCATCTACCTTACCTTCTATCTAAAATTCCAAAATTCCGGGGTGGGGATGGAAGGGACCACTAGAAAACAAAATGTTCCATGAACGAGCCAGGAATGCTGCAGAATCCCTTAAATCCCAGAGTGACAAAAAATAGGGTGGGAAATATGAGCTGGTATACAACAGAATGGATACGGCTAAAGAACAAATTAACAAAAAGTAAAATGATGAGGTGTGAAGAATGGATCCAGACATTCCAACATCTGATTCACAGGTGTTACAGAAACAACGAAGAATGGCGATGAGGGTTGGGGGTTTCAAAAGACGCTGTCACAGAGTTGAAGAAAAACACAAACTGTTAGATTAAAATGGCCCCCTGAGTCCTTAGAATAACTAATGGATAGGTTACCTATAAAGCAATGGAAATTAGATTGCTATGGGACTTCTCAATGGAGCCAATTTTCCAAGCTCAGATAGAACTCCTTTACCCAGCCAATTCAACAGTTAAGGGGAAGAAAAGATATTTTCAGACATGCAAGGATTCAGAAAGTTTATCGTTTCATTGGGGAATGACTCTTGCAAAATGAATTGAAAAAAGAAAAAAACCCACCTTATCACAGATTCTCATCCCCAATTATCTGAGATAATACATAACATATGCTGAGCATTTACTACAGGCTCTTTACATAGATTATCTAATTTTCTTATTACACTGAGAAAGCTACAATTATGATCCCCATTTGAAGGTGAAGAGATTGATATACAGACATAGAAAAGGATATAACAAAAAGTAATAGGCAATGAAAATATAAAAGTTTTAACTTAAATCTAGAAAGTTACTGGCACATAATGTGAAAAAAAAAAAGATTTGTAAAAAGATATTCTGGAGCTAAATTCCAGATCAATAACTGTAAACCAAGTGTCAGGGGCTGTTTGGGTTGCTTCAGTACAGAGACCCCATTTAGAAGAGTCATTACAATTGAAGTCCTCACTTGCTTGGGTTTACAATAATGCACTGTCATCTTCCAAGACTGGCAGTCTTTTGTGGTGGCTAACCTGGGAAGTGAATGGGAAAGAGGTGCCTCTTTCACACCTTTCATGGTGACATTCACCTCTGCAATTCTCTAGACAAGTGGCAATACTCTTGATGTACTATTTGGGCACCCCTGTTGGCATTTTCTACCCAAAGAGCACTACTCAATGAGTGAACGCACCAATGAAGAAATTCTGTCAGTTGCTAAGATGATCTATTCCAGCTATTCATTTGGAAAGTAGGGTATGTAACCATACGATGCATTCAGGCCCACTATCGCTGCCCAAAGGTGAACTTGGGCCAAAATTCACCTAACCCCTAGAGAAGCTCAGAATGTTGATGGCGAACCATGACATTTTGAGTCCCAGAAATTAGTGATAGTCACTGAACAGTTTGGGTAGTTCCTTTCCTCCAGAGTAGTTATCCATAAGGAATCACAAGGCCTTTGGGGATAGGCTGGGACGAAGGTTTGCAGTACTTAGGCACAGAGTTTCAGCTGCAGCCTTCTTTAAGAATATCTGGGCTTCGCTCAAGAGTCTCTGGGTCTGGGATCTGATTTAGTTCAGGGAACAGGGTGACAGGTCATGTCTCTCATTCCTGATATATCTCCCTAGACATAGAATTGTGTTTCCTTGGTTTTTTGCTTTTTGTTGTCACACAAACCAAAAAGACTGCTAGGGTTGTTCAGTTCATTCCTTAGATCCTACAATTAATTAACCGCAACCAGACAGCTCTGTGAGTCAAGACCAAGTGTTTTCTGCCCTGCTGCCTATTATGATGACCAGAGTCTTTTTTTCTCCCGGTAATTAACTGTCTCCACCTGGTCTCCTCCCAGCCCTGCTGGCATCTGGGAGTGTATTTTAATTGCATCTGCTCCTACCAGCATTCTTGCCTGAGAAAACAGCCGGTAAGGAGTGTGTGTGTGTTCTGAGCTTCTGAAGCTTAATACATGCCTCATGACAAGAACGAGAGAATCTTTTGAAAAACGTACTTATGGAGCATTCTTGCCTCTCAAAAAAAATTTTTTTTTAACATTATGACCCCTGGAGGGGGGAGAGAGGAGGATTTGATGTCACTGTTCAGTTCTGTTCCTCACAGCAATTACTTCACGCCTTTGCCCTCCCTTTCACACCTATTACCCACTCCTGCCTCACCACTAGAAAATGACTCTGCTCCAACTTCCAGAGAAAATGGAAGCTCTCATATATGAAACCCCTCAACTTCCACACTAGACCTCTAAACTAGCCCCCTTCACCTCTTTCCTCCTGGTCTTAGAGGGTGAGGGCCATCCATTCTACCTATCCATGTCACTCTTGAGTCTATCCCCCAACTCCTTTAGGGGCAAGACCTTGACCTTTGGTTACTATTACACAGGTTCAACATCTCTTTACACACTCCTTTCCCATAACATAAAACTTTGTGCCAACCTAGTCATTTTTATCTTACACACAACACAGACACATAGAGAGAGGGAAAGGGACAGAGAAACAAACTCTTTTGACCGACACGCCCCTTCTAGCCATTCCTTCATGGCTGAATCCTTGGATGACCCATCCACACTCATTTTCTCCCCCAGTTTTTCATTTACCATTCAATGCTCAATCCAAAGCAATGAGCCTGCCACTGTGGACATCTTTCTTACTTTACTTTTATTAAAATCAATGAAAAATCTTCTAATTGACAAACCTTAAGGATTTTTCCATCCCTTCATCTTAGATGATCTCTGATGTTCACTCTTGGTGTCCCCTTCTTCTCTGAAAATTTCTCCTCTGTAGATTTCTATGATTCTACTGCACGGGGCTTGGCTCCCAGCCTTCTGCTCTATTTCTTATTAATATTATTCCATTAAAGGTTCATGTACCCCAGGCTTTTCCTCAGCCATTCTCCTTTTTAAGGTTTCCCCCTCTTCCTGAGTGACCTTTTTTGCTCTCTTAACATCTCTGGCTGATACCTTCCAACAGGCATGTTCATTCAAACAACAAACATCCTTCAGCTCCTACTGTGTGCCAGGCACTCTTCTAGAAGATAGAACTACATCAGTGAGCAAAACAAAGCAGGTAAATACGTTACACATAATGTCACATAAGGGTAAGTACTCTTACTGGATCCAGACCGGCTGAATCAAAGGAGGGGATATGGGTAAGGGGGGTGGGGTACAGCAAAGTGTTTTCATAAGCCCTCCAGATGACTCTGATGCATGCTACAGTGAGGACCACCACCCTAGAGCAGTTTTCCCACTGCATGTGCCGTGAATAGATCACAGGCGAGCAGTCTAATACTGATACTCTCAGCCCATAGGGCAGCTTGAGGGTTGGGGGAAGGGTGTGGCTGGGAGCCCTCCAGCCCAAAGTAACATCCACCCAGACTTTTCAGATGGCAACCAAGTGGGGATAGTTGGCTTGCCCACAGACCTGCAGATAGCAAGGTAAGAGCCATTCAATATTCACCAATAACATGCAAAAAACAGGCTCCAGAAATAAATCCAGGTCTTCATTGTAAATTAATACTTGCCAAAGGAGGCAAGAACCTACAATGAGACAAAGATAGTCTATTCTATAAATTGTATTGGGAAAATTGGACAGATATCTGCAAAAAAAAAAAAGAAAGAAAGAAAAAAGAAAGAAACTAGACCACCTTCTTACACCATACACAAGAATAAACTCAAAATGGATCAAGGACATAACTGTTAGACCCAAAGCCATAAAAATCCGAGAAGAAAACATAAGCAGTAAAATCTCAGACATTTCTTGTAGCAGTATTTTTTCTGATATATCTTCTTGAGCAAGGGAAACAAAAGAAAATAAGTGGGACTACATCAAACTAAAAAGTTTTTGCACAACAGAGGAAACCATCAATTAAATGAAAAGACAACCCACTGAATGGGAGACAATATTAAACAATGATACACCTGATAAGGGGTTAATATCCAAAATTTATAAAGAACTTACACAACTCAACACCAAAAAAACAAAGCAAAACAAGCAAACAAACAAACAAAAAAGCCCCAAACAATCCAATTAAAAAATGGGCAAAGGACCTGAAAAGACACTTCTCCAAACAGCACATACGGATGGCCAATAGACATATGAAAAGATGCTCAATATCAGTATTCATCAGAGAAATGCAAATTAAAACCACAATGAGATATCATCTCACACCCATCAGAATGGCCACCATCAATAAATCAACAAAGAAGTGCTGGCGAGGGTGTGGAGCCAGGGGAACACTTGCGCATTGTTGGTGGGAATGCAGACTGGTGCAGCCACTGTAAGGAGCAGTATGGAGTTACCTCAAAAAATTAAAATGGAGCTGCCTTATGACCCAGCGATTCCACTTCTGGGACTATATCCAAAGAAAACTGAAACACTAATTCGAAAGAATACAAGGGGGAACCCCTCCTCCCCCAAATGGAATTGTATTCTGCAAGACAGGCCCCTTGTAGTACAGGCTCCCCCCGCTAGGCAAGTGTTCTAGGAACCCATCTGTATCACTGTACCGGCTAGTGTTTCTGTGAGAGGCTGCCTTTGGCTTCAGTGAATTTTTTTTTGAAGACTCAACAGCTTTGCCCATTTCTTGATGCATGATTTACGAGTGCACCTGCCCACACTGCGCTGAGTGTTCAGCGGTTTTTGACCCAAACTGGCATGACCCCATGCCCCACCCTCCCTATATTCACCGGATCTCACCCCGAGCAACTCTTTTTTGTTTCCCTGGATGAAAAAAGTCCTCAAAGGGAAACATTTTGCTGATGTAGAAGAGGTGAAACAAAAAATGGCAGAAGGATTAAAAGCATCAAAATTGATGAGTTCAAAAACTGTTTTGAGCAGCGGAAAAACATCTCAATAGGTGTATTGCATCAAATGGAGAGTACTTTGAAGGTGACCAAAATTTAAACATGTAAGAATAAATACACAATCTTATAAGTTCTGGGTTTTTTTTGGTCCCCACTCATATATGCACCCCTATGTTCATTCGGCATTATTTACATACAATAACCAAGATTTGGAAGCAGCTCAAATGCCCATCAGTAGATGAGTGGATAAAAAAGCTGTGGTACATTTACACAATGGAATGCTACTCAGCCATAAAGAAGAGGGAAATCTTGCCCTTTGTGACAGCATGGATGCACCTGGAGAGCATTGTGCTAAGTGAAATAAGCCAGTCAGAGGAAGACAAGTACCATGTGATTTCACTCATAGGTGGAATCTAATGAATAAAATAAACTAACAAAATAGAAACAGACCCACAGATAGAGAACAGACTGACAGCTGTCAGAGGGGAGGGAAATTGCACCGCTGGGTAAAAAAGGTGAGGGGATTATGCAAAAACATCCCCCAAAACTTGCAGACACAGACAATAAATAGTATGGTGATTACCAGAGGAAAAGGCGGGTGGGGAGGGAGAAGAAGGTGCGTGGTTTTGTAAATCGTGATGGAAGGAGACTTGACTTGAGGTGGTGAACACACAATACAATATACAGATGATGTGTTATACAACCGTACACCGGAAACCTATATAAGTTTATTAACCAATGTTACCCCAATAAATTCAATAGAAAAGAAAAAAAGAAGAAGCTTGGTTCTGCCAAGGACTGACTTCTGCCTCAGGGCCTCCCCTGTGGATCCACAGAAGTTCACCATCTGGCTGAGCAAGGAGGAATGTGAGCGCCAAGAGAGGCGGCGGGGGGCACCAGGCAGAGGAGGGGGCAGAGGGCGGAGCAAGGTTGGCGGCGGTGTCTCCTGGCAGCAGGGCAGCTTCCACTCTGGGCACACTGGGTCTGCTCGCAGTAATGCCCATGCTAGGCTCCCAAAAGTTTCATCATCATTTTGAAGGGTAAACTCATTATGAAAACATTTAACTGGATCTGAAATCCATTTGCATCATCCCGAGAAGTACCAAACTACATTTGTTGATGATAGAAAAGATAGTTGATCCTTTACGTTCAACCGTTGAAAAATTTTAAGTGGTTGTAAAAGTGGTTTTAAAATTTTAAAAATCATTTCACAGTGTTTATCAAAATCATGCTGTACACCTTAAATATATACAATTTTTATTTGTAAATTATACCTGAATAAAGCTAGAAAATAAATTCATAAACATTTTTTAAATTGTTTGAACATGTCTCTCATGTAGCAAAAATAAAGAACTTATTATTAAGAAGCCTTGATTAGGAATTTCATGTAGCCTTTGCAAACATAAGATTTATTTTTGTGGAAGCTCAAGATTCTTTTTTTTCTCATTTAAAGTGTACTTTAATTTTTTTAATTGAGGTATACTTGACATATCTAACATTAGTTTCAGGTACAGAACATAATGATATTTGCATGTGTTGCAAATGATCACCACAACAAATTTGGTCAACACTCACGCCATAGTTATACATTTTTTTTCTCATAATGAGGAGTTCTACGATCTTCCTTAGCAACTTTCAAAGACGCAGTGCAGATGCCGGAGGTCAGTGCGGTAGGGGACAGTGCTTCTGCCGGAGCGGCCTGCAGCTACAGTCACCTGCCCAGCCTGGAAAGGTCAAAACCTCTGTCTTTCTAAAGTCCGCACTGCCCCCGCCCCATAACTCCATGTAGTCGCCAAATTCTGTTGCTTCTCTACCTCAGAAATAGTTCCCGAATCCAGGCCGTCCCCACTGCCAAAGCCTCCAGTCCAGCTCTCGTCAGCGTCACGGTGCTGGCCCGCTGCTGTGCCCTCCTGGTTGGTGTCTGCTAGCTACCAATTGAGAAAGTCAAATTTAACAAAGTCAAATTGAAAAAGTCAAGTTTAAGTCCCCAGAGTTTCTTAAAGCTCTAAAATAAGATTTTCAATTTTATCTATGACAATGAATTCCAGCATTTTTATTTAAAAATTCCCATATATTTACTCCTTTGCTTACCCAAATGAATATAAAATTTCTTTTATATATATATTTTGGTTTTTTAAATTGATTTCAGAGACAGAAAGGAAGAGAGAGAGAGAAAGAGAGAGAGAGAGAGAGAAACATCGATTTGTTATTCCACTTACGCACTCATTCATTGGTTGCTTCCTGTATTCACCCTGGCTGGGGATCAAACCACAGCCTTGGCACATCTGGTGGACACTCTAACCAACTGAGCTACTCAGACGAGGGCCAGATATAAAACTTCAAAACACCAAGTGAAATAAGTAATAATTTTAAAAGCCTTGAAATCTCTTATGACCTTTTGTCTTGGAGACAAACTCAAAAGTCAACAACTTTAATTGTCCCTCCCCTTCTTCTAGTAACACCATTCCCACAGATGTCAGTCTCTTAAGACGTCCAAACAAGGAGTGAAGTATTAAAAGTTTAAAAATGTGTGTGCATAATATTTTCAACAAAGGGATGACCAAAATCAATTAAAAAGGAATCTGAAAGAAAATAGCAACATCATTATAAGAGTAGCTGAGGCCAGCCAGCTACAGACTCACAGCTACACTCCCCACCTCCTCCACTTTTCAGAGATGATGTGTTGACCTTTTTACCAGGGAATGCACTTCCTCGGATATCATTATTGTCATTTATAACCCCCAACGGGCCTGTGTTATAAGCACGTGCTTGGACTAACTGCTGTCATACATGGATACAAAAAAGTGAAGTAATGATTACATACGTTTGTCACTGGTCCTGCAGCAAGAGACAGAGAACAAGCACCCAACATGGGTGCCAACACCAAGTAGGGCCTTTTCTCATCAGTTTTTCTTGTACAGGATGTCCCTCTATCTTATTGGGGGATAGGGTACAGTTCTGATATCATCATCTTTCAGATATCCTGCCAATTCTTGGAGAACAAATTGAGGTGAAATTTTAGCTTAAGCGTTAGTTTAGGACTCTAGCTCAAATTAATTTGTGACAGAATCAAAGGTAGAGAAAAAAATAAGGGCTACCAACAGTTTCATACTTTTTCAAACAGGGAAGTCTTTACAGGATGATAAGCTAGCTATGTTTAGTAGTGAGTATTGATTTAAGTGAACACTAAATAATCAGGATAACTTACCCTCTATGGACCAAATGCAGCTTCAGAATTTTTCTCATTGTTCTGTCCTAGGCAGGTTCTGCTCACCGAGGCCAACCCTGGAGAGGGGACATTTGTCCTCCCTCAGGTAACCCATGCAATAATCAAGTTTAGAGAGTAAAAACCAAATCTATTTAAACTTCTTTATTACTTGTCTTTTAATTTATTCCCAGTGGCTTAACTTGGAACATGTGGAAAACAGTGGAATGGTTTTTCCAGACCCACTGGTGTTACTTCATGTCCTCATTCTTTAATAAGATTTGGGGGTGGGGGGCAGGGGGGTGCAGCTGGAGCTATCTCTATGTGAACTCAAACGCTGACAAATGAAAATAAATGAATATTGTTTTTTTTACCATCACGTGATCTGAGCTTTTGAGTAGAATCATAAATCTTGAGAACGTAGGGTTACCTAGATCAACCTCACATTCAGCGAGAAACAAATTATGAATAGGGAGTAAAGGAGAAATCTGTTTACTGTTTCAAGTTCCTGGGCAGAGAGTGCGGCAGCTCCCCGGTTTGCTGCCGGCTGTCACATCCCCAGTCAGCCTTGGAAAAGCAAACCTCCTGCCTCACCAGGGAAGCATGGGAGCAGGGCCTCCTCACGGGCAAAGGTGTCCCCTCCCTAAAAACAGAAGTTAATAGGATCCCTTCTCTTTTATGCCTCTTCAAGAAGCATCATGTCAAGGGGAGGGGGAGACTGGATGAAAGAAGGTGAAGGGATTAGCCAAAAAACACGGACATGACCCATAGACACAGAGAACGGTGTGGTGATGGCCAGAGGGAAGAGGTGGGGGGAGTGGAGCGGGGGAAAGGTGGGGGGAAAAAGGTGGGGGAATGGGGACATCTGCAACAGTGTCAACAGTAAAAATAAAGTTGAAAAAAAGCCTCACATTAACAGGCTCAAGCACGAGTGAAAAAAATAAATTAATAAAAATAAAGGCATAATAAGTGTGTGAGAGAGAGGAGAGAGGCCTAAAAGTTTTCCTTTCCCCGTTTTAAAATTTAAATCCTCCCAGGAGTAACGCCAACACCACTGCCAGTGAAAACTTTCGCAGAAAGCGTAGGGCTAAGATAGGAAATAAATTCGGGGGACGAGGGAGTAAGGGCGGGCTTGGGGGAAAGTTTCTGATTTTACCCTGAGGTCAGCCTAACTCGGGGCGTCCTCGGTTCCCTCGAGGGCTCTGGCGGCCCCCGAGGGCCGCCCACCGCAGCCCAGGGCCGCCACCGCCACCCGCGCCGGTATTTCGGGTGCATCTGCTACAGGAACCACACTGTCGAACACGCTGACCGGGGACACGGGCTTTCACGCAAACTCACTGGTGAAAGGCACACCCTGTCTGCACTCCTCCGAGAAGCAGCTGTCCCTTGTCAACGGGAGCGAAGCCCCCGCCCCCCGGCGACCCGCCCCGGCACCCCCCACCCCCGCACAGGCTCATTACCGTCCCCCCGAGACGCGGCAGCGGGCGACTCTGCAGGGACGCGCCGCGCTCTCGGGCCCCGCCGCTCTGGGCATGGAGAGGACGGAGAGGAGGACTCGGAGCTCCTCCAGAGACGCCCACGGGAGAGGCAGCGGGTCCCCCCACAAGGAGAACAAGAGGGCAAAGGCCGAGCGAGGCGGCGGAGGCCGCGGGCGCCGGGATGGCGGGCGCGAGCGGCGGGACCTCGAGCGTGCGGGGCGCCCCGGGGAGCCCCGAGCGCCGGCAGCCACCGTGGTGGACGTGGACGAGGTCCGGGGCTCCTGCGAGGACGGCACCGAGGTGGTGGCGCTGCTGGAGAGCGAGCGGCCCGACGAAGGTACAGCGGGCACGCTGGGGACCTGGGAGGGAGAACGGCCTTCCCAAGTGGTACCCAAGGGATGTCAGATAAAGTGGAACGAGTCACCGCGCCCAGAGCCACCGAGGCTAGAGCCTGCTTAGACCCACTCCTCAGCTCCAGCTACCAAATGCGTCGGAGAAATACAGATAACACAACTAACTACCGTTGGTCTCAAGGGCTAGCCAAGGATGGAGGTGGGAGGGAGTGTGGTCCGGGCTGGGGACCAACCCACACCGCGGAGGAACTACGCCGCTGGTTTCTGCGGCCATGCAAGAGTAGACGGGCACCACACATGAGCTAGTGGCTCTGGGCAACTTCGCAGTTTATTCTTCCCTCCTCATCCCTCCTCTCTGTCCTACTTAAAGGCTTGTTAAGGTTTCTTTCGGATGATCGTTTTTTCTGAAAGTAGGAGCAGCAGAGGCAAGTAGAGAAGAGCCAGACCTAAGTTTAGATCTCAGCTCAGCCGCTTGCTAGCCAAGTGCTCATTCTTAGGGATTACACCAGGCCTGGCTCTCAGGGTAGTTGAGAGGCTAAAAGGAGGCAAGGCATCCGAAGCACTGTGCGTAAAGCCTGGAGCAAGGAACACACTCAAAACAGGACCCCTGCTAGCTGAAAGAGACGGAAGGGAGGGCACAGGAGGGAATCACCGGCAAAGGTGTCTCTGACTTCTGCAGGTGAAGCAACCCTTAGAAACAAGTTTATCTGCTTCCAATCCTCTTTATAATGAATGAAAGGAAAAATATTATTACACCTTAAGTGTGGGATGAAGCTTAAGGGAAATCGAATAAGGAATAGTTGCGTTATATTGCTGTCTGCTGGCTTTGAAATTGTAACATTTCCTGGTTACCAGCAATGCAGTATATGCTGGAGCGATGATTTGAGAAACATTCGTGCAATCGCGGCCATGTTATATGGACCATGGGAATGCTGTTTTGCCCAACTGATGCCCTTTCATCAGTGAGAAACTCCCAGTCATTAAATGGTTATTGGGTTCAAAGCTACAGTGATGCTGAGATTAGAGGTCTTGCATGTGCTCAGATCACATTGGAGGGGGAGGCAAGGAAAGAAGCCCAGGTATCATTCCCATGTCACAGACAATGAAAATTGCTGAGAAATTAAGTAACTTGCCCAAGACCTACAGCTGGGAAGTGGGGAAGCCAGAGTTCTAGAGTAAGACAGTCGGATGGAAAAGCCCCTCCTTGCATGGTGCTGCCCCTGATTTCTGGTCATGGTCCCAGCACTGTCACCTGTGTGGGCTTCACTCAGTCTCTCCATCTATCAAGTGACTAGATCCCAGGACCCTAAGCAATGGATGTGAAAGTCTCACTGAGGATGAGGCGGCCTTGCTGAGCCCTAGCCTGGGAGGTTCTGTGGCTCCGGGGGGAGGGGGTGGGGAGGGGGCAAGAGGCACAGCACTCATTCCTCTGCCTCCCTTAGCACCACACACACCGCCCCGGCCAGGCTACTTCACCTGCCACGGGCCCACGTAGCCCTTCACACAGACGGTACCCTAGCCCTGTGAGCTGACTGCTCCTCTATCTAGCTCATTCCACTATTCCCACCAAAGTCTACACACTGCTCTGCCCGTTGTTCCAAGCCCTCGACTGACAGCTGTTAGTCAGTGAAGATGGTGAAGTTTCAATACACTTTTTTTTTTTTTAAAGGTACCAAGTCTTCTGGTTTAGGGGCCTGTGAGTGGCTTCTTGTCCTCGCATCCCTGTTCTTCATCATCGTGACCTTCCCTTTTTCTATCTGGTTCTGCATAAAGGTGAGACCCCATGAGGACCTAATAATTTCCCGGAGCCTCTCGCTAACCACAGCATGTCCACTCCTACCCCTGTGTTTCCAGACGGGCTGCCTGCTCTGCATGGAGCGCCCTCCCCACTCGCCTTCCAGGAGAGCACTCGCTCCTTTCAGACTTTGCTCAGCTGTACCTGTGAAGCCTTCTTTGACTCCCCTAGACTGTCATTCCCTTGCTTGTGCTCTTGTGTCACTCTGCTTTCATGTCCATCCTAGCACTTGCCTCATGTCTCGATACATTTGTTGGCGCCTGACCTCTCCCAGTCCACTGAAAGTCCCTTCAGGACAGGAGCTGCACCTGGGTCATCCGCAGTCGGTAACACACAGGCTGGCCCGGAAGGGATCGCGATGTCCACTTCTCGGGCAGCTTCCTTAGGCCATGAATGACAATGATCTCTGGCCCACAGGTGGTTACACGTGCCTGTCTCTGAAGTAAATGAAAACCTGCAAAGATAGAATTAGAAGTGCGGAGGGTTTATTGGGTGGCGTTGTCTGTGAAACATTAAGGGGAGAGAGAACAAGAGCAGGCAGGGAGAGCCTTCAGGCCACGACGCAGGTCCGACACCTGTGCTCTGAGGAAAGGAAGGAAGGTGTAGCTCCCAGAAAGTCTTGGCCAGCCTGAAAGGGAACTCCAGGGCAAAGTCAGCTTCCGAGAGGAGTCCCACGACGGGCAGAAATGGCCAGGCCCTGGTGCCCTGCCATGCCTAGCCATTGTCCACAGCTGCCCGGCAAGAGTGTGCCCTTGACCACAACACCGTGAATGCTGCTGGGGCCATTGCTGATTGCCCTTCCCGCCTCCTCCTTCTCCTCCTCTTCCTCTTCTCCTCCTCCTCTTCCTCCGTCTCCTCTTCCTCCGTCTCCTCTTCTTCTCCTTCTTCGTGAAACGATATTGGATTTTGTCAAATGCCTTTTCTGCATCTATTGAGCTGATCACATGGCATTTGCTCTTTATTCTATTGATATTGTGTATTACATTCAATAAGTTTTGGATGTTAAATGAATTACATGTTCCCAGGATAAGTCCCACTCATTATGGTGTGTAATTCTTCAATATGGCTTATTATGGTATTAGGATAATACTGACCTCAGAGAATGAGCTGAAAAGATTTCCTCCTCTCCTGTTTTTGGGGGAGAATTTGTGACTAACTGGTACTACTTTTTCTTTAAATGTTTGGCAGAATTCACCAGTGAAACCATCTAATCCTGGATTTTTCTTATTGGGAAATTTTAAAACTACTAGTTTAATCTTTTACTTATAGTTCTTTTCAGTTTTTCTTTTTTTTTTCTTGATTCAGTTTTGGTAGTTTGTATATCATAGGATTTTATCTGTTTCATCTAAGTTATCTAATTTGTTGGTGCATAGTTCATAGTATTTTCTCTTATAATTTTTTTTTTCATAAGGACAGTAGTGATGTCCCTCTCATCATTCTTCTTTGATTCCTGGTTTTAGCAATTTAACCTCCTCTCTTTTTTCTTCATCAGTCTAGCAAAATATTTGTCAGTTTTGTTGATCTCTTCAAAGAACGAACTTTTCATTCTGTTGATTTTCTCTGTTGGTTTTCTATTTTCTACTGCATTTCTTTCCACTCTAATCTTTATTATCTTCTTTCTGCTTACTTTAGGGTTAGTTTGCTCTTCTATTTTTTTCTAGTGTCCTAAGGTAGAAGATTGGGGTGTTATTTTGAGATGTTTCTCGCAGTTTGAAACAAAATGTAAAAAGTGGTATTAAGATATACCCCTCTCTCTGCTGAATAACTAATAATTGATACATATGAAAGCTAATATTGCAGAAGTCACGGAAAACACAAGATTGAACACGCTATTGTAAACACACCGCAATTCCTTTGATTAAGGGGAGGTTGGACATTAGGAGAAACATTATTTTTTAGATAATCGTGACACTTTAATCAAAGTTCTGTTCACAGGCTCAAAAATTACCATGACAAATAGACTGTTTCATTGGTTTCTGAAATTCTACTACTAAATGTAGATATTAAAAAAACTGAAGTCTTTTTTCTTGGTTATCAAAGCAAGGGATTCCTGATATCTAGGATTATGCTTGCACAAAGGCCTCTTGAAGACTTTGTTTGTCTTTCTGAGGGTGATTCAAAAGTATTCAATTTACTTTTAGGTTGTACAGGAATATGAGAGAGTAATTATACTCCGACTAGGACATCTGCTTCCCGGAAGAGCCAAAGGCCCTGGTAAGAAAGCCCCACAGATTTGCTGATTTCTTCAGGCCATGCATACTTGTAATATGGACCTCAGGCGACACGAAGTGACTTGACTCATGATATCTTCACTTTCTGGTCTGTTACTCGTAACACGGGTTGTAAGGAATTCTTCAGAGAGCATCACTACCCGGTCACAGTGACCAAGAAAGAGGGCGGACGGGTGCAGAGAGCCAAGTGCCGGGACGGGGCTGGCTGCAGGAACGAGTAGGTATTTTCCTGTCACCTTCTCCTCCCCCACTTCCAGGACTTTTCTTCTTTCTGCCTTGTCTGGATACCTACCACAAGGTTGACCTTCGTCTGCAGACCCTGGAGATACCCTTTCATGAGGTGAGCCAAATGACGGGTTTTTCTTTTTCTCTCTGTTCGATGTGGCTGAGCTACCAATTCTGGCCCAGGGAAAAGTGAGTATTTAAGATTGGAAGTAGAAAAGGGAAGTAGAGATGAGATGACATCAAAATTAAAAACTCCTGTACAGCAAAGGACGTAACAAAATGAACAGGCAACCTATAGAATCGAAGAAAATATTTTCAAATAGCATGTCTGATAAAGGGTTAATATCCAGAGCATATAAAGAAATGTTACAACTCAACGAGAAAGCAAAATAAATAAATACATAAATATGGAAAAAGGATGATTACTTTTATGTGTCAACTTGGCTAAGCTATGGTACCCAGATATCTGCTCAGAAACATCTGGATATTGCTGTGAAAATACTTTATAAATAAGATTAATATTTAAGTCAGTAGGCTTCGAGTAGAGCACATTATACTTCAATAATGTGGCTGGGCTTCGCCCAGTCAGCTGAAGGCCTTAAGAGAAAGGTTAGCCTCCCCTTGAGGAGGAGAGGGTCCTGCCAACAGGCTGTTCTCAGGCTCCAGCTGCAGCACAAACTCTTCTTCGGGTCTCCTGTTGACCTACCTTGAGGATTTTGGACTTGTCGGCCTCTACAACTGGGTAAGCCAATGCCTTAAAATCCCTTCCTTTCTCTTTTTACACACACACGACTCTATGTCCCTGGAGAGACCTGGCTAATACAGACTTACATAACATTTCTCCAAAGAAAATATACAAATGGTTAACAAACATGTGAACAGATGTTCAACGTCACTCATCATTAGAGAAATGCAAATCAAAATCACAATGAGATAACACCTCACGTGTGTTATAAGGATGGCTACCAAAGAGAAAAAGAAACTAGCCAGAAAATGAAGGGATCGGAACCCTTGCACACTGTTAGTGGGTATGTAAAGTGGGGCACCTACTATAGAAGACAATACAGCAATTCCTCAAACAAACTAAAAATAGAATTACCATTTGGTCCAGAAATTCCACTTCTGGGTATATAGCCCAAAGAACTGAAGACGTGTCTTTTGAAGAGGTATTCATATACCTGTGTTCATAGCAACATTATTCATAATAGACAAAAGGCAAAAGTAACCCATGCCCATCAATGGCTGACTCGATAAACAAAATGCGGTGTATACCTACCACAGAATATTACTCAGCCTTCCAAAGGCTCTGCTGCGTCTTACGCTACATCATGGCTGAACCTTGAGAACATTAAGCTAAGTGAACTGAGCCAGTCATGAAAAGACAAGTACTGTAATGATTTCACTTATATGAGGTACCTCGAGCAGCCACATTCATAGAGACAGAGAGGAGAATGGTGGTTACAGGGGTTGAGGGAAGAATGGAAAGTTGGTGCTTAAGGAGTTTCAGTTTTATGAGATGAAAAGAGTTCTGGAGATTGGTCACACAACAACAGGAATGTACCCAACGCTAATGAACTGTACACTTAAAAATAGTTACGATGGTAGACTTGATGTTATGTGTATTTTACCAGAATAAAAAAATGAAAATAAAGGCAGAGTTAACACCTAGATTTTTCTATTAGTAATTTAGGCTTATAAGCTTTTCCTAAATTGTCCCCCACTTTCAGTTTGAAGTTCTCATTCTTTCTTTTGTTAAATAGAGCTATAAATAGAAACTGTATATATTTTAAAGGCTTATTTTAGATACTAAAATGTAAAAAAGGAAGAAATTAAATGTATTCATAATCCTGTCACCTGTAGATAGATGTTGCTATCTTGCAGTGTATCCTTTCAGTCTTATCTATGTATGTGATTATATTTACAGACGGGAATATATATCAAACCATACATTCTATTTGATAGCATGACTTTAGTTACTCAACAGTTTTTGTGATCATCTTCTCATATATTAGCTAAGTTTCTACCCTTTTATTTTAAAAGGACACATAGCATTCTACTGTATGAATGTATATACCACAATTTACAATTCCCTATGGTTGATATTAAGTTGTGTCCAATCTTTTATTACAGTAAGCAATACTGTGAATAACATCCTTGCAGCTAAGTCCTTATAGTATGTCCCTGTGATAGCGTCTACACAAGGAAATGCTGAGAAGATGCCCCCATCGGGGCATGAGGGGCACGTCGCCAGCCTGCCCTCTGGGGCGCACCCAGCCAGCAGAATGCCCGCGGGCCTGTGCACCTTGTTCTCTTTAGCGCATTCTTTTTTTGGCACCAGTTTAAAAAGGCCTGATAAACAACTGATGTTTTCACATAAGAAAACTCTTCCTGATTTTTTTTTTTTAGAAAAGGGTTCACTACAGGATTCCTTTAAATTGTGAGTTCTTTAGTGTAGTTAATAAAAACTCCATAATCTTCAAAAACATCTATGTTGAATAAAAGGCAAGCCAACTATTCATTGTTTTTTTCTTGCTGTAATCTTACTCTGAGGAAATTCCGCTTGAACACATTTGGTTCCTCTAACCCGAGAGGTTAGGAGCCCGAGAATCAGGCCTGTCTTCCACGCTTTTTTTTTTTTTTTTTTCGCCTAGGTTGTGACGAAAGACATGTTTATAATGGAGATAGATGCCATTTGCTACTATCGAATAGAAAATGCCTCTCTTCTGCTAAGTAGTCTCACTCAGGTGTCCAAGGCTGTTCAGTCCCTCGTGCAAACCACCATGAAACGTCTGCTAGCACACCGGTCCCTCACCGAAATCCTTCTAGAGAGGAAGAGCCTCGCCCAAGATGTAAAGGTACTTTGATAAATGTGGCATTGAATGTGTTGAAATCTCTCTTTCTCTTTCATTTGTTTTTTTCCATTGGTCATTTATTGACTCTTCCGTGTGCCAGCCATTCCCTGGTGAAGGTGCCACCCTTTAAGGTGCTGATAGGTAAGTAAAAGGTCACCAAACCGACCCTGAGCCGATCGCAGTCACCGGTCTGGTGCAGGTTAGTCCATCACTGCCATAGCGTCTTCTCTCAGCCCTACTCCAGTGGCTTTAGACTCCTTGGCAAGTGCCCATGTAGCACAAAGTGGTGGCAGTGGGAGATGGTGGGGTGGGGGTGGGGAGCTGGACAGGAGGTGTTGGTGGCAAACAAGGACGATAAGCAATGGTTTCCAGGAGCTTACAGTCTCGTCGGAGAAACCAAGTTAAATAATGGTAAGTTCAAATCAGACTTTCAGATAAAAAGATGTGACAGACCGTGACATGATTAATTTCCCAGATATCTAGATTTAACTGGTTTGGAATCCCGGGAGGGAGAGAAGAGCCGGGGCTGCCTCCCAAGCAGCCTCTTCTAGCCCGTGGGCAGCGGCTCAGCAACCTCGCCCGTCGGCAGAGTAGGTGTCTTTGATTCTTACCCAGACAGGTTGGCAAAGGCATTAAGAAGAGAGGTGAGATACCCTGGCTGGCGTGGCTCGGTGGATTGAGTCCCAGCCTGCGAACCAAAGGGTCGCTGGTTCAATTCCCGGTCAGGGCACATGCCTGGGTTGCAGGCCATGTCCCCAGTAGGGAGTGCAAGATGCAACTGGACATTGATGTTTCTCTCCCTCTCTTTCTCCCTGCTTTTCCCACTGTCTAAAAATAAATAAATAAAATCTTAAAAAGAAGAAGAGAGGTGAGAACAGAGCAGGATTCCAGGAAACTGATCAGTCAGGGGCAGTTAGCACCAGTGACAGAGCCTGTCATGGAGGCCATGGGGCACAGAATTGAGTAGGGGGTGATGTCCCACACTGGCTGAAAGGGGGACCTCCAAACACAAGGATCTAAGGATCAAAGGCATTGATAATGATTGAGTGGATGGGGCCTGAGGAGACTCTAGTCTGAGGAAATGAAGTAACCAAATGTTTGTGAGTCGTCCCACTTTCTACGACAAAACGGTGATTAGCATCCTGGTGGAACAGGGAAGAATTCAGAAATGAGAAAAGCTAAAAAGAGGGAAAGTGATAACACGAGGCACGCAGGGGAGTTGCTGCTCTGGAACGTCAAAACCATCCAAGTGTGCTCCCCTTCCGTCCCCCCTCATGCTCTCCTCCTGGTCATCCCTCCCCTCCTAAGGGATAAAGGATCGAGTCCAGACTCTCGACATTCGAGCTTGCCTTGTTACATTGCATTATACTTTATGTATTTTCCCATCTGCCTTCCCAGGTTATGAACTCCGTAATGACAGGGGTCATATTTTGCTCACCTCTTTGTCCTTGGTACCTGACACAGGGCTGCCACACAGCATCCTGATGTTTTCTCCTTGAGTGAAGAAGTGGTCCAGCTGTTGCGGTCTTGCCTCTTGCTAACCTTCCCCAGTGTACCTACTGCTCCAGCCTGCCTGGCGTTTCTCCAGCTGCGGTGCCCCCTCTTATGCTGTTTCCTCTGCAGGAAATACTTCCTTTTTCCCCACAGGCAAAATCCTATTTGTTCTTTAAGATGCTGCCTCCTCTGTGACGTCTTTTTCAACATTCCTTCCCCTCACCAACCCCCCAGATGAGTCAGTCTTTTCAGAATTCTCAATGCACTAAGCTTATTCATTATCTAGCCACTAAGAAATCATCAGATATAATTAAAAAGCAAAAGAGTATGAGCCCACATGTGGAGCTCTGTGCCTTGTCCCTTTCCTCCAGAACCCACCGTTCTTTTTCTCGCACCTCCCGGGACTGGGACGTGGCAGGGATGGAAGCCACCAATAGGGAGGATGTGCTAGCACTTGTCACTGAAAGCCATTTGGGAGAGAGGCTGCAGAATCTGTTTCTCTAATAGATGCATTTTATTTTATTTTGTTTTTAGCCTCGCCTGAGGACATTTTCTTCATTGCTTTTTTAGAGAGAGAGGAATAGAAAGAGAGAGAGAGAGAGAGAGAGAAACGTTGATGTGAGAGAAATATCGACTGGTTGCCTCCTGTACGCACCCCAACCAGGGTGCAAACCCGCATGTGCCCTGGCTGGGGGTTGAACCTTGCAACCTTTTGGGTTATGGGATGACACTCCAACCAACTGAGCCACAATGGCCAGGGCCTAATAAATACATTTTACAACGGACTTGACAACTACACCATCGGTATTATTTCCCATTGCTTTTATTACAAATTAGCACAAACTTGGTGGCTTAAAACAATGTCCATTTAATCTTTAAGAACTTTGAAGGCCAGAACTCCAAAATCAGTTTCACTGGACTAAAGTCAAGGTATCACCAGGGCTGGTTCCTAATAGAGGTTCTGAAAGGAAAAGTCATTTCCTTGTTTTTCTTGACTCACGACCCTTCCTCCATTCTTCAGCGTACATCACTGGGCTCTCTGCTTCCATCCCCACCTCACCTTGTCTTCTGCAGACCTCTCCCTCTGCTTCCCTCCTGTAAGGACACTTACGAGAGCCATCTGGATTGTCACTGACATCTCAACTCTTCCCTTCACAGGTCGCCTTGGATTCAGTGACCTGTATTTGGGGACTCAAAGTGGAGAGAACAGAAATGTGGGTAGGAAATTAACTGGGAAGAGCAACATGATAAGTAGAAATATTTTGGTTTCATTTAAAATTTTTTATTTAGTAACTTATTTTAATTGCATGAGAATGACTATCACCATATATTTTGGGAGAAAATAGAAAAGAATACCCGTCATCTCATAAACATAACACAATCACCGTGACATCTGGGCACATTACTTTCACATTTTTCTCTCTATGGATTAAAAAACATTTTTGAGATAAAACTAACCTTTTATGATCATTTATTAAGTTATATAATGTTTGACCACTGGGGTGTACATCTGAAACTAACGTAATAATGTATGTCAACTATAATTAAAAAGAAAAAAAATGATTAAAAAAAGACATGCAAAATTTAAAAACTCATCTTTTAAACCATTTTAAAATACAATTCGGTGGTTTTTAATAGTCATGAAGTGGTACCATCACCACTACCGTCTAATTCTAGAACATTTTTATCACCCCAAAAAGAAAGCCTGTACCCATTAAGCAGGAACTCCTCATCTCCTCACCCCCGAGCCCCTGCTAACCACTAACCTGCTCCTTCTCTCTCCGGACTTGCCCACTCTGGCTGCTTCATATAAATGCAATGATACAATATGTGGCTGTTGTTTTGTAATATGTGGCCTGGCTTCTTTCACTTAGCATGTTTCCAAGGTTCATCCATGTGGCAGCATGAATCAGGGCGTCATTCCTTTTTACGGACGAATGTTACCCCGTTGTGTGACTGTACCACATTCTGTTTATCTGCTCATTGACTCCTGGACCCCTGGATTGTTTCCACTTTGGGGCTATTATGAGTAATGCTGCGATGAACATTCATGTGCCAGATTTTATGTGAACATGTTTTCGGTTCTCTTGGGTAGATACCTACGAGTAGAATTACTGGGTCATACGGTAATTCTATATTTAACTTTCTGAGGAACTGCCATACCGTCCTCTATAGTTACATTCAGGGTAAAAGTGAAATTTTGTATATTTTATGCAGTATATTAAGTATTGTTCTTATTAAGCCAGTTCTACCATTTTCAAAGTCAAGTCTCTTGTATAAACTTAGATGACTTCCTTTATTATTAGTAGCGTCGATTAGTAGCATCGCTCTTCAAGGCTTTGTTGTTGTTGTTGTTCAATTTTAATAGCTGGGATCTAGATTAAACTAAGTGGGGAAAACGCCAACATAATACCTCAGCCCAAAATGTGTTTTACACGGAAGGAGGAAACCATAGCTGTACCGTAGCATCCGTCATCATAAAAACGTGCGTTCGAGGCACGGACCCTGGAGACAGTCTGCCCGCTGCCTAACTGGGGGTCTAGGGACAGCAGACTATTAAGTCAGAATTTGCTGTCCGTCGTGAAAACCAGTAGGAAAGGTGGGAAGACTGTACTCGAGCTCCGACTGCTCAAAGCATGGCTGCGCACCTACCTGGTCATGGTCTCTCTTTTCCAGTAAGGACGTGAGGCTGCCGGCCGGGCTCCAGCACTCCCTGGCTGTGGAAGCCGAAGCCCAGAGACAGGCCCGAGTGCGGGTGAGCCGGTGCCCCACGGGCCATCCACCCCTGGGGCCGCCCTTTGAGGAGCCCCGGGGAGTCCCAACGGCCTGCTCACACAGAGCGGTTTCCCTTTGCTTCCTCATGTCCTCACCTCCCATTCGTTCAGGAGCTGGGAGGGATCTGGTTTGTGTCCCACACTCCAACCAGCTCTATTAAGAGCCCTGTCTTCAAGTGTGTCAGTAGCTCCTAACGGACTAAGGCGGCATGTCTTTCCCCGTCACACCCTCCCTCTGAGGCTGCTGGTAACAGTGGCCCCTGCCTCCATCTTGAGTCTTGCCTTCACTCTCTCTCCCTCAAGGCTTCTTACTACTCTTCATCCTTCTTCTCTTATGCTGGCAGCTTTCCTGGGTAATATGAGTCCCCTGTTACCTCTCGGTTCATGACACCCAGACCTGTCTCCCTAGCGCTGTGCAAGCTCTGGAGGGACGGCCAGGATCAGGGCCTAGTTCCCTCGACACCAGAGTCAAGAGAAGGCTGTGTGACCCACAGCCTCTACCCGGATATGCCAGTGAGGAGCAAAGATGAGGCCGCCAGCAGCCCCTGACTTGTGTGCGCGGGATGGGGTGCTGGGAAGAGGACTGTGAGGACTGAAGGGGAGGCCAGTTTCTTTTAAAGAAGAGAAAGTAGGTGGGGGAGAAACCCCTAATCACAGAGAAAGTTGATAACTGGGGGGAAGCGGAGGAGGAAGGGGAGGAAGATGGTCTTCAGGGCAGAGTTGTGCCCAGTCCTCTTTGCCCACTCTAAGGTGACATTTAGGTGGTGAGATTGGTGCTTTTTCTTCTGAAATGCTTACTCATTCATTTTGCTCGAGTTTGGAGTCACCCTTGCAGGATTCCATGTTTCTGCCTGGAACATTGGCCAGCCTTTCCTCTATATGGCAAAATCCTACTAATCTTTCAGAGCCTGCTAGACATAATTAATAACTCCCCCAAACACTTCTCTATATTTGCCAGGGTCCTTAACAAATTCTGCCCTAACTTACAATTAATAGTATCATCTGTGTCGCCTACAGCAAGACTCTTAAAAATGAAGACCGTCTTTTCTGTGCTTATCAGCCCCTGCAACGTAATAGAAGCTCAGGGCTTGCTGCATAGTGATTAAAGCTTTCGAGGAACGCAGAAGGAAATCACTCTGCCCTTCTTCACACTTGCTCTCTAGATGATCGCTGCGGAAGGGGAGAAGGCCGCCTCCGAGTCCCTGAGGGTGGCGGCGGAGATCCTGTCAGGCACTCCAGCCGCTGTGCAGCTTCGGTACCTCCACACTCTCCAGTCCTTGTCCACAGAAAGGCCTGCCACCGTGGTTCTCCCACTGCCATTGGACATGCTGAATTTCCCGTTGTTTTCCTCCAGCAATAGAGCTCAGGGAAGCATCCCCCTGCCCAGTCCTTCCACACCGGGGGAGCCACTGAATCCGAAAAAGAAAGACTCCCCCATGTTATAGGAGGGGGAAGGATAATGTGGCTGTGTCCGGGGCCTGCCGCACGACAGCCAGAGCCCGGAGGGTTCTCGCTTCCTGCCCTTTCTCGGCTGCCAGATCAAATGTCCTTGGAATGTATGATGTCACCATGTGTGAGAAGACTGAAATCACGTAAGGGCGCAGAAGCCATATGATAATTTTAAGTGGATCATCTAATCAGAGTAATCATGGGAAAGAACTTTAGCCATCATTGTACTTTGGAAAGGACTTTGAGTCTGTTTGTGGCTAAACTTAGACTTCTGAAGATGCAGCTCAAAGGCCCTTTTTGCCGCCTGCCCCCTGGCCCCTTTGGTAAGGTCTTCGCTGCTCCCACAGCCCTTTCAACATGCCCCTATCATTGTGCTTATCACACTGGAATGTGCGATTCCGGCTTCTCTCCCACTGTACTAGGAACCCGAAGGTGCGCCTTAGGCATTTTCCCCTGACCACACTCAACCTCGTACGTTCCGTCCTGTCCCATCCCATAGCCCCACACCGAACCCTGATACCTGCACCGTAGTGACATTTAAATGTTCCTGAGCGAACGAACATTTAAGAGAGATATACTTGGGCTGAATACGAAGAAAGAATTTAAATGGAATTTGTTTTATGGGGGCTCCTTTTTAAATAGAGAAAAGGACAAACCCATTTATCTGGTCCATGTTGCTTAAAGTCTGAGGAAGCAGCACTATAAATATGGGGCCGATGTATTTTCAGTATAGAATTGACCAGCTTGCTTATTTTGCAAACAGTAATAACATTATGTGATCTATACATACCCTGAAGTATTCCTTTCTTATATATTATAGATATTCCCTGATATGAATTCATTTCTATAAGGTAGTTGGTCTCATTTTCCATTAACTTGCCTTATACAATTAGAAATATATACCTACAGAAAAAATTTAGCCAAGTAAATAACACTGAGATACATAGTAAATCCTCTATGAACTTTTAAAAAAATCAATAACATTATAAAACTTACTAACATTACAAAAATATGACTAAAAATCATTCTGTTTGTAAAATGGAAATTCCACGTGGCTGTCACAGAAAGAAGTGGTGGTACTGCCCCCAGTGCTCACTAGGTGGCGACCTCTCTCCTTTAAAGCACCTCTTTGTGCTTCGCGTTATCTACTGTTATCACTAGAGATGTTTTCCTGCTACCCTTATGGGGAACTTTAAATATTCTGCATAAAAACACCCATAACGGAGTTTTGTTTATGAATGTTATCTCATACAACCCCGCTGAACATTATTTCAGAGAGAAATGTATTCTGAGCGCCTAACAATGGACCTATAAATTTTTGCAGCATTTTGTGTGTTGCAGACGGGCTGTTCTATGCTAAAGGAAATACACCAGTCAGAGAAAGACAAGTACCACATGCTCTTATATATATGTGGAATCGAATGACAAAAGAAAATGACGAAGAAAATAGAAGCAGAAGCACGAATACATGGAACAGACTGACAGCTGTCAGCGTGGAGGGGTGGGGCTGGGGGCCTCGATGAAGTAAGACGAAGGGATTAGTCCAAAAACACGCTCGTACATACATAATCCATACACACCCACAGTGGCATGGAGGTAGCCAGAGGGAAATGCTAGGTGGAGAAGGGTGAAGGAGAGGAAAATGAGGATGGGAAGAGATTTTGCTTGGGATGGTGGGAGCACGACGCAGTGTACGGATGATTTACTGAGTTGTACACGTGAAACTTGCATGGTTTTGCAAACCAATGTCACCCCAATTAAATAAGTGAATAACAGTACCAAGACCCCAAACCAAGGGTGCTTTGCCTATCCTGTTATCTCTCAATTGTTTCAATGCTCCTCCCCTCTGCCATCCCTCCTGCCCTCCGAAAAATAACAAAAAGTCCCTAGCAGTCTAATGTAGGCGTCCAACATGATGCCAACCTCAGGGTCCTCTCTGTCATATGTCTCTAGGCCACCTTCTCTCCTCCATCCATAGCCCAACCTTGCTTTATGCCCTTTGACTTTATCCAAGCCATGAGTCTCCGCAAGGTTATGCAGGACTCTCAGATGATGTCAAAACCTACATATCCGTCCAACCATACCAAATTCACGTATTGATACAGCAATTTGCTTAGAAGGTTATTGCATATTGAGATGATGGTTTTCAATTTTGTTTTAAAAGACTATTTCATCCAGTTCTGAAAAATATTTCCATATGCTGTTGAGAGACAAGTCTCCCCAGTCCCTATGCCCAAGGACCAGACTTGGTGGTTGGGGGTGGCCATACTGGAAGCCATGGACTGAAGCGTCTCTGAGGCAAAGGGAGATTCTGAAGCCCAAGGAGCAGGCGAAGCTCTGAACCATGCCGGAGTGCCAACCCACCAAATGTGGAATCCAAAAGGTGGTCAAACCCAAGTAAGCCAAAGGCAGGGAGTGAAATCTGCCTGAGCCAAGAGTATGGTGCTGGAGACGGGAAAGCAAACACTGACGAGGCCAATAGAATGAGAGCTGCAGGGGACTCCTGGGTGATTTCCCAGGATGGCTAATCTATTAGGGTTTGCAGCTCACTGCTGTGGACCAACCAGGCCAGGCTTGTAGATGGTCCAGCCTGTTTAAGCAGCCAATGACAATTAGACAATTCCTGAAGTGGGAGAAATTTTTCATTACCACTGCGTTGGCCCATACCCATCCCAGTGTACTGTTTACCGAAGTTAAGATGGCAGCAAGAGTTGCTGGTCAGTTTTCACCCCATATAGACGGTTCTTGAATGCAGTTTGGCAGATATTGGAGTGACTAATGAAAAAGGAGGTTAGGCTCATGCTGGTTCGGGTATAACGAGAGCCAGGAACAGAAACTATGAGAAAAGTGAGCCACAGGGAAATGATGTAAAGCGGCTTTTATGAACCTTTAATCATTCCCGGTGGTGCGGTTCATTTTGTCAAAGGCAGATTTGGGCTGTATACCTGGGGAGTACCTATGGTATTTTGTGCCGGTTGGTCTTCTCTAATGACCCTAGTCAACACCTAAATTTCTCATTAACTTGCCAGAGGGCACCTTCTGCGTCTGAGTGTCTGTGGTATCTTCAGGTATTAACCAGCTGGGGTGGGAGGGCTGGATGGGAGGGAAATACTGGGGATGAGTTGCTATGAAACTGCATTCTGGGTAAGAGGGTATAGTGACTCGTCAAAGCAGATCCTTCAGAGGCTCATTAGGCGAGCTGACAGTGCTATCTGCAAGGTCCCAGGAGCAGGAGTCTCCTCTCCAGGCCTAGGAGCTGCACCCCAGCTGGTTGCAGATCACGAGATGTTGATGCTGCAGGTCTGCCGTTTCCACTCCCCCATGTCTGGGAGGCCCGGCGGGCCATTCTGCCAGCGCCTCTGCATTCCCTATCCTTGTGGGGCGGGGCTACGTCTGGATGGCTTCTGCTTATTAGACCGCTCCGTGTCCCTACAACGTTCTTTGACGGAATCCATCGGGACTATGAGGATTCTGGTGTCCTCTAGAATTTTGGCTTTTATGTCAGTATATTTGCTCCTCTGCTTCCTGTGGAAAATAGTTGCTGTTGGGTAACATGCTTGGAATTCCAGAAATGGGCAGAGGGTGCTTCACAGCTTTGGGGCCTGCAAGCAGAATTCCCAGCAGTCTTTGAGAGTAAAATGCAAAATACAGGTTACCCAGGTAATACCCGAGTCATTGACCTCCAGCTAGGAAAGGCTAAGAGCAAAAAGAAAGCCCCATCTATGTGTGCCAGGGAGTACCTGACCAGCGGCCTGACCACGCCAAGTCAGCAGGACCAGGTCTGTTGGGAGAGGACCGCGGGGCGCCCACGCACGCGGCGGAGGTCTGGGTATGGGGCGAAGATCCAGGCCCGGTGGACCAGGGGCTCGCTCGTCAAGCTTCCTAAGGTCCCTGAAGTTAACAAAAAAGTGCTCTGAAAATCTAATAAAAACGTATTCTTAAATCCCACCTAAAAGCCCCCGCATTTGCTAGAACCCTCCAAGGTCTGTTTGGGAAAGTGAGAGTACGGCCGGGTTCGGCCCAGCTGGTGGTGATGGCTAGTGTCAGCCTCAGCTTTGGCTTTTACTTGACCGTGAACACAGCCAACTCTCTGAAAAATTTTATATTTTCTTCCCCAATAGTATAGAATCATCCAACAGGCTCAGCATTTTTGAGACCCAGTCCACACGCACTTTGATGATAGCCCGGGGCAAGCCTGGCCAGGGGTTTGGCCTAAGTCTGCGGGCTCTGGGGTGGGGGTCGGGGGTGTTTTAGGCTTAAGAAACAGGTAAAGGTCTAAAATTTCAGGAGGTAAACCCAAAGGAACACAAAACACATGGAACCAAAGCAGGTGCAGAAATCTCACCACAGGTGTTTGGAGCCAGAGCTACACAGCAAATGCCAGCAACCCAGGGGCAGAGAGGTGGGGAGGAACTCTTGCCAAGTGACTGCCCAGAACACACAGTTGTCATTTGCAGCTTACTTTTGCAGGTTAGTCCAACTCTAGTGCCTAAAAGCATCCAAGGTCAGAAACAGAGCAGGCAAATGAAGCAGCAAAAGCAAAGAATGAAGATTCCGGGTGAATCTTCAGCCACGCCAGGCCCTGTGAAGGAGACCATCTGAGCAATGGCCCGGCGGCCCAGGGCCATTGTCGGACAATCCAGACACGGGTCCAGCAAGCGGGGGTGACCTTGGGGGAGCCTTATAACCATTTGGGGCCTCAGTTTCCTCTTCTAAGAAATGGGGATAACAGTACCTCCCCCGACCTACTCTGAAGGCTTATTGTGAAGGTCAATCATAAGAATGTCTGAAATGGCAAGAAATCTGAAAATGCCACAGAACCTACGAGTAGTATCAGGGTCCTCCTTGAAACTGAAGAAGTAATGCTTTTTGATTTGTCATTCTTCTCCACAGAGTGCAAAGGCTTCAAAAAGCAGTATTTTCTTGACAAAAACAGGTATTTTCACAGACCTCTGTGAGAAAGTCAATTAAAGAGGCTAGCAAACTTTTGCACAAGCTGTATTTAATCTGGAAAATAAGCCAATGTACTGATTCCCTACAGTTATCACCATGACTTTTAAAGAAAATGTTCTTAGGTTGTATGTCGTGGCTTTTCTAATAGCTGTTGCAAAGGGAGTCCCTCCAGTGGAGCCACGATGTTACCTCAACAGCAGAGACATCTGGGGTGCGTGCAGGTAGGGAGGCCGCAGTGACGCCCAGCACCCTATGGGTGCTGCTTGGGCTTGGTCTTATTATTGGATTTAGTCCGGGTTCTGGGTTTGCTGCTGAGAGAACCCTCCTTGTGCTGTATCCCTGAAAAGACAAAAACAATTAGAATGTTCCAGTAACACTATCTCATATTTACTGAAGACATTTTCCTTTACAAAGCCTTTTTAAAATCCTGTTCTGCTTGAGTAACTGCTAAGCCACAAACAGGTTCTGTGTCCCAAATTTGACTTTAACTTTGTGACTGGGATTCAGAGTGCATTTTCCCAAAGTTTAATGTGATCCGGTAGCCTGAGTCCTGGGTCCTGGAAAAGGGGACCCTGTGGTCAAGGAGAGACGAGAAAGAGGAAGAACGTCTCCTCTCTTTGGTTTGTACATACGCCAAGCTTGGCAGAAAAAAGAAGTTCAAATAGAGGTAGAGTCCGGAATCCACCAGATCTATCCCTGCCCCCCTGTTCTGTCTCCTGGTCCCTCTGTCCAGCCTCCTGCACCCAGGCACCACCATCGGGATGGGTGCGGGAGGCCTTCTGCCATCGAGCCTGCTGCCCGCGACTGCTCCACAACACCCAACACTGTGATTTGCATACTTCTGACCGGCTGCCGCCAGCCCCGTCCCACACCTGGTCACCTTGCTCACACCCTGGCCTCGCTGTTAAGTGTCACCTTGCTCACACCCTCATCTTGTTTTAAAGTGGATCTCCCCACTCCCAATCGGGGCCTCGCTGAGATCAGATTCACCTTCGTAAACGCCCCTCTTGATTCCTTTCTCCCTTCACAGCTCAGAGCACCGCGATTTGCTAATTATTAAAAATATTGACATAAAGCAGAAGTAAATATCTCTCCCACTCTGTCCAGGTCTTCTTGTTACTTGGCATTCACAGGCTCCTTCCTCTACCCTGTACCATCTTCCCTTCCTTCACTGCACAGCTCCCTCCCAGGGGACGCGATCTCCCTGTACTAGCTCATCCGAATATGGCATCGGATGTGCCGTATGAGCGTCACAGTGCTCCAGGGGTGTCTGCGTTTTTAGAAGGGGCTGCCTGCTAACCTAAAGGAACGTGCGACAGGATTTTCCAGAGAAAATGTCCCGTCACCTGCATAGCACAGGGACTGCCCTGCGTAGGAAACAATTCTCCTAACCACTGTGGCCGTCCCGTCCTGCGCTTCTGAACCCCCAGACCATGGCTCCCGCAGGCGTCTAGACGGTAGGAACGGGGACCACACGTTTGTCCAGGTTACCGTTGGTGGACTGGAGACTCATTGTGCAGTTCTCCTCTATCCGCGATAACTAAAAATGTTAAATTCTAGATTTAACCTAACCCCCAAGACCTTTGCGGAAATGGACAAAACTAAAGCCACTCATTCCATACTGAGGTGACCTCTCCAGTCTAACACATAGACCTGCCGTATGGTCTGCATATTCATTTTTTCTGTCATCAAGAAAAAGTTCAGTTTTCAAATGAGCAGGATGAAACTGCTCCACAATTTAAGAAGGTGAAATTTTTTTAAGTCATGAAACTTACCTGACACAGGTTTAAGCCTAAACTAAAGGACTGTCACATTAGGAAAAATTAACATTCTACCAGCTCAGAGTTAACAGGAGAGAAAATGGGCCTGGACTCTTCCTCAAACAGTGCTGATCCACAATACCTAGGGCTGGAGACTGCAAGGGACTCGCTACCTTACGGCTGTTGCTGGGGACAGAGGTAGAGATGGGGTGATAGTGAAAAACCGAAAGTGGTATCTTCCTAGTCCTACCCCTTGGGCCAGGAGTGGTCCTGGGAATAGATCACAGGTTGAAGATCACAGCAAAAATAAAAAACAGTCTCCAGTACTGGAGATATTGAGAAGTGCTTGAGGGAATATGATATCACAAATTAGAGATAAGAAAATAAAGAATTAAATGCCTTTTGTTAGAGAATGAAGGAGATTATTCCCATCACGGAAAATCCAACAAGTACCAAAGAATAAAGACAAAAATTCCCCATAAAATTCCATCAACCAGAGACCATGTCTGTCAATATTTGGGTATATTTACTCCTGGTCTCTTCTTTCTAGCTTTAAAAAATTCTATCATATCTGATTGCTTGCATTTGATACTTTAACACAAGAATGTCCCATGTCATTATAAACTCCTCAAAAACACCATTTTAATAGTTATATAATATTCAGATATATTAATGTAGCATAACTTATTTAATCTTTCTTCCATGATTAGAGAGACATATTCCTTCTTTTTTTTCCTATCATATATAATGATACACTGAACAGCTCTGTGCATTAATTTTTTCCCTCTACTTAGGGTTACTTCCTTAGATTCTCAAAGGTGAAATTATTAAGTCAAGGCATATCCACACATACTCTCAAGTTATTTTTGGAAAATGTTATATTTGTCTGTGTACCCACAAATTTTCTGTAAAACTAACTACTTTGCCCCTTCTGACCAGCATTATATTCTTTTGTTTTAAACAATCTTTGCCAGTTTTATAAGACAAAAATTCTCTCATGTTAGTTTATGAGTCTACGATTGTCAGTCATTTGCTTTTCTTTTTTTGTGAGTTGTTTGAATAAGATAGTTACGTAGTTAAATGTATGTGCAAGCCTATGAGAAGTGTGAACTAGGAGATCAACCCTAAATTTATTGATACTCTTCTAACATATTTGTGGCCCAATCAAGTTTTCTTTCATAAATACCACTGAAATAAAGCCAGTGAGAGAGCAAGCCTTACCTTTCTTTAGAGGTTTTGAGGGACCCTCTGCTGGCCTGGTTTCTTCTTCGTCGCCTTCTCCCTCTTCTCTTTCTCCTTCATTTTCTTCTTCTTCTCCTCCGTCAGCCTCCTTCTCCTTACGCTTCATCAATATTGCCTCCAGTTGCTTCTCCAGTTCCTTGTTTCTTATAAGGGTATAATGAAGTTTCTCATTCACATCATCAAACTTCTCCTCCGCTCGTCTGGCTCGGTTTTCAACCTCTCTGATGTGGACAAAGTCCAGAGAAACACAACAACATGGAGAGGTTCGAAAAAGTGTCAGTCATTTATAAAAACTCATTGTCTAAAAAAGGCAGTGGGGCTAGATGAACGTATCTGACGATGAAGGGCACAAATAGGCGAAGTACCAGCATCAACGATTAGCCAAGAATGGGGGGCCTGGGAGCTACTCCGGATGGCAATGGCAGAGTGGCAGTCGTGCTGTGATTTCAGAACGTATTTATCAGGCCTTAGTGAGATCTGACTTTTGGGTATTTGGAATTATCTGTCGGTAGCCAAAGAACCCCTTTTCAGAACTTAATTTCTGCTTCTCTTCCTTGATGTGATTCAAAAAACTAAATCCAATAGCATCCCTTCATTTAAAAAAAAAGTCCCGAGCAAAAGTACCCAGAAACATAGTGTCTTTTTTTTCATTCCCTTCTTTTACAGCGCCTTTAAAAACAGATGCTACAATCAAGAAAGCTAATAACCACAGCACACGTCTACGTGGCTATGCCTTCCATCTTGGCATCCTCAGCCGCCTTAACTGTATTGCTCCTCCTACTTTCTGGGTTATGTAACACTATTTCTTGCACACAGTAGCTTCTCCCTGCTCCGTCTGTTTCTCTGGTTCATCTCTTAGAAACACACTGAAGGGGATCGCTTCTAACATCCCACCCCTCCCCCACCCCCACACGCTTTGACCTCCGCCACCTCCTCTGTGGGTGAGGACAGGTGTTCCTATGCCGGCAGTGTAGGTCACTGACTCGAGCAGGCTGTTCGGAGATGCTCATCCCGCTGGTGAGGATGAAGGAAGCATGAGAACCACTGGTCAGCCAAGAGGTATGGATTTCTCAGCCAAATCTCCCGGCCCGCCTCTCCGGCTTCTTACCATTGTGGTGCCTCATACTTACATTAACTTCTCCTGTGTGCGCTCAATCACAGCCATTGCTTCAAGATACTTTGGGGCCAATGTGCCTCGATTAGCTGACTCTCTCTGACAAAGGAAACACGTGCAGCGAATAAACTGGGAGCCCCAACAGTTAACACTCTGTCCCTTCAGGATGCTCTGGGCCAGGCCTTCCAGAATATTTCTTCTTATTCAATACTACCCGTATTTATACAGTAGGTAATTAAGCCCACTCTTAACGACAAAAAGGAATGGAGATTTCCTGTGGCAAAGAGCACACCAGCTTCCAAATTATTCATGCCGCAGGTGGACATAGATTCGATTAGAGTTGTAAAAAAGAAGCGGAGAAAACAATATCCACAGAAAGAAATAGGGCAGGAAAAAAAGGCTAAAAAAGTTAACAGAAGGATAAACATGTTTCTCTGATGAATCAAGTTAAATATCAAGGACATTATCTATATTTACCTTAAAACTTTACTCCACTAAGCATATAACGTTGCGGAATCCAAAAAGATCTTTCAGTTCAACAGGGAACTTTACAAACGTCAAGAGAATAAAAATATGGGGAAGAAAACACCTCTACCACAGTCCTAGAACTTTCTGTGGAGGAATTCTAAATCTTTTTTCCTGTTGAGTTTCCATAGCCACTGTCTAAAGATTTCCAATTTCCCAATAAGTCTATGGTTACAGCTATGTGCTTATCACATCGTCAATAGAATCTGCTGAATGAATATATTTAAAAATTGGGTTTCCGATACATACCCAAGAAGATACTATATCTGTTCTGCACAGAGGTTTGGAATGAACATTTTCGTCTTCTCCAATGAATCGAATGAGTTTTTCCTCCTCTGTAGACGTTGAAGGTCTCTAGGACATAGAAACACCAAGGACCCGTCAGGGAGCTGGCGGGTGACACAGTGGCAGGGCGAGTTGCCCAACCCCATGTCTGAAGCTTTCATTTTCCATCTGCTTTCATTATTTAACAAACACTTTTTTTTTTTTTTGAAGACTTACAGAAAACACCATGACATAAATCAGTGTGGATGGGGAAGCAGGGACAAGGGCGGGCACCTGCAAGAAAACGAAGCCGGTTTCTTCTCGACCCCAGAGCTTACGGTACAGTAAGAGAGATGGGCCGTCAAGTGATCGTGGTTTACGTTGATTACTGTTAGCACAGAGGTGTGTTTCAAGAGCTGTGTGTACCCAGAAAAGGGCTCTCCATTCTGCCTAGAAACTCAGGGAAGTTTCTACAGAGCAAATGATCTTTGAAAGCTGGATAGGAACTTGTGAAACAGAGAGGAAATGGCCTGATCTGAGGCCACAGCAGGAGGAAACGAGGTGAGGCATATTACAGATTTAAAAGGCGGGACAGAATTTGGTGACCAAGTAATAACGTTTTCCACTTATTTTGTGCCTTCTATAGGCAAGCACTGTGCCATAAGTAAAACAGAACAATGCTGGTCCAGGGAGGCTTGGATGTCGTGCTGCGCCCTGGCTCCGCTGTCCTGCAGGAACACGGCACTGAGGGCCTAGGTCAGAGCCTGGGGCCAGGCTGGCCCTGCCGACATTTAAACTGTTTGCAGAGAAGAAACGGTGGGGAAGGAAACTAAGGCAGCATTCACTTGTGAATTCTCACAAGGGCTCTTTGCCAGGCTTATCTGCGTTTGAATGCTGGTTCGGCCGCTCCCAGTTATGTGATTTTGGGTAAGGCAGTCAACCATTCTGATTTTGAGTTTTCTTTTCTGTAAAATGGGGGAGGTAATGAGGTAACGTGTGAAGCGTATAGCTCATGGTAGGCACTCAGTAATTGGTAATTATCATTGTATTTTTGTTATTATTGCAGTTGCCCCAGTAAAAGTTAGTACTAATAATGCCCCAGCAGGGGTGAAGACGGGGTAAGAAAAAGAGAGAGATGGAGATGGGCCTGGGAGGAGGGAGGAAGGGCAGCCCAGGATGAGAACTGGAGAAGTGGAAACACAGGATTTACACACCTATGTAAAGAACTGGGCGATGAAGAGATAAAGCAACAGTGTCCGGTGAGAGGGTGATTGTGTAATTGATAGGAGAATAGCTGTGAATGAGGCTAATGGAAATGGTTGGACTTGGAAAGGAAAAAGGACACTCCTTCCTCAGAAAATTGAGAGATAAGTGTGTCAACAGATATGGTTAAATCTATATGAGAAAAGGCATTTCATTGAAGTTAAAGAGTTTACTTCAGTTGATCTATGTTTATTTTCAACAGTACATGTATAAGTTCTTCAAAAAGATAGTGTTAAATGATCTTACTTCTTCTCTCTCTTCTTCCTTACTTTCTTCTTCATTCTCTTCAAAAGGCATGTCTGCTTCAGGCTCAATGAATTCTTTTATAATGTCCTATGAGATAGGACAAAAAATATGGTAAATATAGCTAAGTGTATATAAATATTTCAGTGCTATATTAGCAATTATTTATTCAAAAATACTTAAAGGGCACTAACCCTACAACAGAGCCCTGTGCTAGTGATAAGGATACAAAGGTTAATAAGAATGGTCCCTGTTCTTAACAAGTTTACAATTTAGTGAACAATAAAATGCTATGAGTACATACAGTCAAATAGTAGAAATGCCTAGTTTTGATCTGGGAGTGGATGGGGGTAAAAGAGAGATTTCCTGAAGAAAATAATTTCTGAGTTTCCTCTTGAAGGGTGAGTACAAGAAAAACAGATGGCACAAGGGAGAGGACACTGTGTGCACGTGACGGGCTCTGAGAAGGGAAGTGCTATAGCTCAACAGGACGGAAGCCCAGGATCAGAGAGACCAGGGCACACAGTGTGTCATGCCAGGAAGACTGGATTTTATCCTGGAGGCAATGAGAAATCAATACATTGATTGATATGTTTCAGATTTTAAACAGTCACTCTAGCAAGAGGAAAGCAGATTTAAAGAGGAGGAAGAAGGGAGAGAGGAAGAGAGAGGAGAAAGGGACAGGGAGAGAAGAAAAAGACAAGAGGAGGCAAAGAACAACACAGAGTTGTAGGCATGAAGAGGATAAGGATTCGGGAGATACTTAGGAGGCAATTCTTAATGACTGACTGACTGGCTGGACATAGGATGTCTAGGAAAAGGGCTCATCCTGCATGACACCTGGTTTATGGTTAAGGTCACTACACAGATGATAATGCCATTCACAGAGATAATAAACAAAGTTGGATAAGCAGGTTTGGGAAGATAGATGAGCTCAGAAGAGGCTGTGTGAGTTTAAGGTGCCCCTAAGATATCCAGGCGGAAATATCTGGTAAGTGGCAGAATATCTGAAGTTTAGATGGAGGGATTTGGGTTAAAACCAAGAAAGTAAATTGCATCACCAAGGAAGGACTTGCGAGGTGATTAGAGGATGAGGCCTTAGAACAGGAACCTGCTCATACAATGAAATAGAGAAGAAAGCAGGACCTGCAAAGGAGGCCCAACGTTGTCTCAGACGTATGAGAGGACCCCAGGGACATTCATTGGGAAACGTCGCTGACCCCGTATCTGTTAAAACACAGAAAGACCCTGAATAATGCTGACCAGTGCTAACACATGGCAAATACCTCTTCTCCAAGCAGGTGTTCCTTTTCTTCATGTGTCAATAAATTTATTTCTTTGCCTTTCATCCCAGAAAGGAGGTGAGAGCATGTGGTGATCCACTCATAACATTCTCTCTGAGGAGGGGTAAGAAGATCATCACTACGCAGAAAAACATCAGATTATACCAGCTCATTTACTCACTCACTCCTGTTGAGGAGCTGCTAAATACAGTTCCTCTAAGTATAACTCCATCCGATTAACACTGTGTCCCTCCAGTTCACAGATTTGTGCAGACGTGATTTTCTATGAAGATAGACCTAAAATCCTACCATTGCTTATTGACATTGTTATAATGGGACGATGCGTAGTTGAGTGTCGTTAAATCAGGTGCAGAGACACTGTTGGATTTACTGTGGGCAAATCGTCTGCCCCAGCAAACAGGCAGCTCACCCAGCAAATCAGGTCGGCCGTGATCGCTTAACCGCGACAATAAAAATAGCAAACACTTAACATGACGCTTAACTCTGTGCCAGACTTTTCTGAGCATTGTGCGTGGATGAACTCATTTGATCCTCAATATGAGATACGTACTATTATTTTTAAGGCATAATTGAAATAATATTATACTAGTTTCGGGTGGACAGTATAATTAATCAATATTTATAATTAATCGATATTTATATAATCAATAATTAATCAACCAAATGATCCCCATAATAAATCTGGTTCACATTTCTCACCATAGTTACAAAATTTATTTTCTTGTGATGAGAACCGAGATTTATACTATTATTATCCTCATTTTTTAGATGAAGAAATTAAGGAACAGAGCAGTTGAATATCTTGCTCAAAGTCCTATACGCAGTTAAACATGGCCCTGGGGTTCTAACCCAGGTGGCCTGGGCTCTTAACCACTACAAAAATATTGCCTTGCCCCCCAAAAGTGAATGAATAAAGACCTGAAGCACTGTTTTAGAAAAGGTGCTCACCCCGTATCTACTGAGGTGCAGAAAGATCTTCAGCACCAAAGTGAATAGTAAAACTACATTTTACTTTAGCAACATCTCCTAACAGCTAAGATCTGGCTTCAACATTTAAAAGATTCCTTACTCACAGGTAAAAGCAGAGGGAGTTAGTAAACTATCTTCTCTGGGGAAGGAGATCTGGTCACTTTAACCATCAAAAAACTGTGTGGCGAAATAATGACCCAGCATAGGTCCCTAATATCAACCATAAAAAGCAGTAATAAGTCTTATATTTTTCTCATTATTAGACTTATTTTTAATTCTGGAATTATTATTCAATTTTAGAGCCAAAAGATTTTAGAAATCGTGCCCTGGCTGGTGTGGCTCAGTGGACTGAGCGCTGGACTGCGAAGCAAAGAGTCGCCGGTTCGATTCCCAGTCTAGGGCACATGCCTGGGTTGCAGGCCAGGTCCCCAGTGAGGGGTGCACGAGAGGCAACCTCGCATTGATGTTTCTCTCTTTCTTCCTCCCTTCCTCTCTCTCTAAAAATAAATAAATAAAATCTAAAAAAAAAGTTTAGAAATCAAATCCAAACCCTTATGTTATAGATAAGAAAACTGAAATCTAAAGAGGAAAATGAGTTTACCACAGCTTTGTTAATGCCATTGATAAATTTAAATTCTAAAGGGTTAAGATGATGTCTTACCAGAAAAAGGATCAAACAAGGAATATGAAAGTAATGGGTTCTAGTCCTAAATTCATTTAATTAGCTGTGACTTCTTGAATAAGCTCTTAATAGTCTTCATCTGTTAAAAACAAATGATGTTGTTGATTTACTCTAGGGGACCCCTATGCAGTGGGGAACTGGTAAAAACTACCTTGGGGAGGCGAGCCCTAATTTATGGCGTTTGCCGATCCCCATGGTTGCTCCCACCGTGGCAATTTCAATGATATTCATCAGTTCTCATGTTATTGCTAAATGTGGAGTCGCTCGAGGGTGTGCACAGCCAGCTCTGTGAGCCGTCGTGAGCCTATCGCGCCACTGCCCCTGAGGATCCTTCTAGCTACAAAATTTGATGCATATATTATTCACCTTCATCGTACCCAGAATGAAACATTAGTTAGTTCTGAAAATAGAAATGATATTTTTGAAATTTTATTTCTTCACAGTTAATTTGTCACTCATGAGAAATTTCTGCAGTTGAATTTGCATTCTAACAGATCCTAGTCATTTTCTTATGAACTTCTAAGACATTGAAAATACTGTCATAAGAGTTCTGATGGGAGAAAACAATCAATAGGGTCTTTTGATAAAATTTCACAGGAATCTACAGAGTTAAGCACATCCTCTTTCAAGGCTTTCAGCCTTCCGTTTGACCCGCTCGGGGCCAGGACAGCTTGGGGGCTAATCAATGCATGTGGACCTCCTCCCATCAGTCCTCTTATTCAGTGCTAATGAAGTCTGGTTCAGGGCTGTGTTAGCTTCCAGTGGGAAGTAAAAGGACTAAAATTCATGTCTGGGATGAAGGAGAATTTAAGCAGCAAAGGACAGTCCTACATGTCAAGCCTATTGTAGTGGATCAAAAGCAGGAGGAAGAGAAGACTGTAGGAGACAACAGTGTTTTACAGGGTGCCCGGGATGAGACTACAGTGGTAACATAATTAAAGAACCCATCATCCCCAGGTCCCCCCAAAAGGTGGGAACGCTGAGGCTTCGCTGAGGTGACCTGCTGGAATGCTGCAAGAGGCAGGTCCCCGGCACTCCGTTGCAAAGGCACAATCCTTTTGGAAGGCCAAATCCTGAAACTGGCAATAGTACTTGGGTGACATAAAGAAGGTTACTACAGCCCAAGTTGGATGGCAAGACTTTAATGAATTACTCAGGCCAGAGATGGAAAAGAATAGCATTGAGGGAGGCAGTGGCAGCTGGAAGTCAGTTTGAAGGTCCCCAAGCTAGAAGTCCTCTCATTTCCATCACGGCGAGTATTTCTTTGGTATCGAGAAGAGATATTTCCTTCCCATATGTCCTCAGTACTATCAGGGGTTGCTCAATGTGTGTCTTCTTACCAGTCTTAGCCTGCTGAAGGTTATCCCAGAGATCCTTCCAAAGTAGTCTGTCACTTACTCAGATTGCGACTAAACTCCAGGGCATCAGTGACTGTATTTCTAGATGCCTGAAACAGTGTAGATGGTCCACCTACACTTGAAAAAAGCACTTGAAAGAAGACACCCATCTGTTTACTGGGGGCTAAGTTTCTAGGTCGTCAGGAGCTGGTCTAGGCTGCAGTGGGCCTAGCCTGCTCTCAGTGGAAGCCAGGACTCTTGGACACAGTGTTTCCAAGCCTTGAATGGAGGCTTAATGACAAGCAATTCTTATTCCCAAGCGGAGCAGTTCATGTGCAGAGACCAGCTTCTTTCAGGAACAGGAACAGGAGCAAGGGTCTCTAGGACCGAGCCCTCTTGGAAAACGGCCTCCGGCATTTATCTGCAGCTCCGATGTGTGAGGCCGGACTGAATCAACATACGCAGCGTCAGTGCTGAGAGGCAAGTAGGGTCATGGGTTACCAGACTACCTCGGTGATGGTGGGGAACGAGATAACCCTCAGGACTTTTGAAGAAGTAGTTTAGGCAGTTATGATGGAAGACCAGGGTAAGCACCATTGGTAAGTGATCAGACCCCTAAAGATTCTTACTTAAGAGCCCTCCCACTCCAGGGTCCGGCTCAGCATCATGAAGCTCTCCTTTATTGCAAGGGAACGCCCCAAAATATTTGGTTGTGGGAAACCATTACTAACGTCATCCAAATATCAGTCCAGTGGGTTGGCGAGATGTTCTTCAAATGCTAGAATGTGACTGGGGTGGCACAAGCCACATGCATCACAGCATGCCCACATTAGACAGGGCTCTTCTGAAGACCCGCCTTCCACTCGTCGCCTTGTGGGATATGGAGGAAGCCTTAGGAGCCCCTGAGTCTGACGCCATAAAGATTTTTGTCATGAAGAGGCTGTCCGGCAGATCAGGGGAAGATGGTGGCGGTCAAGGATAGGGATGAATTTGAAATTAAGAAAACTCTAGTGAAGGGGTAACTGGCCTAACATGCCTACTCAAAACAAAACAAAAGTGAGGGGAAGACAGAGTGATTACCTTCATCTTATTTAGATCCTGGAGTTCCTTAGTAGAATGTTTTTGTAGGTTGCCGGCTAAACTCAGAGCCATGGCTGTTACCATCCCTTTGCAACAACTGGGGAAAAAAGTACACACATACAGCATGACCTATTAGTGTTGGCTCCCCTCCTAAGTGTTTTAAATCCAGATACAGTGGGAGTTTCCCATAATAATTAAGCTACCGACCGACCAAAGAGTACAAACTACCTCTCAGTTTCTCACAGCTCTCCTCTTCCTCCCCTCCCCTCCTCACACTCTTGACCTCAGTAACATCGAGTGGAAATGAAGGGAGGAAGTGGTTAGATTATGAAAGCAACTGCCCAAATTTGAAGTAATCACAGTGACAGTAGGCTCACTAGTTAATTATTTACATTTTTTCAGACCTCATCTTTATTTGGTGAGAATCCTCTATCTTTCTAGATAAAAGGGGTGTTTTTTTTTTTGGTTGTTTTTTTAAGAGTTGTTTTGGTTGGTGTTTCCTGAAATAGGTAAAAGTATACATTCAGCTTTGCATGGAAGTACATAGGAAACTATAAGCTTCTTCACAAATGCTCCCAGCCTGTGCAGAAGTGCAAGGTGTTTCCTACTTATTCAAGTTAAGTGGGCCTTTTCTTCTGTTTTTTTTTTCTTTTTTACTAATTCTCACTCCCACATCTGCACATACTTCCCATTCTACCCACACTAACATCGTTTGCAAAAGAATGGGAAAGCCATTGGGAAACACCGACATCTCATATTCCATCGGGCAGTACAGAAGCTGGTTTAAAAACTGAACTAGTACTTCTTTCAAGGTTTGAAAACAATTTCTTATCCCTGCTACTTAACTGCCCTTTTCTCCTCTGCGTTATGTTACAAATTTGTCTTCAAAGGAGCAGCAATAAAAAAAACCAGATAGTTTTACCTGTTCAAATAACTGGAGTATTTGGACAACTTTTTTGCCAGGGCCACGGCATCCAGTTCTAACGTGGCAATGCCTATGTCGCGTTTTTCAGCACTTTTCTCCTTCGACTCGGGGAAAGTGTTTTGGTCAGTAAAGTCAGGTACCATTAATATTATCAAATTCACCACCCACCGGATCATAGATATATGCAATTCATCCATCTGTTAAAAAGTAATTCTAACATAAATGACCCATTTTAAATAAATCAAACAGTAAAAACCAGACCAAATTTAACAATAGAAAGGATCATACCTGTGTCTAATTTCCAACAGCACTATCATTCATTCTTAATGAAATTAAATAATCACTACTCGGCTGGTATAACTGTTTATACATATATATATATATTTTTTTAATGTCTTCGTTTACCTTTTTACATATACGAACATTGAAAAAGAATATTTTTTCCCTCAATCAGAATTGAGTCTTCTCTTCTTTAGCTGAGTCAAGGCTATTAAAGCCACAGTTCCTAAATTGTGCACCAAGGCACCCTAGGGTGCCACAGTGAAGGTTGCCATGGGATTTTAAATTCTTTTTTTCTTTTTTTAATCCTCACCCAGGGATATTTTTACTGACTTTAGAGAGAGAGGAAGGGAGAGAAAGAGACGAGAGAGAAACATCGATTGTCTGCCTCCTGCACACGCCCCGACCAGGGACGGGAGCCGCAACCTTTCGGTGTATGGGCCAATGCTCCAACCAACTGAGCCACCCAGCCAGGATGGGACTTTAAATTCTTGAGGGAAATACAACACCTGTCAGAGTCAGCATGAACCTGACACAGTTCACAGTTTCAAAGTTAGATGCACTATATCACTTTTTATGACATCATGTCTTTGCAAAGTTGATTTTATTGGTGGTTGTGTGGTAAAAAACAAATACTGTGTAAAAATCTAAGTGAAACAGGAAATGAGGGCACCAACATCCAATCTGATTTCCAGGTCAGAGAAGTTATACAGGGCCATAAGCTCATACATCCCTTAGTAATTCTGACTGAGGGAAAAAAATTTTTTTCAATGTTTAGATATGTAAAAAGGTAAACGAAGACATTAAATTTTTCAACATTTATTTCGGCAAGTAACAATTCCAGTTAAGCAATGCCAAAACTGAAAAATTGTTACAGGAGCTTTGTGGGCAGGGAGTAGGGCAGAGATTTTTATGGAGAAGATGCTGAAGTAAAGCAATTATTTAATTGCCTGTAGTTATTTAAACATTTTCCTTATTTGGGAACATTTAGTTATTTGGCTGTTATGCTAATTATTCTTGGGTTTCATTTTTTCACATTTGGGAAAATCCAGTTGACTGCTTATGATTAGTATTTCTGGAGTTTCTTTTTAGACACGAGAGCTTTGACCCTGGGTTTGGTTTGTTTACACACGCAGTGGGGCTACCTCAGTCCAATGGCTTCCGTGTTAACTATTGTAACATTTTTTGCTTTTCCAAACAGTTACTAAGCTGTTAGGACATAAATGCTTAGTAAGTTGTTTGAACCTATGTACTTACTAAACTGAGCTGGGTGGCATTTCCTTTGGCTGAGGAGTATGAAAATACTGGGGCATAATGGGCACCATGAATAGAGAAGGTTTGGGACCCTCTGCATCAGGGTGTTTGTTGAGCCTGGGTGCCAGAAATAAAATGCAAAAACCTTATGAACTGCAGGCGTCAAACACATCATTTGCTTCAAAAGTGCTGCCCCTTTCTCTGTTTGGTGAGTTCCTAAGTGTTCTTCTAATATATGTTCTTAAATATGATCTATTCTGAGGTCCTTTTCCTCTGTTTCTATAGTACTTTATACATTTCTCTATTTTAATTGTTTGCATATCTGGAATGTTCATCCTTATTTCATTCAACAAATATTTATTGAGTCCCACTGCGACAGGCACTCTGCTCCCCTTTTTAAATTAATTGAGATTATCTTCCAAGTCATAGGAATTTCTCCCAATCCTGGATCCAGATTTCCAGTCTTAATATATTTGCTCCTCAACTCTTAGCGACTGCATGTTGTATTTATAACGTGCTCACAGACTAATATACTGTAATGCTTCATAAGTAGTATTCCCATTTAACTGATGGACTCTGACTTTCAAATTCCTAATTTAAGCAATATTAAAATGAATTAAATTTACTTGATCATATTAAGTCTACTTATAAGATTTTTTTTCTGTATAAATTTAGTTACAATTAAGACCAGGAGGTGAGAGCAAATGTAATAAACTAAGATATTCTTTGGAGGTTACTGCGTGTTGTGCTGGTTAAGAAGTCCACATATTCAGTTGTTCAGAACTGCAGAACAATTCTATTTGCTCTAATAGTTATAGACCAATGGTATTGTGGCATCTTGTCTTTCCTCTCAGTGACATGTTTCTGTCATCCCTTCAGCCAGTCAGGGGCACCAACATACACCCTTAAAATGGCCACATCCCTATTAAGGGAAAAAAATTCAGTATACCAAGTAAAGAGCAAAGATAATAATTAGAACTCAAAAAATTTTGATCATCTCTGAAACCTCATTCCACAGGCAGGAACATTTTGCACTTAAACCATTTAGCAATTATTGAAGGCTCCATTTTGCCCTTCCAACCTCCTGCTTTAATTACATAGGTATGACCTGACTTTTCCGTAATGGAAACTCCCAGCCAAGGCAAAAGTAACCTCACAAATTCCTACCGGTACATACATGGCGCTGAAGTTCAATGTTACCATTGTTAATCTCATTGCCTATCTTCAAATGCCATTGTTGAATCATGTTAGATATATGTGCTTCCAGTACCCTGAAGGAAAAATTAAGTAAAATAAAGGTAAGTGACTTACTTAGAACATTAAAGTCACTATCAGGTAAACAAAAGGGTTTTATTTGGGTGGGCCCTAGTGAACTTGGTGTTGACTCCTCTGTGAGAACTCCGGGGAAGGTAAATGGAAGCCTTGGTTTATCTGGCTTATTGACCGGCTCACTGACATGGCCTTCCTAACACCAAAGCAACCAGGCATGATGCTCTTTGGACAGTGCAGATCTTACCTTCGGGGTTAGGTCTCGACTGTAAAAACTCACACTTCTACCCTTTATATTATATTCTCTTCTAGGCCAGGGAGACCATAAAGTGAGAAGAATGAATTCTTTTTTTTTTTAAAGATTTTATTTTTTTTTTAGAGAGAGAGGGGAAAGGAAGGAGACAGAGAGGAAGAGAAACATCAATGTGTGCTTGCCTCTCACGTGCTCCCTACTGGAGACCTGGCTCGTAACCCAGCCATGTGCCCTGACTGGGAATCGACCCAGTGACCCGTTGATTTGCAGGCCGGCACTCAATCCACTGAGCACCAGCCAGGGCAAGAATGAATTTCTAAATTTTCTCAAGAGATCAGCTTCCAGCATGACAGTATGAGGTGCAAAGCTGACCCATTCCCCAGTGAAACTGGTGAGAACTGTCTCTTTAAAAAACAAACGAACAAACAAACAAACTTCGAAAGCCTCTGGAAATGGTCCTAAGAATAAACAGCAAATAAAGAAACATCTATTCAAGACAATCTGTGAAGATTCAGCAAGAAAGGCAAGTCTATATTATCCGAACCAAGGCTACCCCCACTCTTCCCCTTCCCAGCTCAGTGAGGCAGAAACTCCACCGTGGATTCACAGAGTCGAGGACTCTGTGCACCCTCCAGCTCCCAGTCAGATAGCTTTCTTCCTGGGAGAAGCAGGACTTCAAGGTTTCTCATTTGACCCCAGCTACCTGTTGCTGAGGCTAGGTACTGGGAAAATGCAGTTGAAAAGTGGAGATTCCCTCTCCTGCCCAGCAGAGCGCTCTGGGAACTTACGAGCTAGAATCTGTGTCTAAAAACTGTGGAACAGTGCCGATGATGTTTAACATTGCATCCAACTGAGATTTAATTTCATTAATTTTTCCGTTAAGTCCCTCCCATTCTTCAGGAAACATCTCAGGAAACTCCAGGAAGTTTTCCCACTTGAAAGAACAGAAGTCAATAGCACCAATCAAACTTGTAAAAATTCTAGAGACCCCTAGAAAAGCGAGAAAAGCATTAATTGTTAGAAGTATTTGTAAGTCTGATATTTCAATAATAAATTATAAAAACTAAGGGCCAGGGGCATATCTTTTTTCACCTTTTTATTATCCTACAGATTGTTAGCAGAACATCTTGTAAAGGGTAGTTCCTAAATAAATGTTTAATGAGTAAACACCTTGTAATCGGTGCTTTTCTGACGGATGGACTCTTTCTTTGATCACAGTTTTTACTCCAAGTTTCTTGTCTTCTCAGCTGAGAACCAAATGCATTAAACCTAGAAACTACGAACTACAGTTTTCTGTAAAAGGCATTAATTCATTGAGTCCTTCTGTTGAGAAGGCGATGATGATAAAGAGGTTCATCATGATTCTAGGACAGTTACTAAGAGAAATGAGAACCTACTTCTTGAATTATTTTTTAAGCCACTGCTCAGGTTTTCATGAAGTTTATAGTTTTCGTCTGAGCCAGGATGGAATATGGGCCACAATCTTTGAATGATTCCCTGTGAGAGCATGGCAAAACCACCTCTCTATTCCTTTGCCTTATCTCATTTGCAAAGTAAGAAATAAAAATGCTCCCATCTAAGAGATGTATAAAGAGAGATATGGTAAGAGCAAACTTTTTCTAACATTTGCTGACAATATTTTCACTGCCTTCATCAGTAAGCTTTGATCTCTTGGGAGTAGTCAAAGCGATGATCATTTTGACTTCTCAGTGTTTTCAACCATTTCCGAACTCGTTTTCCTCTGCCTGCTGCATGCATGTCCTCAGGGATGAGCATCACCATCTGCTCTAACTGTATTGCTGCCGCTGCAGATCATTAAGATGGTGTTTTCCCACCCAGACTAGTTGGATGTTGCACAACAGTTGAACAACAGTGGCAGTCAGTGTGTCAGGGTTGCCTGGGACACTTTACTGAGAAGGACTGATTCTTAAGTAACATATGACACAGTGGCTAAAAGTGCTTTGATGGATTTTTAATGTCTCTCATGGGTTGCAGAGGGTTAATTTTCAATTTCTCTCATGGCAAACTGGGATATTTGGTCACCCTACTGGGGAAATAAGATTGAAGTTCAAGATCTGCCAGGAGTAGAAGTCCTGGTGAACACACCAGGCTTTCACCCGGGACCCCTGAGTCCCTGAAAGGCTGCACCTTAGAAATGAGGGCGGAGCAGGAATAGGCCAGCCCTCACGAAGCCTGAGGCCACATTTCACTTCAGCTCAGGGCCTGTTTGGAGTGAAATGATCTGCCCCTACTCCAAGCAACCTGCCAGGATAAAAAGTGAAGTCATTCTTCTGAAATATAGAGCCATACAGAATCTTAAATTGTCTCTAGAATTTCTCACACACAATGTCCAATATTAATTAAAAACACCCAGGAATATGAAAAGAATTGACTCAAAACCAAGACAAAATATAGACAATAAAATGAAACTAGTATGCCTGAAACTAAGATAATACTGTATGTCAACTCTAATTGAAAAAAATGGGAAGAAAAGACCTATCTCACCCAATTATCTAAAATGGACTGTAGTGATGGTTGTATCCATCTATGAAAACACTAAAAGTCATCAAATTGTACACTTTAAATAAGTGCATTGTACTGTATATGAATTATATCTCAATAAGTGATGCTCAATGTCTTATTCTGATTTATTTCTAAAACTATATTCATGTATCATCTGGATTTTAAATATTAATTGTATTGAAAATAATTACTATTAAAATCCTTTATGTCAAGCAATCTAATTATCATTGTTTTTTTCTTACCGTTTTCCCCATTTATTCTTAACTCGAACCCTTTGTAGAGCCTCTCTATGCTGTCTGACAGCTCCTCTACCTCTCGGTACTCCGGGGGCATCTCTCCCTCCATACTTTCATGGCGATGAAATATCCCAAACCCGATGTCTGTCCAGTTTCCCTGTAAATGTTTAATAATCTTGAGAGAATCATATTTTGACAGTAGGAAATCTCCAGTAAACTTCTCATTATCTTCACTCAACATCTAGAGAATGAAAAGGGAGTAAGGAAATTAGCACATTATCCACTAATGATTTTATCAATGTTGACCCTGATCTTTTAATTATTCTGGAGCGGAATATCCTATTATTATTTGCTCATACCATTTCTTCATGTGACATACATTTTATTTTCAAAATTAAAGTGAATTTAAATTAAGTTGATGCCCTATAAGATAATCCTTAGTTTACCAGGATGAAAATAATTATATTAAATCCTATATAGGTAAAAAGTTGGTGATAGGCAATTACGTCCCGGAGAGCTGAGCACATTTAATTTCTATAGGTTTTGCTAAGAATATGACACATCTGTTTACAGGATCCCTACTAGACTGCGAAAGTTCCTAGGATGCAATGGTTGTATTTTATTCATGTTTTATTTGTCTGTCTAACCCCTGGTTCAATACATGGCATATCAATAAATATTTATAGAAAAATACAGTGTAATTTAAATATAAAGTTTACCATTATATGCGACTCAGATAATGGAACCAAATCACCCCTGCTTCAACAGGAGTGGCCAGCACAGGGGAGCCATGTTGCAGAGCACCAAGGGTACGAGTTTTGGAGCTGGGGGGACATGGACTGAAATTCTGACCCAATCACTGGCCATTTATAGATAACAGGCTACTGAACATGTCTAAGCTTCCATTCCCCATCTGTGAGATGGGGACGATAGAACTGGCATCAGGTAGCTGCCATGGAGAGTAAGATAACGTATGGAAAGCCCCTTTAGCCCAACAGAGTAAGTGTTTAATGAATGAGAGTTATTATTATCTCTACTAAATAAAGAAGCATAATTTATTTCAATTTTTATCTAAGCAATGTCAAAACGCCAGATAAACAGTAAAAAAAAAAAAAAAGTCACTAAACTAGCTGTGCTGTCTATATGACAACAAACATCATCAGTTCTGAGAATAACCTGCTCTAGTCCTTCCAGAAGGAAAGAAAATGGAGTCCTGGGATCTGGACGAGATTTCATCAGGCCCTAAGTTTGGTACTGGCTGTGGAGGAATTTCACTGCCTCATATATTTCCCTTTGTCAGAGTACTGTAGCATGATAGTGATTTGATTAACAAAATTTATTTTCATGGCCCACTTTTAAAAGATGTTATTAACAAACAAAATGTGGTATAATAGATACAATGGAATGTTATTCAGCCTCGAAAAGGAAGGAAATCTTGACACATGGAAATAAGTCAGTCACAAAAGGCCAAATCTAAATGATTCCACTTATACGAGGTGCCTAGAATAGTCAAACACGGGAAGCAGAGCAGCGGTTGCCAGGGACTAGGTGGGGAGGAAACGGGAGTCGGTGTTTAACAGGCAGAGTTTCAGTTCAGGGAGATAAAAATGTTGGACGTGGACGGTGGTGATAGTTGTGCACCAGTATAAGTGTACTTAACACCACTGAGTGGTACGCTTACAATGATTAAAATGGTAAATTTTATGTTATGTATATTTTACCACCATTTTTCAAAAGATGCTATTGATTTTACAAGTCCAATTTGCCCCTGAGACAAAAGCCCAGTATTGGAGAGGCACAAGTGTTAGTATGTCTGACAATTAGAGGAGGGAAGCAGAACAACCTTCCCTATCGCCCAAGTGTCTTTTTTTTTTTCTTCTGGCAGCCTAACTTCATTTGATCCAAAAATCTGCATTAGAACTGAAACTAAAATATTTAAGCACATCATAAAGGCCCCTGAAGTCTTGCTGTTTTCTTTGTCTCTCATAAAACTTAGTACGGAACTTTTAGAGGTTGAGACGGGGCTCGGCTGGAGGTGAGGCGTAGCAAGGGTTTTGATAACCATGCTGTTCGTTAGAGAGTCTTACCTGTAGCCACTGCTTGAAGTCTGAAATAACTGATTCCAATATATTTCCTTTACTAGGGAGTAAAATGTCTTTTCCACTGGAAGAAGGAAAAAGACAAAGAGCAGGGTCTCAGAACGGGGTATAAAGAAAGAAAATCGCAAATCCATACACCATAAGACAATATTATGTTTTTCCCTAATGATCTTCAGGCCGCCTTCCAGGTTCAGCCCCTCTTCCATAGGCAATCATTCTTTAAATTTACAAATAAAAATATAAATTCAGACTCTAATCAGGCCTGCACGACCAGATTATAGGGTCACAGGCCATAACAGTATTGAAACGGTGTTCTCTGGGTCTTGTGCACCCAGAATTAGATCACCATAAGACTAATTCTTTTTGAATACAGCTGTCAAAACGGTGTATGAACAGAGAAGAAGCCTAATAAATAATTAAGATCAGGAGCCCCAACTTCTGATAAGAACGTTTCCTTTAATTTAATCTCTGAAGTCTCACAAGAAGAAAGCTCTTGATAAAGAAATTCCTAAAGAGACAGGGAGAAGAGAACCGTTGCCATCTGTCCCGAGGGTCACCAAACGAGTATAGCAGCAGGAACAAGCCTGGCTGTACGCCTGCTTCCGCTTCCAGAACTTCCAGATCTGCTACCTGGGGAACCTCTTAGAGGATATGAAAAACTGAAACCGCTGTTCTCAATTTGAAATGGAAATGGTGCCTAAATGTGTTGAGTCCAGCCTACATTCAAAGTATAGATTCCCACAAAAGTTGGCTGAGACTTGGCCATTCGGCCTAGACTTACCTACTTCATAGGCAGCCTCTTCCATGGTCAGATTTCTCTAATTATTACACAGTATGAGAGCGAATCAAAACCAATCTCCTTAGAACTGCCACCCGTTGGTCCCACTTCTCTGCACGTGCACTATGCTACAGAATTTGCAGATAGATCTAGATATTCAAGTATGCCAGTAGTAAAGAGGAAAGAAAAGAAAAGAAAAGAAGAAAAGAAAAGAAAAGAAAAAAAAAGAAAAGAAAAAAAAGAAAAGGAGTTGAACTTTAAATAGAAGTAGCAGTAGATGGACAGAGAGATCAGGATGGACTACCAAGATGATTAGTGTGAGAAACTATAAGACCATTCAAACTTCTACAAGGACTGTACCCTGTAAGGGCTGCTGGTCACCTCACCAAAACTAATGTTAAGAGTAATCACAAGGTCAAAGAGACAAGAGGAGAGGAAGGGAGAAGTGAGCTGAGTTATCAGCCATGACAAACTATAATCAGAAGAACAAGATTCTTGAAGGCTCACGTATTATTTCTGAAGAACTGCTGCCATTTGTTAAGGCCATCCTTAACAATCTGCAGTTTCTCCCTTGTAGACTCTTCATTTTCTTCCACTTCCTGTTTAAATTTACTCACTAAGTTTTTCCATTTGTGGGTCAACTTCTGCAACAATGCAAAGTCCGAAGTGTCCTAGATAAAATGCGTGGAATCAAACTGCTTATTCATTTGTCACGTAACGAATATTTATCAGAACACGCCAGGCCATTATTGATATTGTAATACTAGAGACATCCATAGAAAATGGATTTTAAAATTAAAAAGATATTCCCCTTTCAAAATATCATCAGTGACACTACTACACAGTACCATTGATGATAGATTTTCCATGGCACAAAGTATTAGGGATAAGATTTTTTTCCTTTGCAACGGAGACCAATTTCCCCATAAAATTTTCATGGGAGGCAGTGTAGAACGTTGGAAAGATCCAAAATTTGAAAGCGCTACAGAACCAAATGTGAATCCTAGACATTTAACTGGCTGTGTAACCTTGGGGAATGTTATTTAATCTATTTGAGATTAATTCTTCTTGGCCATAAAATAAAGACAGACAGACAGACACACACACGCACACACATATATATATACACACACACACACATATAATAGGATTGTTCTAAGAGTTAAATTAAGAATTAAATGAAATGATTGAGGTAAATAGTTTGACGTAGAAACACTAAATGCCACTTTCCCCCTTTGCAACCTAGTGTGCTAACTGAATTTTCCCATTAAATTGCATAAAATACATTGATAGTACAACTATTTCAATAAACACAGCTACTTACAATTTTTCAGTTTAAACGCTAATAGAATAATACTACAAATAACATTTGCAATTAGATAAATTGCTTAAGTTCCTTTAATTAGAGTAGAAGACAAATACACAGAAGAGGCTTTACTCACCTTTCCTTAGATTTTTCGTTCTACCCACCATAAAGCACAAATATAAAACTATATTTAAAATTTAACCTATAAATCCAGCAAAGGCTTCTTACAGTCTCAACCCGGAAGGGCTGGAGCCTCTTTCTCCACGACTTAAGTGAACCGGGGTTACCTTGCTGGACAGCAGCATGATGAAATGCTTAGCGTATTCACTCCAGCCTTTCTCACTGACGTAAAGTCTTTTGGCCAATATGACTCTATTTCTTTCGATTACCTATTTAAAGAAAGGACCAAAATGAAGAGCCTTAATCATTAACAAACCACTGTAATTACCTTTGGCTGTAATTTATTATACCCCAAACATTTTTACATCAATTTTTCACTGAATTGTTAACTCAGTCACAATTTCTTATATAAATCATGAACTAGTTTGTATCACAAATTCAGATTTTCTAAAATGACCGAACTGAAACCAAATTGAAGTATAGTATATAACAAAGGTTCTCACACAATTTGATCTCAAAAACACTTAACACTCTTAAAAATGATGGAGAACTTCAAAGAGTTTTTGTGTGTATGATTAGATCTACTGATATTTACTGTATTGAAAATGAAAAATGAAATTATTTAAAATCTACACTTGTTAATTCACTTAAACATAACACTAATATACATGTATGTTAACATATTATTTTTATGAAAAGATAACTTTATTCCCCCCCCCAAAAAAATCGTGAAAAGAGCATCACAGTTTTACATTTTTACAAATCTCTTTAATGCCTCTCTTATCAGAATAGAGCTGAATTCTCATATTTACTTTTGCATTCAATCTGTTGCAATACCCCATACCATGCAGCTTCAAAAAAATCCACTGTACACTCGTGCAAAAATGAGAGTGAAAAAGGCAAATAATATCTTAGTATTACAATGAAACTAGTTTTGACCTCACGAAAAGGTCTCAGAGACTCCGTGGAGGTCCTTGGACCTTCCTCTAAGAATCACTGATATACTGAGTCAATTATATAGTCATTCGGTGAGTGACTGCTCTAGACACTGTGCATATAGCAGGAAACAAAAGAAATAAAGTCCTTATTTTCAGGGAGGTGACATGCTAGCTGTCATTTCCTGTTGGAAGGGACTTTAGGAATAAACTACCTAACGCTAAGCCCCAGCAATTCCAGGTATTCTTTCAGAGAACCCTCTGCCGGGGTCAGTTCTCTGCAGTTTAAATACTTCTAGAGCAAGGGGACTCACTTGTCTTCTTTATTTCTCTTAGCGAACATGCCTACCTCCAAGATTCTTATATTATATATTTACTGTCTTGATTATTTCCTCTGGATATGACGATGTCCCTTTTAAAATTCTGGATCAGAATGGAACATTGTGTCCTAGATGAGGTCTGACCACTCCAGAGGAAAATGGGACAAAAACCTGAATCTGTTCCAGGTCATAATTTGTTATTAACATGTGAGAAGAGGCAACCAAATAGCAAACATTTAGAAAATAAAACATTATGGGACTTTGTTATTTCTCTAAAGCATTACTATTCTGGTCCACAGGCTGCCATATTTCAATTCATTTGTCATCTTGGGTACCAAAGTAATAGAACCAAAGTGAGGTGTACAGTGATCCTAATATAGTTACATTATGTGAAAAAATAAGAATCACTTTTCCTAGTTTATTACCAGTATAAATTAAAGCTAAAAACTTTAACATGTTCACAAACAACAGAAAAGAATCTTGCTCATACTTCCTAAGTTCTGGTTAAAAAAAAAAAAAAAGCCCTTAATTGGGCAATAGCCGGGTATTCAATAGTGAAGAAACAAACAAAAAAAAATGTTAACTTTCCCTTTCCAAGATCCATAATACCTACATTATTCATCAATTAAATATGTATCTCCATTTTTTAACTTTTTGTCTAACTGAAATTTGCAAAATGAAACTTTATCCAGGCTACAAAGAAGTTTGAGTTATGATTCAGATGAACCAACCTTTAGGGCCAATTCATACGTGGCTGAGCTCCAGACATCTCTTTCTGCAATTAACTGGCTAATATCATTCTCCAACCTTCCTCTTTGTAATGTGTACAAGTCATGGTATTCTTCTACAATTCTAAAAGAAAAATTAGGAAAGAGCTATGTAGGTATCTTTTAAAGGAGAACTTTGTTTTTAAAAAAGGCAAGTTGTTCCTTAAAAACTCATCATAAGACAATTATGGTAAAATATCTGGACATATTAATAACACTAATATAAAGCAGAAATGGAAGAAACTATATTCGCATTTCATTTATGAATCTTACAAAAGTCTTAAGTAAAAAGTTCAATATATTGTTCCCTGCTCTAAATACTTTCCATCACATTCTTCTACTAGAATTTTCACAACATGGTATTCTAATAGTATAACAACACTACATCTAATGAAAAATTCAGACTACGAGTAGCAATAATACAGTAGTGTTACTTTTATGTATCATAGAATTAGAATTCTTTACTAAAGACACCAAGCCCAACCATTGTGAGCCACGATATTTTTAAAGTATATATAATTAGTATAATATTTAAAGAAATTTTCTACCAACAAACCAAAAGCTTAGTATAATTAAGTACCTTTTTCTTAACTGTTTCTTCTTCATGTTTACCAGAGCACATATTTCCCTTCTAACTAACACTGAAGATACTTTTAGAATGAAAATACATCTTCTGTATTTAAAATTAATCTTCTGAGATTGAATACAAACACAGAAGTAAAACAAATAGAAGCACTGGACAAACTTTTTAAAACACATCCTCCTAAGGAATATTAACTTTGCTACAGGAATTAAAAACCAGCTAAGCAGAATTCTTTCAATTTTGCTGAAAGCCAGGGACCACCTGCATCAGTCCCTAAAGCCCCCTTCTATTTGGAGGCTTCCATTTGTTCAATTCACTGGGGAAAAAAATTAATCACCTGAGGTGTCACACAGGTGAACACAAATATAAAAATGCCACAGGCCATACCGACTAAAATTCCTCCCCCTGAAAAACTAGACTCATACTACTGACTAGGAAAATGCAAACAAAAATCAGGTGCCTTTTACCCCGGCTGGTGTGGCTCAGCGGATGGAGTGCCAGCCTGAGAACTACGGGGTCGCTCGTTCAATTCCCCAGTCAGGGCACATGCCTGGGTTGTGGGCCTGGTCCCCAGTAGGGGACGCTCAAGAGGCAACCACACATTGATGTTTCTCTCCTTCTCTTCCTCCCTCCCTTCCCCTCTCTCTAAAAAATAAATAAAATCTTTTTTTAAAAATTTAAAAAAAATCAGATGCCTTTTCATAGCCATCCAATTAATAAAAGATATAGGCGAAGGGGAACTCTCATATACTGATGAGAGAATATGTACCAACCGGTACAACTACTTTGTGGAATATTTGGCAACATCTAGCAAGACAAGGCTATACACAGCCTATGACCCAGTAACTCCACTTCTTAGGTATACACCCCTGGAAAACTCTCATTCAAGAAGACATTTACACAATGTGTATTACAATAGTGCCCATGGGAGTTAATATATGACATGAACTTTATACTGTTGTAATTTTTTTTTAAAAGTCAAATGCTTCTGTAAAATTTTGAAATAAAGTGTGAAGCAAGCATGATGTAATGGCTAATATTTGATAACTCACTTGGCATTTTTTTCAGCATCTAAAAGAGCTTGTGCCAGATCCCTGTGGGCTTTCTCTGCTTCCTTCCTTAATTTTATATCATGCGCCCGAACCAAACACAGCTCCCTGAAATAAAGCAAAGAAATTCTATAACCATAGTTGAAGAATTCCAAAAAGTTCGTACTCAGGAAATCAGACTGATACTCAGGAATCATCTCAGTTATCATGCACACATTTCTTTCTGGTTTTTCCACCTTACAAACCAAATCTTGCCAGGCTTGGTAATGGAGTCAGACCGGCTAGAAAAGGCAGAAAGAAGATGTGGGGGGTGGGGAGGCGGGCGGTCCTCTAGAGCGGAGTCAAGGCAAGGCCTCCAGCTTGCTCTATCCTACACTCGTCATTCTTGCCAATAATTATCTTGCGACAAGTTTAGATGAGCATTAACCTTGGTTGCTATGTAATGCTCATTCTCTTGCATTTGAACCTTAACATCCATCACCAAGGCACTGCTCCGTAAACCTGATTAAGGTCGGCATCTCTACCTGAGAAGGGAGGGCACGATCTTTTCCCTGCAGAGTACACAGCGCCTTAGTTTTGCGTTAGCCCATGTGACCCACGTCTCTGTATCTACACCTACATCTGGTCCTTTCTGTTCTCTTGCTAAACATGGAAAGAGAACAGAATAGTCCTCACCTTCAACCATTCTACTGTCCCTAAATATTTCTGACTTCTCTTTAGAGACATGACTCTGACTTTTGTTTTGTGTTTAAATAATCACCGTTTTTACCTGGTCAGCTCCTCAATAACTTTCTTAAAATTGTACAATTCTTGTAAAATGCGCTGGTCCATCATTCGCTGAGTTACCAAGTCTTTGTAGAAGTCAATCATCTGCCGGGCAATTTGGTCAAGCATTTGTACATACCGTTCTCTGCATGAAAAAGAAAGGAAGTGAGACATCATGCAGAAGAAAAGGAAAAAGAGGTGAAAATACGTGTGAGAGAAAGTAATGTTAGGGAAAGAAACAGCGAGCAGACACAAAGACAGAAGAAGAAAGGGATCCAGGCTGAGTATGCCTGCTGTGCTCATACAAGTGAATGAATTGTGAAGAATTTTAACCAGTCATAATTATTTGGAATATAATATCTGAGACGTAAAACAACATAGGACTTCTTTTTTCCCTTCTTCTAAATTATAAACTCTATGAGGATAGGAAACATGTCTTAAGTGCTTAAGTGTTTATAACATCTAACGGAATGCCTTGAATAAGTGCAATTTTTATAAAGAGTTGAATTCATGAATAAAACCACTTTTCTCAAACTGACCAAAATGTACCCACTGTTTAAAAATAAACAAAGAGCATGAATACAAAAGGATCATTTCTTTTGCTCCTTAATAAAACCAAACAAAATATTTGGAAATGATCCCAGATGATAAATTATAAATACTATAATTGAGCAGTCTTCATTTATACTAAAAGTGATCAAGGTATTATATCCTAACCCTGGGACCCCAGAATTATAATATATTTGAGTCGGAATGGTCAGTTAGTTTAATCTCTCACCCACAGACAGAAGGAATTATTCAGCCCTTACTTAAACACTGAAAGTAAAAGGAAGTTTATCAGTTCAATATGCAGGTCCTACATCAGGAAACACCCATTTTAAAAACCGCTTCTTTAGGACTTCCCCTCCTAGAAATCTATGGACAAAGTACTCTGCAGAGCCTTCCCAACACAGCAGAGCTACGTCCACGATAGACCAAACTTTCTGAAGCGTTAACAGGTTTCCAGCAAGAAAGAGAAGTCTCTAGGAATGAAAAACAAAAACAACAAACAAACTACAGCCAGCTCAGAATGGAGTAGGGGGTGGTAAGCAGTATTCATTAGGCAAACCCAAGGTCAAGGTTGCCCCAGTAAAAATGCCAACATTGGGTCCCAGCAACTAAGTCCTCAGCCACCTTTAAATGGGAGACCTGAGTGTAAAACTCCTGCCTCAAGCCAGGGTTCCACGAGGGGAAAAAGCAAATCCTCTCCTCCGGAAGCAGCCATGATTTATAGCCTCAGGATTTAATGATTACGATTAGCCAAGTAGTAGCCACATAAGCAAAGATTGCAAAACACTGTATAAATAAACCATCATAAATGAGACTCAGAAGAAACAGCAAACAGTGCAGTTCCGTACTAATGGTCGTCATCTGTTAGAATTGTCGTACTTAGAATTTAAAACTATGCATGAAATGTTTGAGGAACAAAAGATGGAATCTAACAATAATTAAGTGATAAAAACTTATTAAATATGATGAGACATATGGAAACAACCCAATAGAACTCTTGGGGAAAAGATAATTATTGAATAGTAAACTCAACAGACGGGAAGACGGAAGGAAAACAAGACAAATAAATAATAAACTCTGCTTAATAATATACATGCTGAAATACGTAGGGGAAAATACGCTGATGTCTGCAACTCACTCCGAAGTGCGTGGAAACCCCTGGGTGAACAGAAAGATGGCTAGACAAACGATAAAGCAGGCCGAGGCGGCCGCTACGGGCAGAGTCTAGGTGGTGGGTATGTACAGACGAGCTCACCGTGAAAGTCATTCGATTTTTATGGGTAAAATTTCCATGATAAAATATTTGGGGGAAAAAAACAATGACTGAAAAAAGTCATGTGCCTGTATCCAAAGATACTTATAATGTCAACCGAAAAGAATTACAGCATCGGCCCCACTCCTGTGTGAGCTGAGATTCCTGTTCAGCTCATACCCCATCTGGCAGTTAGTCTTTCCCCTATAAAAAACAGTTGCTATGAAACGCCGCTTCATATGAAATCCTCCTTCTGCAGCAACAGGCCCCGGCGGCAGGCGCCTGAAGAGCAGAGACGCACGCTAGCTCATCGGAAAGCGTTCAGTGAGACAGAGCACGGAGCTATGGTAACTTGCAAAGAGAGAGAGGAGGTTTGAGGCTGATAACAAGTATTTCCTGGCTTCTGTGGTGTCACCATTTACTGGGGAGGTCTAGTGGGTCCTCACAACGAATCTGTGACACGAGGAGGACTGTAAGGTGCCAGGCCCAGAGAACCGTAGGCATAGTATAAGGTATCTCTGAATATCTGTTTCTCCCGAACGGGCATTAGTGATAAAAATTTGCCTTACTTGTCCACGACCTGAGCCACCCTGTCTGACGGTAGAGACGTTCTCGTTGAAGGTTGCTCCTACAACAATGAAATGCCAGCCACTAATTTTGGACCTGCGGAGTGTTTCGCCATGCCACAACACATCATGAATGTGGGCGGGAATCACTCTGAAACCTCATTGCCTACTTTCATCTCCTTTGTATTCTGAACCCCACCTCTACTGTATTCTAAGTCCTGGGCTTCGAAGACCTGCTCTGATCCTGTCTCGGGAACTTTGGAGTTCATACTTTGTCTCACTAGTGTCTGACTCAACTTTGCTTAACAGATTTTGGTTTTGACTTGCCTGCCTGTCTTTCTGTTTAGACGTCCTAGGACAGCACCACGCCCTGTTTTGGCTCTTAGAAGCTGACTCCTGAAATCTGCTAGAGGAGGCCCGCTTATACCTCCTGCTCAGCAGGAAGGGTTGGATGCACTGCACATCATCTCGTTCCTTTGCCATGAATCCTCACCCATCCCTCCTGGCTTTGTTCTTACGCTGATAACGTAGGCTGCAGGTGTCCCTCTCCTCGCTCTAAGCCAGCATTCTCCAGCTCCTGATGGTGTTCCAACACTTACTCCTTAGTAGCTCACCTTGACCCATCTCTTATTAACAGCTTTGCCCCTGGTTTCTCAGCGCTGTCAGGTAGGATGGTTCAGATCATGGACAAATAGGGCAAATTTTTATCACTAATGTCCATTCAGGAGAAACAGATATTCGGAGGTATCTTATACTGTTGCCTATGGTTCCATGGTACGTAAGCTGCAGATATGTCATTGAACCCAGTATTCTAATTGTACCATTTGTTACTTTCAGCTTTTGCAAAGTGCCAGTGTCATAAGAAGAATTACAGTGACAACAGTATTTATCACCATCATCTATAACAATTACACGTATCGAGCAGCTAACTCTGTGTTCTCATTTAAACCTCACCACAACGCTGTGAAGCATCTTAATGCTTGAAGCAGAGTAGACGCTCAATAAATATTATTGACTGACTTGTTCATTAATATTTGGACTGATTAGTGACCAAATAGACAAATGAAAATTTTCAGAGTAGCTATCATCTTCATTTACAGATGAGAAAAATAAGGCTCCGACTTTTACCTAAGTCACACACAGATGGTCATTTGAAACCAGATCAGTCTACCTTGAGAGTCTATACTTTTCCCACCGTTTCACGTAGCAGTTTCACTCCCAATCATAAAAGAATATGGTGTCAAACATCTCAACAGAAATCACCTTACGGAAGTTTTCAACCATTATATTTTTATTACAGGAAATTTAATTAAAAATGCAATTAGGCCCTTATTACCAATAGGAGACAGAAGCGAACTTCTGTGATTTTTCTCGGAGGCAGAGATAAAAATAGAATTCTAATATAAAATCCGAAAGGAAACTGGAATACTCCGATAACTGCTCTCACCTGATTTTGGACAGTAGTTCCCCTCTATCTGCACAGTCGACACTGACTTGTCGAATAAGTTCATGAAATACTGTATTGTAAATGGTCTGTTCCTTCTTCAGTATATGTAGCAGTTTGTGCATCTGGCAGAAGATAAGTTAATTAGCATTGATTATGGTCTTGTCAGGAAAAACCATTTTAAGGGTTCATCGCTCTGTGAATTAAGTTTTAGAAGCACCTTGATTAATTCATTTCACAAACATTTTCTATTGTAAATATATATACAGAAATGATATCTTATTTTTTAAAATTTGTGACTAATCATTGCACCTCTTTATATGATGCACTGAGGTCACGATCTCACTTTTATGTTATCCCTGCCAAAATACAGAACCTGAATCTAATCATGGCTGCACATCAGACAAGCCAAACCTGAGGAACATTCTACAGAATAACTGGCCTGTATTCTCCCAAATATCAAGGTCAAGAAAAAAAGAACTGTTTCAGATTATAGTTATCTAAAGAGAAGTGCCAAATAATAACACTGTGTGATTCTGGGATCCTGAAAGAGAGGGTAAAATAGCTATAAAAGCCATTTTAGGGACAGTTGATAAATTTGAAACAGGAATTTGGACTACCCTAACAATGTTCAATTTCCTGATTTTGAAAACTGTATTATGGATATGAGAGAGGACGTCCTCCTTCACAGGAAATACAGCCTGAAATGTTTGGTGGTAAAGAGGCATGATGTCTCCAGCTTATTCTAAAATGGCTCAGAAAAAACTATCCTTACAGAGATACGTAGAGAAGGAGAGAGAATGATAAAGAAAATAGGGCATGATATAAACAATTGGTGAATCTAGGTAAAGGTCACATGGTAGTGCCTTATATTGAACTTATGTTCATGTTTCAAACTCCATAAAAATAAAAATTTGTAAAAACTAAAAAGATATAGCCTTCATTAAAAAGACCTCTATCTATGTAAGTCTGAAAAAGCCATTTGCTAAGCAGAAAATAAAAATTACAAGTGGTGAGAATGTACAACTTAATTGGCAGTGTTTTTCATTGGTACATAAAATAATAAGGGTCTTACAATCGACGGTCCTGATGTTCAACGGAATACAGTGACAACAAAACAGTTGACCCCAGGACAGTGCAGGGTTCGGAGTACCAACGCCCACACTGCCAGAAATCCATGCATGTCTTTTGACTTCCCCGAAACTTAACTACCAAGAGTCTAATCTTGACCAGAAGCCTTGCCAATCACATAAACAGTTGATTAACATATTTCGTATGTGATATGTATTATATACTGTGTTCTTACAAAAAGTAAGCTAGAGCATAGAAAATGTTACTAAGAAAATCATAAGGAAGAGAAAACACATTTGCAGTATTTACTGGAAAAATCCACGTACAAGTGGACTATGTAGCTTAAACCCACGTTGCTCAAGGGTCAACTGTGCTAACGATTAATTCTATGGTGTTTACCACATGCCAAGCACTGACTGTTCTCAGCTCCTTACATCATTATGTCATTTAATCTCCACAACAACCAAATGAGGTAAATATTACTATCCTTTCCAATTTAAAGATGAGGAACTTGAGGGACAAATACATAAAATGACTTGCCCAGGGTCACCAGCTAATGTGTGGCAGGGCCAGGGTTCCAATGCAGGCCGTCTGCCACCCGGAGTGCACGCTCGTAGCCACTGACTGGGCCGCAGCGATCTTTGCGGTTACCTTGGTTGGCCCCGTGTGCTCCTGGCTGTCCACACCAGCCCTCTCTAGCATGGTGTCCATCACACCACTCAGCTGGATCACTTCTACTCTTTTATTCGGTTTCCTAAAAGGGTAAGGTGGCAGACCTAGTAACTACTGTTATAACAGGTCATCCTCAAATCGCAAAGAGAATATAATGTATATAAAGGAAATGCATATACTATGGAATAGTATTGGTATCTTAAAGTATTAGACCTGTAAGTATTGATCTAGTGGGATATCAGTAATATAATTTTAAAAAAAGAATGCAAATGCTATGATCCTCTGTTCCATAATAGGAAATAATGCTCCTTCCCCCCAAAATTCTATTCACCTGTTGTGTATGACTGTAAAAACAGAAAAGTGTGGAGAGATAAACACCAAGCTATTAATGTTGGTTACTTCACAATGTGAAGAGGGGGGGAAAAGACAAAGAAGTAAAAACAAAAAGACTGTAGTAAAATGGAAAATGCTAATGGTAAATTGTAACATATAAAAGTATTTTACATATGATCTAGCAATGCACTTCTCAGTACTCAACCAAAAGAAATGAAATCAGGATCTCAGAGAGATTATTGGCAAGCCCGTATTCATTGCAGCACTAGTCGCAATAGGCGGAAGCGACATGGTGGCCATCAAGAATGAATGGATGGAGAAAAGGCGGCATATACAGACACTGGAATATTATTCAGCCTTCAAAAATAATAAAAGCATGCCATCTTTTATTATTGGCACATGGAGGAACCTGTAGGATATCATGCTGAGTGAGTTAAGCCCAAGGAACAATACTGCATGACTCCACTTACTGGAGGCATATAAAATAATCAAGCTCATAGAATCATAGAGCGGAACTGTGGTTCCTAGGGGCTGGCGGGAGAGGGAAATGGGAAATTGCCAATCAACAGGCATAAAGGTTCGGTCACGCAAGGTAAATTCTACATCTGCTGTATGACTGAACCTATAGATAACACCGTACTGCACACTTAAAACTTCAAGTGAGTAGATCTCCTGTTGTGTTCTTACCATAATAAAACAAAATTTAAAAACAATAAAAGGACTTTTAAAACTGTTTTTCAAAAGCATTTTATAATACTTAAATAAGATAAATACGTAAAAATTGAATATGCAGCTAGACAAATGAAACTACTGATTAGATGACAGAACTGTGGGCCATTACTGTCTTGGGTTTCTGCTGTCATTTTAATATATATGTATATAGTTATTGTTTCTAAGAAATACTTTTAAAAATAAACTGTACTTACATGGATGGGAAGAGCAACAGCCTGTTTTCACTATCTTTGAGGAGAGTAGTATATTTGCTGCAATAAATAAGACAGGTAAGTGTTACTGTAAGAAAATTATCTGGCCTGCTTATCACATATCACAACATGATCGACCTCAGACCTCATGGAACTGAGAAGCTTGAAGGTAATCAGAAAGGCCCACGATTTTGCACACAACACCATACCTAGATAGTCCGAGACATCTACCGATACAGGTGCAATGATATTTATCATATTTGGAACTGTTTTAAGTAAAGGAGCTTTAATTATATTCCTTAATAAGTCACAATATGAAAATGTCCTTGATTCACTTAAAAACAGCCTTTTCAAAAGTGGAAGGATTTTCTAAGAACACTGAAGTCAACAAAGTTAAACGACTAAACAGGTTATAGAATTAACAAGAAGCAAAGATAAAGCTGGAATGCAGTTTTCCTGCCCGTCCCACCCCCCACCCTCATCTGTCCTCTGGCAGTGCTTGCTGGCACCCTGAGTGAGTATCACAGTGAGAATGACGTGGTAATCCTTTAAATTTATTCTTATTTATGCACCTTTTTTTCTTCCCCTAGTTAATAAGCATTTCCTTTGGTTCTTCCCCCAACTGGAACACAGTTGGTTAATAAGGTCCATTTTCAGAATTTAGATCAGTGAAAAATCTCCAGGGAATATAGACGCAGTTTCAAAAATGCGCGTGTACAAAGGAGTAGAAGCTGTGATACCCCAGGAGCAATGAGCACACCTAGCACCCAGATCTTGATCTCTAAGTATCATTCTCCATTAAAAGAGATCAGTACTCCTTGGAGCAGTGACTCAGAGGTCATTCCAGATGAACCTAGAAATCTTACTGAGCCAGAAAATAAGAGAACATTCAGAGAATTATAGGGACATGCCTGAAAGGAGCTAGCTTTGGCAAAATCTGAAAACTTTTAAATATCAGAATAAATAATCACAGTAAAAAAATAATAACCCATTGGAAAACAAAGAAATCTATAGATCCATATGGTAAAATGCAAACAAATAAATATAGAGGAAATGATGGAGCTAAGGAAAGTCATCAAACAGACCTATAACTATGGGGTTGCTAGAAAACATAAACTAGCGTATTTGGTGGTGAAGGGCCCTGCTGCCTACAACTTACTCTTGAATAGCTTAAGTATGTGTGCATGTGTGTATCAAAGCAAACAAAGCACTCAGTGAGTCAGAATAGAGGATACAGGGAGTTAATTTTCCTATTTTTGTAACTGTTTTATAATTTTGAAATTACATAAAAATAAAAGGTATCCCCCAAATCAGTTCTGTTTAGTCCTTTGGCAAAATATGGTTCTGAAGCCACCATCATGAGGAAATGCATGTGACATATGTACTGGATAAGGTAAAAAGAGTGACAGCTTCTGGATATTTTATTACAAAACCTTAGTCCAAAGTTCTCGTTTTTGAAACTGTGAAACAGTCAAGTGTTGTTCCAAAAAATAAAAACGAGATCCCATCTTCAATCCCATAAATGGGAAAACTGGAGATGAAGAGCCTGCCCTGTGGAGCTAAGCCCTGGGACCCCAAAATGTGAGAACTCAGCCGAGAGGGCCGCTTGCCTTCTGTCGCCATGGTCATTGTTCAAAACTATTCTCAAGGAGGCGTAGTCAAGCTTTGCGAACAAAGATCCTTTTTTTTTTTTTTAAAGTCAAAACTAAACAGTAGGAAAAGACAGAGAAGAATTTAATCACTAAAATCCCAAACTCTTTCAAGACTCTTTCCTTAGTTTCTTTAAGTGATTTCTTTCTGAAATGGTGTGAGGGTGGTAGGCCCAAGGTTTCCTCCTTCCGGGATAGAGGTCGCCGAGGAACGTGAGTGAGCTGTTTTCAGGCCCCCCTATGACCGGAAGGAGGAAAAGAGCCCATTTGTCAGATACTCAGTCTATAGCATAGTACTCACTCATCATAACACTCCAGACCTGAGACTCCTATATTTGACACAATATGAAATTCTTCAGGAATCAAAGTATCTGTTAGTTTCTTCGGCTTAAAAAGAATGAAAAGAATGAAGACATTAGTAGATGAAAAAAAAAAAGGACTGTGCACATCCTAATTCCTGTCCCAAAGGGATGCTATTTATTAAGAGATGTTTATTAGAAAAATAACAATATTGGTAATATGGGACAGGATAAGTAGTAAAAATTTTCTTAGCAGAGCATACTTTTGAAAAAAACATGAATTACACAATAACCTTAGTTTTAGTATTAGTTACAGGTGTCCCTTATACTAGTCGGAAGTCCATTGACTCTTTAAAATTCAATAGGAATTTAAAATTCACCTTAGCAACAGCCCCAAAATAAGAATTCTATAACTTTAAACAGTGAATTTCTTAAAAAAAAAAAAATCTAGTCTCCTATACTGTATTTTCTATATTAAGTGGATGACTGTAGTTTGGGAAATAGCTTAACATAAGATACCTTTTATCTTTTCTCACTAAACACTCTTTTCTAGAAATAACTAAAAGGGCTATGAAAACAGATAAGCAATGCAGGTTGTTGTTACAGTACGATATTGCTTTATATTTTTGGAAAACTTTTTTTTAAGTAAGAGAGGAAGGTGAAATTATTTATCAAATACTTTATTACTTTATTTACCTTGCGAGGCACGATGGCACCATCGCGTGACTGTAATGAATGGTCCGAATGTGGGGGACAAAGCGCACTTTCCCTAGTCTCTCCTTTAACATATTTAACATCATACAGAAAAGAAACATCCCTGAAAAGTAAAAAAATATATCTATTTACAAACTCAATTTTCTCTCTGGCAACTGGATACAAGTGGGTTAAGGTTTTCCCAGGGTTATTTCTTCCACTAACATCGTTGATTTCATCTCTGGCCACATCCTTGGGCATCTCATTTCATCAGCCATAACCTCTGTGTGGCTCCCCCTCGACTGGAACATTCACCTTGGTCTAGAACTCAAGTCCTCCCCCCTTCTGAAGATCTCCCCTGACCATGCATCGTTATGTTACTATGATCAATGGATCCATCGATGATCTATCATCTATCTCTCACTTTCTGTGGAACATCAAACTTCTTGAAATTTCCCCCAAATCTGATTTCCATCTCCATCTCTGTCGTGAAACTATCCCCCAGAAAGGGGACGATGACCTTCCACTGCTTAGTTATCAATCCTCATCTTCCACTACTTCCCTGGATTTTTTCTAGGGTTGGTCCCCTCTTTAAAAAACAAAACAAAAACAAAACAACCACTCCTCTACCTTCTGTGCTGCAGGACTGCCCTGGTTCTTTCCTCCTCTCTTAACTACCACCCCTTCGACTCCTCTGGGACCTCCCGGCTACCAAATGGAGATGCCCCACAACATTGTCCTCATCCCTCGCTTCTCCTTTCCCTCCGCTTTCTCCCTTGGCAGTGTCATCAAATCCCACCTAATTACATTTGTTACCTCCAGACCAGCTGGTATCGCCCTCCATTCTAACTGTTCACCCCCCTGTATTCACCAATTCTGTCAGCAACACCACTCTACTCATCAAAACCTCAGCATCCTTAATTGATTCTTTCCCGTCCTTAGCCCTCCATACCCACCGAGCACTAACGCATTAATTTTACAGTCACCCTCCTATCATTCCAGTGGCTGGTTTTCTTGCCTTTTGTTAATGCCAAAATCACTAGTCCAAGTTGTAATTACTTTTTATGTGGATTCTCAAGTCTTTCCGGCACATTCTACATACTTCTGCCAGATTTATCTCCCTGTAGAGGTTATAATCTTGTCACTTACTGCACATATTTTTCAGATGTCTCTGCCCCTCCTCCCACTTTTAATTGGTATCCATTATGGGATACAGGTATGTTGGTTCATCCAAAGAAAAAAGAACTACCGTCTGATCCAGCAACCTCATTTCTGGATATGCTGCAGGTGCTAAGGAAATGAAACCTGGATCTCAGAAACAGATGGGCACTCCTTTGTTCATCGCAGCACGATGCATAACAGCCAAGACATGGAAACAACCTATGTGTCCGTCAACAAATGAATGGATAAGAGGAAACGTAGAGATATTTACAGCAGAATGTGAGTCGACCTTAAAAAAGAAGGACGTTTCTTCCTTTGGTGACAACATGGATGAACCTAGAGAATATTGTGCCAAATGAAATAAGCCAGGCAGAGAAACACGAATATTGTGTGACCTCCTATGTGAGAAGAGGGAGTGGGAAAGGGGATAGAAATGAAGATGCGGTCAAAAGGTGTAAAGTTTCAGTTATGCAAGATGAACGAGTTCTGGAGATCTAATACACAGCGTGGTGATGGCACTTAACAAAGTTGTATTGTACCCTTGAAATTTGCAAAGAAGATGGATCTTAAATAAAATCTTCTCATCACACACACACAGATGACAGCTATACAGAGGTGATGCATACATAATTTAGCTCGACTGTGGTGATGTTGTCACAATGCATATATTTATCAGAACACCAAGTCGTACACATTAAACATACAATTTTTATGTGTCAGATATCACAGTAAAGTTTTATTCTTTTTTTTCTTGCTGTATTATCTATCACTAGTACCTAATGGCACAATATTTTCATCACCCCAAAAAGAAATCCTTTAACCCTTAGCCGTAGCTCCCCGCTCTCCTCTCCCTGCCCATTTTTGTCTCTACGAATTTGCCCATTTCGGACATTTCATAGAAACATACAGCATGTACCCTCTTGTGAATGGCTTTCCACTTAGCATGTTTTCAAGGTTATCAATGTTGTAGCATGTATCAGTACTTCATTCATTTTTATGGCTAAATAATATTCCATTATATGCATATACATTTTGTTTATCCTTTCATCAACGGATAGGCAGTTGAGTTGCCCCCACTTTTTGGCTATATGAATAATATTGCCATGAATATTCATGTATAGTTTTTGTGCACATAAGCTATTTTCAGTTCTCTCAGGCATACACCTAGGCGTGGAGTCCCTGGGTCATACGGCAACTCTGTTTAACTCTTTCGGGAACTGCCAGACCTTCCCCCAAAGAGGCCGCACCGTTTTACATTTCCGCCAGCAATGTATGACACTTCGGATTTCTCTACATCCTCACAGACACGTGTTATTGTCCGCTTTTTTATTATGGCCATCCTAGTGGGTGTGAAGTCGTATCTCACTATGGTTTAATCTGCATTTCCTTATGGTTAATGAAGCTGAGCATCTTTTCATGGGCTTATTGGCCATTTTTATCTCCTTTAGACAGATGTCTGTCCCGGGGGCACACTCCTGGACTCCTACGCAGCCTTGGCGGCAGCGGCCTCCACGAGGAATCAATCCCATCCTGCCCTGGGAGTCAGTTCCAAAGGCATTGCTTCACACCTGCTCCTTTACCGCTTCCAACCATTTTGTAAATACTTGATTTCCCTCTTAAAATACCTAGAATGTTTATTTTCTGCATGGCATTCTGACTGAAAGGGTTGTTGGAAATATTACTCAGAGGCTATTTACCTGGTTGTTTTGTATTTAACTGCTTTGCTCTGAATATTTAAGGTTGCTGTACGAGTCAGCTCTTATCATGAATACTACGAATTGTGCATACACGCAGGAATTTTCCACTGGTGTCAAAACAAATCACCACAGATCCAGCAGCTTAAACATCACCAGTTTATTGCCTTATAATTCTGTAGGTTAAGGGTCCAACACAGACCTCAGCGGGACAAAACAAGGTGTCGACAGGGCTGTGTCCCTTTCTAGATGCTCTAGGACACGGTTTGTTTTTTTGGTCGTTTGAGTTGTTAGCAGGATTCAGTTCCTTGTGGCTCTAGGACTGAGATTCCGCATTCCTGGATGGCTGTCGACTGAGGGCCGTCACCGGCCTCTAATGGCCAATGACGATTCTTAGCTCGTTTTCTCGTCGCCCCCGTCTTCTGGGCCGACGGCAGCGGGCCGAATCCCTCTCACACTTCGACTCAGCACTCGTCCTTCTGTGTCATCTCTCCGGCCCCTTCAGCTGCCTTCCTTTTCTACGTTTAAAGACCCAGGCGATCGATCAGTGCGGGCCCATCCTGATAATCCAGGATGATCTTTCCATCTCTCAAGGTCCTTAAATTTAATCACATCTGTCAAGTCCCTTCTGTCCTGTAAGGTTCCAAGGATTACAGCGAGAACATTTGGAGGGAGGCCATTACGGTGCCTATCCAATACAGAACTTCACATTTACAGAATTCCAAGTCAGAAGTCATTTGATTGACATTAAAGCTTTCATGTCAGTTATTAGCCACATTCAGATATAGCTAATTATTTTTTCAAAGCACTTTAAATATCGCAGAACTACTGTTACTATTAATAATCACAGCCATGATCTGAAGGCATAAAATATAGATACTTTATGATGCTTAGGCCCCAGGATGCAAAAGTCAAAGGCTCAATTTTCTGCTACTTTTTCTGGCACTGGTATAGCGGAGTAGTTACACCTTACATTTAAATAGCCCTGTGTAGTTCTGCAAGTGCCCTTCCACTCGTTATTTCATTGGTTTGTTCTAGATCCCAGGGAGGTACACGAAAGAGCATGTCTATCATTCCCTTCTTATAGATGAGAAAATGGAACTCAGAGAGACTAAGTAACCTATCCGAGTACTAGTAAATTTAAACATTTCTCTCACATGAAGTGATGGTTCAGGAAGAAGCATGCAGGGAGTAAGTTGATAAACAGACCATGTGTAGAAAATTAGAAGGTCATAATTTTCACAGGAAAATGTTGACATTTAGAATGTTTTTGGGAATGACATAAAAGCAATAAATGTAATTTACAGATTTGATCTAAAACAGTGTAAAGATTAAGGGTTCACTTTGAGGAAAACCAGGGATTAAGCACTGGTTTTTCAAGGCTTTCCTCATCTTGAAGTGACCCAGAATTTCTCAGATGTACGAATAAAAAGGGCACTAGAGGCCCTCTGCCTGTCCCCTTGATCTTGTCCCTTTTACTGGGGTACAAGGAATAGGAGAGTAAGGGGACAAGTACAGAAAAGCATGCAAAAAGAAAACAGAAACAAACTAAAAGTAAGGACAGCCAGCACCTACTGTCGTCCTACTGATAATAAACTGGTCCCTCTTCAGATTGTATTGTGATCCGTCAAAAATACTGCACGCTTTAGAATCTTCGATTCTGGCTTTTCCAACTGTGGGCCCCCCCCCCCCCCCCGCCCCAAGGAAATTATACGGGATGAGAACGTGACTGCATCACTGCTACTGTCTTCCTTCTTTACCTTCCAGCTCCCGTTAGGGAAACGGGATGGTCAATCAGATATCTGAATCTATTCCTTCGAACAGGGTAATGCCAGACGTGATCCGCGGGGCGCGGAAGGGTACCCTGATAAAAAAAAAAAGCAAGAGAGATGAATGCACAGCAGAGGGCGCACTCGTCAAATAAAATCTAGCCTTAAATCATTGGGCGTATTTACATTAAGGGCATTTGTGTATTCTACAGAACAAAGGCAGAGCAAAATTCTTATTCCACACCATTGAGAAAGACTAAAACTAGAACTATTCAACACAGACGAAAAATATCAAGACTAAGAGTAGCAGTGATCATTTAGGTAAATCACATAAAAACAAGTTAATGAAAATACTCGAGTATTTCCTTGGAAACATTCATATGAAAGATTTTAGCTTTCAATATAGGAAATTAACTTAAAAATATTTTTTAAGACAATCTGGAACAAATGACATATGTTCAATAAATACTTAATGAATTGGACACCAAAAAGAGACGTTCCTAAGTACTTTCTGTATGTATATACACACCTTTGGGGTTTTAATTTTCTTAGGAGGCAATAAGTGTTCAGGACAAGGACCAGCACTGGCTGCACAGGTCAAAGAAAGAAGAACTTCTTCAGGGATGAACTCATTCTGAAGGGAAGTAGGAAGGGGTTTTGAACGATCCACCATATTTTTTTTCTGCCTTAGTTCAGGAAGTCCTAAGAAAGTAATGGGAAAGAAAAGCTTGCAGTGTTTTCGGTTTTTGTTGGTTGGTTGGTTGGTTGGTTGGTTGCTTTTTTTTTGGGGGGGGGCGGTTTTTGGCCTTAGTTGGAGGTTCCCAGGCTGCCTCATCAGTCCCATTTATATGTTGCTAACAGAGGAAACGCTGCTTCTGGTTGCCAAGGATAATAAGAATATTTACAACACCGAACATCATCTGGTCAAGAAAAAGTAACTCATACTGCCTGCCCTGCTTACACGTCCATCAGACTCAGGTTCACAAACTCATGTACAAAGATGAATTTCCATTATTCCAAATTCACAGTTGAAAAATAAATTCCACTTTGCTCAGTTAACCGGGTCAGCCTTAAGATGGGAATGCCTTTTTTCCCTTTGATGTGAAAATGGCAAAAGAAACCTCCCGTTCTCAAAACTGTCAAATTATTTAGTCTATTTTTTTCTACATAAGTTCAAAGGCAAGAACAATTGCATTAAATTGGGGCATCCATATAGCGTAAAAAAGGGATCTACTTTGGGTTTAAAAGTAAAAGTAGAATTGGGATTGTTGGAAATGGAGAGAGTGGAACGATCTGAGCAAATCGTCTAAGAACAGTACAAAGAGTGTTTTAATCAGCTTGACGAGGGCAGAAGAGATGTAAAAGCAGGGCTAATGCATGGAAATGTCTCCTCTGAGGTCAGCCAGGGAGAATCGGGGTTGTCACTCCTAAAGAACGCTCCATTGATCTTCGCCCCCCACTGAAGGGTGGCTAAATTAATTTCCATAAGGAGGTAACAGCCTTTGATCACCAACAAATCCTCTCAAGTTCACATTACCAATTATCCATCTTTGAAAGTTTGAGGTGGAATCAGAGTATCAGAGGAAGTAGAAAACAAACAAAAAGTTTAAGTGGGACTTTAGCACAATCTCTCCTAAAAACAAGATGATGGTGAGCTGGAAGAAACTTTAATATAATGGGGGTAGGAATGAGTCTAGCTGATTATTTTCTAAGTACAGATGTGCATTTATTTGTATACGAATGAAAAATCTTAAATAAGGAATTACTTTCATTTAGAGTAATTACGAAAACCTGATACAAACTGGTTCCTCACTAGGTACCAAAAAAAGTACTGTTTCACACAACTATTGGCATTTAGAATAGGGTGAATTTAAAATAATATAAAATCACCAGCCTTTGAAAAAGATTACACAGTGGTCCTTTGGTGGGGTAAAGAAACAGGAATCTGACTCAAAAATACTATAAAAGGAATGGCTTTTGATTTTATTACAAGTGTATTGGAAAAACGGAGCTAATTAACATATCCCAAAATCTCAGATGAAGGAAAACAGTGGATGGATCATGATTTCTGTCTACGGCCATGGTTATTTAGGTCCGTGGGACCCTTGCAGAACTTTACCTGTCTCTTCCTTGGATGCAGAGACTTTTAATTTTTTGTTCTCAAGCGACGTGGAGGGTGTTTTCGGGTGAGCCATAATGAACAATGCCTCCAATCACTCTCTTTAATAACTTGAAATCGACTTCCAGAAAGCTAACCTAGAAACAAATCAGCAATACGTTGGGCTTGGTGCAGGCGCGGCGGGGGGTGGGGGGTGGGGGGCAGGGGGTTAAGCCCGTAAGGTGCTTATGTTAAACATCGGAGTTGACAATTCATCTAGCATGGCTTTTCCTTCTTTGGGGAGATTTCTGCCTTCCCTCGGGTCATCTGGGACGACTAAGAAGCCTGTGGGTATGCCAGGGCCTGCAACCCAAGCCAGGAGGGGCACCCTGGGCCACCCACCGACCGCCCGTCCCCCTGTCGGCTGGGTCTCCGGCCTCCCCGACAGGCGGCGCCCTGGCTCGCCAGCTCCACAGACTCGGGTCGGGCACCGCTCGCACGTCTGTGCCTCAGAAGTGATGGGAAACGGGCACTTGCTAAGTTGTATTTCCCGCCACATCGCTTGTGCCTCTCATTTTCCTGGAGCGCCAAAGTGTTGTCTTAGCAACCGAGGACCCCGCGCCGTAGCGGCTCTCAGTGCGGGCTGCCTTCGGCGGTGCCCGCGGATGATGACAGCTAAGAAAAATCCCAAAGGTCTCTCGGGGACTCGGTGAGTTTTAAAGATTCCAGTAGTAATAGAAAATAAAAATGTTTAATCAGGCCATTCTGATGGAGACCGAGTGTCTTGCGCTTGGGGCTTCCGCCCGCAGGCTGGCGGTGGCCGCCGTCCCCCTCCCTCCTGGAGGACCTCTGGGGCTCACAGGGGAAGGCGCTGCAGAGCTCGAGCCATAGCCCTCTGACAGTTTGTCTCACCCGCCTTTTCGCTGTTTTGCGGGGAAATGGGGTAATTAAATACTCCTCAGTTGCCATCGGTTAAGGCTTTATTGTGGATGCTGCCGTGTGCTTGCCGTTTCTCGATCAAGTCTTCTTTGGACACTGAGCACCGCCCTCCCAAACACGTGGAAGAGATTCCTTGATCAGAACTTTTTTTTTGATAGCTGGCGACAGGGAAGGAGATTGCACTTCTGGCAGAGCTAACCAAAGTAAAATCGTTGGGTATTCTTAACTACCTGTTCTCAAAAAGAATGTGATAAACGCGTTTGCAGCGTGGAGTTGAGACCCCGCCCCACACCACCACCACCACGGATCATTTTGGGTGAGATGGGGCCATAATGCCAAATAATGCTGGTGGAATCCCAGAGGCTTCTACGTTAATAAGCTTAAACCTCTGGCTTCTGGTTTCCAGAGTAAGAGCAGTGAGAAATATGAGCAAAATATTTAAAATAAAAACAATCTCTAAGCCCTGGCCGGGTGGCTCAGTTAGTTGGAGCCTAAGTCCTGTAAATCAGAGCGTTGCCGGTTCTATCCCATGGGCCGTGGGTCGCTTACACGAAGCAAATATTTCTCCCACACCACGTGTCTCTTCTCTCTCTCCCTCCCCCTTCCTCTAATAAGCATATCCTCCGTGAGGGTTAAAAAAAAAAAAAAAAGTCTCAAGACCTCTTAATTCTAGCCAAACACCTTAGATGTCAGCATTTTAGCCTTTACCCCTATCTCTCAGCACCCTAATTTTTCTCTAGATTTTCCAAGGATTAAAATACACATACAGCACACATATAGTTCACCTTGAAGGACTGGCAACCATCAAAACCGGTGATGCAATATAAAAGAAGGTGGAAGGTAATTTTTCTCCCAGAGTGTATTTGCTTCCTTGCCCCTCACTGGTGTTATGACTGCATTATAGTTTGGAACCATAACCGAGATACTGAACTTCAGAGTTCCCCAAACTCCAACATCAGTTTATACATGGTTTATCAAGCATTTAAGTACTGGAAGAACAAAGTAACTCATCTTGCATAATCTTAACCTTTAAAAAAAATCTAAGTAGGGCATTGATAGAAGAGATGGAGATAAATGAACAGATTCAGGAGATACACAATAAAGTCAATAGGGTTACGTGATTGGATCTATGGTGTGAAGTAAAAGACATCAAAGGTTACTTCTCATTTTCTGGCCTGTGCAACGGTGTGATTATAGATTGTTTCCTGAGCAAAGGTCTGGGTTAAAGTTGCAGAAGTACATAAACTAGTAAGCACAACAGATGAGAACATAACATTACATTAAGACCACTGCTATTGAAGAATACAATTTATACTCCTGTCCTAATTTTGAATTATAGCAAGAGAACCCTAAAACAGAGTAAGATAATATGCAAGATAAGCAGGTAATAATTTTCCTAAATAGAAATGTCAAGACATGTGAAAGTGACATAGTGTTCAACGGGGCTAGTATCACTTGGTGTGGGCTGACTCCTTTGGCAGCTTGACACCACCAACTCAGTAGTAGGGTCATCCAAGGCTTGAACATTTTCTCAAAGAGAGCCAGTGTGATCCCCAAACATGCCCTGAACTGGGAAAAACACAAGGAGCAGTGGGTGTGCTGGCAGCAATCTCCTTTCTACCAACTCATTTTCCCAGTGTGTGGGCAGGGTTTACACACGCCTCTGTGGGCACTTGCACACTACGCAAAGCTCCCTGGAGGGATCTGAGTAGGACGTAGGCCAGGATTTTTAAATGTGACTAAAACTACAGAGTATTATACTAAGTGAAATAAGCCAGGAGGTGAAAGACAAACACCGTATGATCTCACCTGTTAAGTGGAACCTTATCAACAAAACAAACGAGTGGGCAAAATAGAACCAGAGACATGGAAATAAAGAACAATCTGACAGCGACCAGAAGGGACCGGTGGGGGCAGGGGGCAGATAACCGGGAAAGAAGGGGAAGGGTCATGTCAAGGAACAGGTATAAAGGACCCATGGACGAGGACAACGGAGTGGGGCAGGGAAGGACTGAATGTGGGAGAGGGTGTTTGGGCAAGGTAGGGGAGAGCAATGGTTGGGGGGAATGGGGACAACTATAAGTGAAGGAAAAAAATTTTTAAATGAAGGTATTAATGAAAAAAATGTTTTCAAAGAGACACTGAGAAGTGTTGAGAAGCCTGAGCACCGCTCGGCCTAACCCTTCCCAGGGCAGGGCAGCTTCTAGTACTGCTTCCACACAAAGACTCCACCACACGGGCAGTGATTCCACTGTCTTAGTCTTCAGTCAGTATTCAAGGAAGCACCCTCCTGATGCCACATGGGTGCACCTGTGAGAAGTAATGCGCTTTTTGTCTTATTCACATGTATCTTCAATGCATAGCATAGTACCTGGCACACGGTGTTCATACAATACAGAAAAAATTCATCTTTCTCATGGTACAGTAAGTTGGGTTTCTACAGAGCAGTGACCATGGCAACCTGAATATTATCACGCCACATGCGATTTCTCATGATACATTTACAAAATGGCATTCTCCTACTTTAATCAGACCCATCAATCTAGTTAATCTGAGTGCAAATGCAAGCTGAGCCTAAAAGGACACAACCCTAAACTTTAGTAAATTTATCGAGGGGCATGTCTGATTTCTGAGGGTGCTTCCCCTTCCCACTCCTCTGCAGAGGCAGGTGCGTAAAGCCACGCCACGGAGGGTAACTAGAGGGTACTTCCTTGGCTGTTACTACCATAAAGTGGGGCCTCTGAGTCCAAAGGTCCTGCATCTGCAGATCCAACCAACTGCAGATGGAAAATATTTGAAAAAAAAATAATCGTTGCTGACGTGTACTACGTAGTTAGGCCTATGTCTGCATCTCCTGAACACAGTTCAGACTTTCTGCTTGCCATTATTCCCTGAACAATACAGTATAACCATTTATATAGCATTTACATTATATTAGGGATTATAAGTAATCTAGAGGTTAAATTATACAGAAGGATGTGTAGGTTACATGTAAACACGCCATTTAATGTAACGGACTTGCGCATTTGCAGATTTTGGTTATCTATGGGGGATTCTAGAACCAATCCTCCTCAGACAGGTAGAGAGGCTGGTATATGCTTCTATGTATAGAATGTTACAATGTCAAATCCTACTCATATTATGTTCCTATTATGAGATTCTTTGGAGGGAAATGGAGCAGTTTATCTTGCTTCAAAATCAGTGTCCCCAAGTCTTGTCTGTAAAGGCATACTTCCACCCTGGCTGGGTGGCTCAGTTGGTTGGAGCATCGTCTCATACACCAAAAGGTTGCAGGTTCAATCTCTGATCAGGGCACTTATGGGAGGTCACTGATCAATGTTTCTCTCCTACATCTATCTCCATCTCCCCCCCCACCCCCACCCCTTCCTCTCTCTAAAATCAATGAACATATCCTTGAGTGAAGATTTTTTTTTTAAAGGTACACTTCCTGGCCAACACATTTTCACCTTTTATTAGAAACCTAAGACCATCTCCATCCATTAGAGGGTAGGCAGTGCATTTTTGGAAATACCTATTCACGAGTTTTAAAAGGCCAGTGACAAAGGGGATCAAGCAACAAACAATGACCAATATAAAGAGGAGGCCCAAGAGTCAAGTGTCACTGCTTTTCTTGGTTCAAGTAAAGTCACAACTGGGTCCCCTTATCTCGTTGTAATCTGTAACAGGTCTCTCTATTATCCTGGATAAGAAAGTTCTGTTATTTGCCTTCTCTTTGGCTCCATTCAGCATATAAAGCTGCCTGATCTCAGATGAAAAGCATTTAAGAACATGAAATACACAGTTAACATAGAGTTAACACTGAACTTGGAAGTTACTTTTAAAACAATAGACTAGTTTTTTCCCAAATCTCTTTACCACATTTTTAACATATGCAGTATTTTGCCTTTGTGTGCATGTACACTCTTTAAAGCTTAAAAATTTTAATGTAATATGGATACAATGCCTACTACAGGGTCCGGCAGCAATAACGCCTGTTGAGTTTGGTTGGTAGAGTAATAATACAGGTATAACAACTTACAGTTTCGATTTGAACATTTCGCCTAAAATGTCATATGGTGGGCTTGCGTGTGATATTGTTGTTACAGAATTACATGCTTATGATTTTGTAACAAAAAAGGGGCTTTATTTGTGCTGGACCCAGTATATACAAAGTGACGGCACCAGGGATGAGACACAAGGGTTTGGAGGGGAAGAGGGAAAAGGAATTCGAGAAAAAGACAAAACAAAAATTAGAAAAGGCATCTTTAATTACAGAAAACTTTTAAGACACCTTCGGATTTCTGTGACCCTTCTGCTTTCTCAGAAGACTGTGGACTGAACACACAAGCTGGAAAGGGGCAGACACAGGGAGGAAGCTGCCCGCAGGTGCACGGCGGAGCTTCGGCTGGGGCGCGAGCGCTCCTCCCACCGGAGAACTGGCCCCTTGACACACGGGGATTCACACTGTATCCCTACACAATTGGGTGCCCGGAACTGCCTCATGTTTCAAAGTTATTCCAAACAAAGAGAAAGTACACCTACCACTTCATTAAAACAAACAAAAGAACACCATGAAGCACAGTGAAGTATCTGTTAGCTTAAAGGGCATGTTGATTGAAGAAATGTAAATGTAATAATGCAGAAATGAGGAAGCATTTAGAAAAAAGGAGTACAGAGGAGGTAGATTTTTTTAAAAACTGTGTATCACTTCTGAAATTAACCCTTTTTCTCAAATCCAAAGTAGCTACTCAAGTCTGTATACAGGAAAAAAAAATTTTATTGAGGATTTAGTAGATTATATAGATTGTATAGCTTTCCTACTAGCAAATCAATTTTATCATTTATTGATTTCCACACTGGGCATTACATTTTAGGTGGGGAAGGGGACGGAAAAACCAAGCAAGAAGGGCTCCACTCTCCTGGTTTCAACCAGAGTAGCCGCACAGATATTTTGTCTCCTTTATAAACTGGATTCCAATCACTACAGAAACTTTAGTGATGTTAGAAACTAACCAAATACATAAACTTCACAAATAACTTACATAAGCTTTAGTAATACCATTCCTCATGCATTTATGTCCCAATTCCTTCAATTTTTGAGCCATAAACATAAGAGCTGGAGATGAGGTTCACAAAACAATGTCCAAGACAGTTCTTCAGTGGTAAATATATATATCTATATATCTACCATACATACATACATATAAACTGTATTATATAAACTACATAAGCAACATGAAATCTTGCACAAGATTAGTATGCAAGTCACTTAATATGAACAATCCTCCATTAAGAAATTTCTTCTGCCTTCTAAGACTATAAGTATTCTTTACACTGGCAGAAATAAAGCCTCATCAGTTTCCTTCCTCTCCATAAATTCTAAAACTTAAGTAGAAAGTATACACACTAGTTCTAAACATTTCAGTACGTAAGGGCACAAACGCATTTCTTTATGAAGCTTGTGACCCTACCCTAATGCTAGACAGTTAAGTGGGAAAGTCGCTCGGACAGGTGGAAACAATCAGTGAGCGCCTTTAACAGTCTCATGAAATTCTTGTCAGTTCCATTACGAAGAACCTATTACATAAGTCAAGGTGCAATGCCAATTCACATCATCCTGAGAGTCCGCAAAGAAAAGCACATATTTTTGGAAGTTTGCAGCATTTGAAACATTCACTTTTTTTAAAGGATTCCAATGAGGTCATGAGTTTTTGGGTTTCAAATTTATGGAGGATAAGAAAACAATGAGGCCCTCTTTCTGCCAGGGCTTGTGCTTTGCAACAACCCTATGAGGTAGTTATTATCCCATTTTACAGATGAGGAAAACTGTGGTTCTGATAAATGAGGCAACTTTGCCCAAGGTCACACTGCTAGTAAGTATAGGGCTCCCCTAAACAAAAGTCTGGGCACACCCTTTTCTCCCTGCACCCCTGGCTTTCCAACTGGGAACAGGAGAAAATGGCTGTATAAACACAAAAGGCTCCATCACCCCCATCTCTACCTCAACCAGAAGCAGCTATATTTCATCAGTTTTACATGTTGGGCCGAAGTGTAACCATTTCTTTTTTTAATTGTTTCGGCCACGTGGTTTCTGCAGTTATATGCATTTACCTTCATTACTTTTCACCACACAAAACAATGAACTTTACTCAAAACCATTTATGACCATGCAAAACAAAGATTGTCTTCTTGCATAAAAGGCTTCAACAATTCACAAACATCTTTTTAGGCTACGCCGCCCACATGGCCAGCTTTTAAACACACAATGTTTCGATATGTTTTCTTTAAGACTTCAGGATTCAATTTTCCAGGCAAGTATAATTTTGATAATACGATTAAAATTGCCTATACTAAATGAGTTACTTCTACAACATAATCTGTTTGCAAATATAGGACTTACTCACTGTACTTTAATCTGCCAATGTCATCCACTTTTACCCTGTAACAATTAAAAATGGAAAAATCATTTCTGTACTCCTTTTGCTTTCAAATGTTGTAGCTACTGACAAGTTAAAAACAGCCTCAGTTTTCTAATTAAATTCTAATACGAGGCAACTGCAGTAGGTGAATCCACCAAAACCCCCCAAAATTCCATTTTCCTTCACTATCCAGGACTGAAAATAAAAGCATCTAACAAATTTATGGCAAAATTAAGAGATCTTAGCTGTTCTCTTGGAAAACACATCCAAAATAGTTACTATCATTAATATTTCTTACAAGAAAGAAATTTTAAACTCATTACTTTTCGAAGGAAAAAATGATCATCTAGTAACTGAAAATAATTTTAGCAAGAGAAGAAAAATCAATAAATCTTCCATTAGTAAGTAGTTTTTGTTTTAATTTGTTTAAAGAATTTTGCTAAAAGCAGCTAGAGTGATAACACCATGGCTATCAGACTAGTTTCTTTCACAGAAAGTGGTGGTTCCTTTGAGTGATTCTAAAAATTTCTTAGGACAGTCTTCTCATTCCAAAGAGTCTCCAATTATACACATTATTTGTTGTCACATAAAAGTCTTGGGCAGAAAAAAAAAATCACTATTTTCTTTAATACGCAAAGGGAAGATGAAGTCTGTTTGTTTTTCAACAGTCATGATCAGTCCAACGAACACAGTTACTGAGAACCAGCCCAGAGCAGTGGAGTCCCCTTGACGAGCAGGCATGTTCATGGCACTTCACAGAAACACGGACCTGAGAATTCCATTCTCTTGCTTCAGAATACTGGCTTATTCACAACCAAGTCTTACACCAGCCTCATTTCCTCAATTCCCTCATTATAATTAAAATGTAGTTATAAATTTAAGTTGTTGACTCATTTTCATTTTTAATAAAAATACCAGGAAATCAAAAGCAATATTAGAGCAGTCTCAGTTGGAGGTTACGGGTCCATCACATCACAATACGACTCTGCAGATAACCAGTGGAAACTTTTCGAAGATAACCTTCTTTGAGGTACACTTTTGTCTGTTCAAGTTGGATTCAATGTTTAAAAACTGCCTAAATCATCTGGACCAAAGGTATGCAGAATAAAATAGGTGATTAAACTGGGTATTTGTGGTACAAATTAAGTTGTGACTATTAAGAAGCTCCTCTTACCTTCTCGTGAGACTCCAACTATCTTTCAAATTAACTCTGAAAAGGTTGCCCAAATTTTGTGGATAGCAGTAGACCTGCTAGAATACCAAGATAACCCATCAAGTTGGCTGCTCCAAATAACAATAATCTCTTGAATAACTTATCAGTCTTACTTCTTTGGGTGGAAAGTTGAACCACATACGTGGTCTCTGATATTCCTTGTAATACAGTCTTTACAAATATAATCACACCTCAGACACACAAATAAAGTAATTTCTTCACACCACACAGTATTAGCAATGGGTATAAACACTGGAACACCGCATAATAAGAGTACATTTTCTTGAAAATGATCACATACTAATTTGTTTAGCCTAAAGCATACTACCATTAAAAGTATAATAACTGAGCAAATATAGAAGCCAGCTTCTGGATCTTTAATAATCAATATAATATTAATGGAGGTGACTAATACTTCTGTTACAGACTTACTAGCCTGCAAAATAATTCGAGTCAGTATTTATTAGACAACATAATTGTACCAAAGGATACTTCTAAATAAGTTATGACCTTAAAGTGTTTTTAAAATTATTTTCCACATAAGTTCTGGGATAAAATAATTTAAACACATGATTGACTCTACAAGTCTTTTTTAAAAATTACTTTGAAAGTTATAAAAAGGACACTTTTTTTGGTCTGGAGCCTCCTTTCTCTTTCCCTTCCTACGTCTGTTCTTCTCAATATATAATATTATGAAATCAAACTCAAGAATTTAAGGTGAAAGGCATAATTTTGCTTCATAGAAATCATGACCTACACTGTTTAGTGAAAAGAAGACTTGGATAGAGCCAAACTTTTTTCAAAAAAAAAAAAAAGTACAAATTAGGGTGTATAATAAGATTATCTTTAGAAAGTAGATATTTTTCCCTCTTTCTACTAGAAATAGCAAAACATTCCAAATTTTCCTTTCTTTCCAAATTTCATGCTTAGTCAGCATACATTCCAACAGTGTGCATGAAAAAATTTCTAAGCCAGGGGTATTTACATGATTTCTTCCCAAGTGTTTTGGCTGACTCAGTGACCAAGAAAACATGTTTAGTCTCTAATTAGATAATCAAGAAACAACATAGATATAATTTCTGAGGCTTAAGCTAATATGACCCAGCAAAAATCTGTCATTACGTTAGCTATAAAGCTCCCTTCCCCCCAAAATAAAAAAAAACAAAAAAAAAAAACAGTACTGCGTAAGTGTACATAATTCCAGTAGACTTCCAGGAGCTCAGCTTCAAATGACCTAGGAATGGAGTGAGTCATCTGTCAAGCCTGAAGTGGTCCAAATAACAAAGGACTTCACCAGTAACAGTTGGAAACAGGCCCCAAATCAGGTAGGATATCCAATCTTCGGTGTCAAGGAGAAAACCAAGTCCACGCCTCTAAAACTCATAACGGCAAGTCCAGGAACGCGGCCGGATGTAATCCAAAAATGTCGGCTTCAAGGAAAACAAAAACATAGTTTACTTGTGTGCACTGTGTGTGCGAGGTGTGGGAGGAGACAGCGGTGTTACTGTTACGTTCTCCACGCCTCTCAAATGCCCCCCACAATTTCAGTAACCCTCAAGTTACAATCAAGTCACAAGCAGCTCAGTAATTCACAAGACGTTCATTATCCTTATCTATAGCATAGATTCATTTGATTTAAAGGTCTCACACGAAGTTTCTGAAGTCCAGCAAACCCTATGCAATTGCACTTCTGACCCAGTTTCAAATGGGTACTACCTCTTTGCAGCGTGCACTCTATTTTCAGCACACCTCTGCTTCTAGCAGTCCAGAGCAGTTAGTTCGCATGCGCACAGGGGGCTGATGGGAAATGAGGAGGGAGCACTGGTGCAGCATTAACAAAACCAGTGCAGACAGGAGACGCTTTAGCAGAGAAACAGATTAATCGGACTGTTGGCATCTTCGGGTATAGGTGCCTGTGAGAAATACCTGGACAGGTGTATGAAGAAGACACCCCCTAAATATTTGGGAGTTCTCCACATACAGCTAAAAGCTAAAGCTCTAAGAAAGAGACTCTTACATAATCAAGAAAAATAAAACAACATAAACAAAAGAATGAAGGGAAATGGGATCCCAGGCACATGACTGTAGCTGGACATTTTTACGAGGAGCTAATACTTTGGAAAGGAAGGGGTAAAAAGATATGTTTGTTCAGGTGGTGGGGGGGTGGGGAAACCCTGTTTTAGGACACAGGAAAATTAGAAGGAACTAAAGAAAAAGCAGTAAAGGAGAAGGAAAAAAAAAAAAAAGAAGAGAACCAAGAAATAGGACAGTTTGAAGTGAAGCAAAGAAGAATTCCAACGACAATGCAGTAAGATCAGATAACAAGCTAATGTTTCTCTCCCCTTAACATTAATTCCTCATAATCTCCACTACTCTCCTTCCCCTGAAGACTGCCCTCCAGCCTTCACCATCATGCACAAACATGTCTCTTGTCCACTCCAGCCTGACTGGTGACTCACATTTTTCAGAGGACAGTGCTGACGTGCATACCACTCTTGAGAATAAAAGCACAGCAGGACTCCTTGGCCCGCAAAAAGGGATGTCCACATCATGACGTTCCAAATGGGCCTTTTCCGACTATCATTGACAATGAAGTTGAAAGCCACTAAAATTGAGAAGGTAACACAAACACATGTATCAAAACAATCTATGTGAGCAGCCTCAGGTGTCTGTTGTGATCACCTATTGACCACACTGATCATCAACTGTGTACGTGTGTGTTTTACTCTGGTCACTGGTCCTGTAAATAAAAATGAAGCTTCAGTGGGTTAGGGGAAATCAGACGGTACTTAGAACAGGTGGAAACACATTTCATGGGCTCGCCATGTTCTAACTTGCCCCTCCCCCCGCCCAAAAAACGGTCAGTTTTTTCCAGCAGTGAACGATGACAAAGTTGAAGAACAGGGGAGCTGTTTTTTACAGTTTTTGTGACCTACCAAAATCAGTGTGACCAATAGTCTTCAAGACGTTATTCAGTTCATTTCTCTACTTCAAAGTGTAAACATCTTGAACCACACTTGTGTATAATTACTCAAAACCAATGTTCTTACTCTCTGGTAAGCAGACATGGCCTTGCAATGGCATTACTGCTGACATTGAGTTTTCTACACTGATCTTACACTTTATTTGGCAAATTCCTCTTTCGGCATCACACTCATCCTCATGGCCAAGATACTTACTTCCAAAGAACATGAAGAGCACGAAGAGCACTGGGTAGAAGAAGTTCAAGCAAACAGCCAAAATATACTCGTGCACGAGGGCAGACACGGCAAAGACGGCCAACATGGCAGCCGATTTGAATCTCTTAGTGAATAACTAGAGTTAAAGGGAAACATTAGATGGTAGTTTTTATTTTATCTACTTATTTATTTTTACCACTCAGGCTGCATCCTCTTCCTCTTCCTCCCCCAAAGGAAGAGGCGGGCGATCATCAGTGGCCCCCAGCAGTTGCACAGGCAACACGAGGAGCCGCTCCACGCTCGGGAGAGAAGGCTACACCGCCACCTCATGGTCTGGGGCTCTCTGCGTGTCCAGAGAAACCTCTCCAGCAACAAGCTACAGAAATGATCCCTGGAAGTACAGTCTTTAGATACTAGTTTGCAAAAAGACAGTAATGAAGCATAAACTACGTAAGATTTATGATTACCACATGCTAAAAGCATCTATTTAACTATATTTATATGTGATTTTTCAATCTATAATATCCAAATGTATTATAATAATTACAAAAACATCTATGCTTAAAAATCCTGATTTTACTAAAATGAGCCATTTTCAAAACCATTAATGTTGAAAAAAGATCTGGGCATATTTTAAAAACATTAACAACATAGAAGTCACTCTGATTAACAAAACCATTTTTATATAATAACAAACACATCAAGCCTTAACGTTAGAGTAACGCAGTATGGTACATAGGGCAGGTGTCCTCTCCATTTTTACAGGTAACAAAACTAAGATTTAGATGGAGACTTGCCTTGTCCATAGTGAAACTACATATATAAATGAAAGTACACTCAAATACATGCCATCACTTGGCGAATAATCTGGAGATACTGGTGTTAATAAACCATGAGATTCAAGATTACATTTCATCAGTTTAAAAATATTCTGCTCTGGGGAATGTCTCAAAGACACTGCCCCACTCCCCGTGACCAACTGGAGAGATATAAATCCAAACATAGGCGTTTCTCCACTTTTAACAGACACCCCCCCCAAAAAAAAATAGGAAGAAGAAAGAAAAAAGACAAAGCTAGAGGGAGATTATTTGTTCGCAGTGAGATTTGTAAGAAATGACCCGTAAGTGGTGGATCATTTCAACTTCTCTTAATGCTTGCACACATTCTTACTTTGTAATTATGCAAAATTAAATCCAGAGCAAAAACATGGTATTAGACCCAGTAACTGTCCACACTAGTCTTTAAGCAGTACTATTCAAAGCAGAAAGTTTCTCAGACATATGGGGCTCACAAGAGAATTGAAGACAACTAAGTATAACTTCTTAGTGATCTATACAACACCAATGCTTTCTGGAAGGAACCTCCATTTCTTGAACACTCTCAGCTAAATCACAGCTGCTTACCCAGAGGAAGTCTTTGTAGGCATAGTAATAGAGCCAGTCATGGACCACCACATTCCAGGTCCTGTAGTAGTTGGAGTAGGACGTGGAGTTCCACCAATCCTGAGGAAAAAAGCAAAGCGATAAAACTACATACATACCACACCCACACACATACACGCACACAGAACTAAAGCAAAAAACCCTAGGTATTCCCAAAGAACATACACACATAATCTCCAAGAGTATGTTCTGATAAATTGTTAGTTCATATACTGATGTCAGAAAAATCCTTTCTTTTTTTTTTTTAATTTGTTTTGTTTATTTTCAGAGAGAAGGGAAGGAGAAAGAGAGAGAAACACTGATTGATCACCTCTCACATGCCCCCAACTGGGGACCTGGTCCACAACCCAGGCATGTGCCCTGACTGGGAATCAAACAGGTGATTTTTTGGTTCGCAGGCCTGCACTCAATCCACTGAGCCACACCAACCAGGGCTGACGTAAGAAAAATCTTAAAAGGCATTTTATTTATTAGTGTTCAATAGGGTATTAATTCAACTTCTACATATGAATAATTTCCTAGGTTCATTTTGTCTCATTAAGACGAGTTATGGTGGAAGACATAGAACATATACAATGATTAAACCTAATGTTCCTCTAAATAGCAGTCCCTAAATCCCCCTTACCTTGCTCAAGCACGATGAGAGAATTCTAAGATCACACAGACTTAGTAGCACGCTAACGTTAAAGAGCTGTTTGCTGGTGTCAAACAGAAAAACTTAAGCTGCATGAGGACTGAGACGGTGGCTACCTCCAAAGCCTGGGGTTCCTTCATATGTCTTGCTCCCTCCCTACTTTCAGATCAGACCAGTGGACTCAGACATCTAAAATACACAACCTACATTCGCTACTTCTTTGAGAAAGGAGTGGCAGGCTTAGAGAGTTGACAAAACCACAAGAAACCAACAATACTCTATACCTGGGCCCTAGTCTAGAACTTCCAACTCTGGAAGTAAAGAATACTACTTTAAGCAGAATTAATGCCTTTCAAATATAAAAGAGGACAAAGTTATTTCCTTCCTTCAACAACCTAAAATGGAATAGTTTGCTAAAATTACTCCTACAACACCAGACAGCCATTTTCAAAGGAATAAATCATCAGCAAAGTCTCATAACACCCTCTGGACACATGCTTTCCCACTATAATCACCGATACAGCCTCCAGGAAAAACCACATGAAAGGGGAGGCTATTTGAGGTAGAAGAGAAGGCTTTACTAATTACACTGACAGAGAATTTCAAAATTAATATTGGTAAAACTTGTGGGGAAAAAATCATTTCACAATGTTCATGTTAAAAAGGTAGAAGCCAACAATGCTCAAATACATGATGATAAGGACATAATAAAATGCAAAAAGAAAAGTGAGTTTAAGTATATATTACCTTATAAAACATTCTGTCACCAAAGCGTAACATCTCAGCAAAGGCATTGAGCCAACAGTGCAAAAAGGAAAAAAAAGCAAGTAACTGTGCCAGTACACCTAAAATAAAATGAACAACATTGAGTCTTTCCAAACAGGAATTAATTATATCATCACCTGTTTAGCTAAAATAAAAATTATTATTCCAGCTTACCCCTTCCAGAGATTATAGTGTTTTTTATAAATTATTTTAATTTTATAAAGTAACTTCCTTCCAAATGGGTTTTACAGATGACAAATGACCCAGCCTGTTTTTCAAAGAAATACCTACATGTATGGCTTAACTTGATACCCAAGGCCTTTTAAAATCTGCCCCTCATGTATTCCTCTAAACCAGTTTAAAACTGGGTCTCCCACCTCCCAAAAGACATTTGGCAATTCTGGAGACATTTTTGGTTGTCACAACTCAAGGCACAAAGTCCCCCCGAAACAAGGAATTATCCAGGCCTAGACGTCCACACTGATAAGGGTACTTATCTCTGCCTCCACTTCCAGTGTTGCAAACATCGTCCCTAACTGGACTTCGGCCATTCTAAAGTTAAGTCCATGCCTTTGTATCCACTCCACTACCTGAAAGCACCCTTCCACCACTTCTCTGCCAGGCGAACACCTATCGATTTTCAATACCCCATGTTAAATGTCATCACCAATATGAAACAAAGTTAATTAACACTTTGCTTATCCTCCTTATATAGTATATATTACACTATAATATAAAATACCCATTTACATACCCACCCCTTTCATTCACTTATTCATTCAAAAAATATTTGTAGAGCATCTACTACGAATTAGGTACTATGAGAGAGACTGACTGGCTGAGTGGCTGTAAGATACAATCCTTGATCTCAAAGAATTTGTAGCCTAGTGAGGAAGACACACAAGTCTGTGACACATGTACTATCAGAGGGACAGATAAAGAATTTCCAGGAGCAAATCTTGGCGAGCAATCAGAGAGAGAGAGAAGGAAGAGAGAGGGTGATCAGAGAAAATGTTACTAACATTTAATCAGTAGAGAAAAGAAAAAAAGGAAAGAAAACTGTATATATAATTAGACTGTAAGCTTCCAGAAAGTTAAAGAGTATGTCTTTTTCATGGCTATGTCATCAGCGCCTGAAATACAGTAGGGAATGAAGCAAGTTAGAAGAAGTTCTAAGACCGAGGCATGGATGGCAAGACAGACGAATAAGAAAGGGCGGCAAGGGCGATTTTAAGATGTGGTCGACAGCCGCCAGGGCTTCGCGGGGAGCACAGCAAGGACTACGGCATCCCCTGGATTTGGAATCCAGAAATTTCTGGTGATTTTAATAAAGGCTGTTTCACTCGTCTCGTTTGATTAGGAGCAAGATGATGGCAAAATAAAGCATAAATATGCATATCCAGTCACAGAAAGCAATGTGAGTGAAAGCCAGGAGACCAATGAAAAATGGGTCCAAGACCCAAATGAAGATACTTCATTTATGGAAAGATCAAGATGGGTATAGACATATAGATGAGTTTATAGTGAAAAGCAGATAAATCAAAAGGCCAGTCGCGTTCTGTTTTCCCTGCAATTTCATGAGCGGCCAAATGAACCAGCACCCACATTACCTGGCAAGATGGAGCTGAATATACAAAGGACCAGGACCCGGGCACTGAAGGGCTCCTGCTTGATGTTCCGAAACAAGGGGGCGCAGAGCCTCTCAAAGACGTAGTACATATAGAACAAGCAGCCGAAGACCTGGAATGCAGCAAAGGCATTGCTGTAAAAATGATGGCCTGACAAGGAAAGGTGGTGATTTTCCTTCAAAAGAAGATACAGGTGACCCTTAACGTTTCCACATATTTCTTTTAACATTAGTATAACATAAGATGGCCGAACTGTGCCCTTCAGGTATTACTCAGCACCTACATTCTACCATACTTTTTCCCAACCCTTTATCAAATGGCACTTTTAAAAGATCAGACTCTTAGAACCTGCTCTTCCTGCTACAGGTAAAACAAAAGAATTTATCTCGTAAGTGGGTAATTGATTGAGACAAGAATTTAAAATGGAATTGCCTGGGATCTGATATCTGACAAGGGGTTGGAGAAGAGTTGCGGGGAGTGTCACACCACTCCCCCCCACATATATATCCAAAAATACAGAAACAGGAGGGGAGAGGGAAATTAATGTAGATTCTGACTGAAGGAGCCAAACAGAATTACTTTAATTAAAATAAATTATTTTAGTGAAGAAAATTATTTTTGATGTTGACAAAGCTAACACCATTCACTGTACTGGGAACAATGTAAAAACTTCAGAAAGTGCTCTAAAGGTCCCCATAGACATGCATTTAGCAACACTTTAAATAGATTAAATTATTATAATAAATTCAATTCCTCATCTCCCACCAATCACCAAATCTTAGGCAGTGAAAAGAAAACTTACCTGTGCAAACTGCATAGCAACATAACGCCATCTTACAGTGGGAGTCCTAAAAAAGGAAGCAAGAAAATAAGTTTTCTAGATAAAAAACTGAACTTTAATGAAAATCCTCACAATATTTTCCCACATAAAACATTGTTTTTGATATATGAAATGCTTGTATAATTCTGTCGACAATTGCTGTGAGCAAGTGAGGTTGCTAGAATCACCATTTGGGGTTCCCTGGGCAGTGAGAAAACGAACACTCTCTGTCCTCTGCAGCCCTACACGAGCTGGCCCCTCCCCGCCCGCCTGGGTCCCCTCGCTGCATCTGCACCTCATGGCGCCATTACCTGGGATAGCTGTCGCGGTAGATGAGGGTGGGCGCAAACAAGAAGTACAAGTACTGGTTGACTGTGGGCACGGGGACAGTGCCTGGAAAGGAAGACCATGCTTAGGTCATGTGCTCTGGGCAAAACTGAAAAGGGAAAGTGCGGAACAACGGAACAGGGAAGGAAAAAAATGGCCTCTCCTTAGTGTGTGTTAGTTTCTTCCTGACCTCTCCAAATGATGACTTCTTATTCTGATGATAATATGCCAATCCCTCTACACTAAGTTATTTCTGAGACTTAGAAATAACTCCGAGTTTTAAGCAGCAATTCAAAAAGTAAAAAGCACACATGGGTATAACGAGTGTATTAACATTCTATAAAAATTACACAAACTTACAAGAGTCTAATGATCAATGTTTTTAAGAAGTAGCTACCCAGGCAAAACAGAAACAATCAGGAAATACACTGATTGACTTGAGATAGTATTCCAAATCAATGTGGATCCTATATATTTAAAATCAAACATAATGTCTGCAAAATGTAACATGCCATCCCAGGAAACACCAAAGGCTGAAATGCCCTATGAACAACCCCTTGATGTAACGGAATCACATACTTGATTTCTCCTTGGCTGAACTTAGCACCCGAGGCACATTTTCTCTTAGAAATGAATGGGCCTTCATCATAAGACGAATCTGCAAAAGGAGGGGAGAGGGAGAAAAAGATGATTTTCTATCATTGTCTCCTCTCATACAAGCAGCTCCAGAACAACACTAGGTTACAGTCGCATAAAGAATGTTTTGCTATTGCATATGCCAACTCAAATTCACTTCTATGGAATAAAGCAAATAAAAAACCTGTAAAGAAGGACACACTACTGACATATTATTTTGCATCTAATAGTGCTATCATAGGTATATTTAAAATTAAGAAATTGAAAGCCTATACGAAGAAAGTCTCTTTTCCATCAGTGAAACAGCATTATGAGAGCCAACGTAAGAAAATCCGAAGGGTGTGTGAACAAAATAAATCCGTTCTTTAGACGGCAACAGGGACATGACCAAACAATGAGTCTGGCATTTCAAAGGGTTTTTAATTACAAAAATATTTTATAGATAGATAACTACTACAAACTGCTCAAGAACAAAATTTGAACTCATCCAGAAGAGTCCAGTATGATTTTGATTATGAAAAATCAGAGAACACTGAAGCTAGAACAAATTTATAAGATGAGCGAATTGGTTTAACACTTCAACTTTAGACAATAGCAGCAAAAGAACTAGATACAAAAATTTATCCAAATAACACAGCTAAAAATAATGGAGCCTCAGTATTATTTTACTAGAATAATGACAATATTAGTATTGTTATAATTATTAATTTACCTAAGCACAGCATCGCACTGGGCAACACTCGAAATCGTACCTGTTCAAATATAATAATGGACCGGGAAGCCGGCGGCAGTGTGTACTGCAATACGACATAGGTTGGTCCGAAGCCTAGGATTCCAAACTGGAAGGCGACGAAAAGCAAGCCGTGGAAGAGAGAGTGGACCAGTGGGTGAGAACTCTCCCTGTAGCCTCTGGCCCAGTGTTGGAAGAGGAAATAGGGGACCGAAAGAGCACTCAGGAACATGGCCAGCCACGTCCATATAACAACAGGGAACTGGCCAAAGGCGTAAGATATGAGGCTGAACTCCAGCACCAGCCTGGGGAGGACAAGCACAAAGAAAAGACACAAGAGCACATTTTTAAAAATATACATTGATTCGCAGAATTCAAAACTTTCAGGCCCAAAGCTCAACTTTAGGAAACACAGCAACATTAACACACTGAAGTCGCTGTAGTTGTGCTGGATAGAAAACGGCTTGTCAGACTGCTTCACAATATATTTCAACAAAAAAATTTTCTCAAAGTCCTAAGCGAATACACTCTTTGAACATAAAACACCTAAGATAACTAAAGTAATAAGACTTTGAACTCTCAAAGGATAGGTTCTTGCATTAATACATTTTAAACTCTAAAATATTCTATGGCAAAGTTAATATTTAAATTTAAAGAATTCAAATAGCAATCAGTGTTAGGTACAAAGATTTTTCAGAAGAAAATAGATATAATTAAAAATCTATTAATATATTATAACATTATCTCAAAATTTAATTTTCTAATAAAGCATACAAGTCAATGTATTATTACCAGTCATTTTTATAGTTAAAATTTGATTTTTATATTAAAAAATCATGTCTCTTAAATGTTAAATTCTAATAAGCTATTTATTTTTAGTACCAACCTGAAATGCATACCATAGTAGAAAAACTGATAAATACAAAATTCTCCCATTTAGGCAAGTTACCTAGAAACTACTAATTATAGTCTCTTCAAAAAGACCATTTTAAAAATAAAAGTAATGAAACTTCTAATTTTCTTCTTAGATGTACTTTTTAAGAGAGAGGAATCTCAACCTCAAAGCAGCTGCTTTGGAATTTTCTGAAGCAAATCTAACCCAATCACCTTCTACCAAAGTTTAAATATAGTGGAAACTCCCAGCATCCTCTGAGTCAATGAGTCCCCCATCCCTTCTCTTATCTTACCGGCCTTCATCAATGTAATCTATCACAAGCGTGCTGAGGGCAAAGAGGATGAGGAGGGCGATAAACATGTGGTATATTGTTCTGATGTGGTCCACCTCAAACAGCTCACTGTGAAAGTAGTTCAGACAAATAAAATGAATACTCTATGATTTGATTTTAAAACACCATATATTAAAGTCTTTAAAGCAGTCCAGAAGATACTTAATCCACCCTCCAAAAACACCTCAAACAGTAATGACAGAACGTTAAACCTGAAGCAGAGACAGTGAATGACATGACCAAGGTAACTTAATAGAAGAGCTTAGGACAAGGCTCTTTCCAATAAAATGATACTGCTTCTTTTGTGCATTCTTGAAAACCTACCAGAAGCCTCTGTTTTCTAAGGTAGGCATAAGGCCATTCAATGAAAACAGGGAACACAGAAACTATTTATTGCAAATGCTAAAAACTTTTTACAAAATCCTAGTCTTACATTTCACTCCCTAGTTTCAAGATGTTAAGATTGCATTTATACAGTGTTGATGATAACCAACTGCCACCCTACAAGTCCATACAAATGCTTTTACTTTCTATCCTCTTTGATCTTTAAAAAAAAAAAATTATTAATTTATTTATTTTTAGAGAGAGGGGAAGGGAGGGAGAAAGAGCGGGAGAAAAACACTGATGTGTGTTTTTGCCTCTTGTACTTCCTCAGCCAGGGACCTGGCCCACAACCCAGGCATGTACCCTAACTGGGAATCAAACCAGCGACCCTTTGGTTCCCAGGATGATACTCAATCCACTCAGTCATACCAGCCATGCAATCTTTTTCTTTAGTTAAGATTGGGCTACTTTTCTTTTAAAACATAGCTACATTTTAGATGACTTTTCCTTTATTTTTTTTTATTTTTAAAAGATTTTATTTATTTATTTTTAGAGAAAGGGGATGGGAGGGAGAAAGACAGGGAGAGAAACATCAATGTGTGGTTGCCTCTCGCATGCCCCATACTGGGGACCTGGCCTGCAACCCAGGCATGCGACCTGACTGGGAATTGAACTGGCGACCCTTTGCTTCACAGTCCAGCACTCAATCCACTGAGCCACACCAGCCAGGGCACTAGATGACTTTTTCTAAAGAATTTTTTTATATTTTACTTAAACAAGTCTTAGCTTTGTTTATGGAAAGATATATGCTAATCTCCTAAATAACTTTTTAAAGAATCTAAAATACTATTAAATCTCTGGATTAAGGATATTCAAACTCTAATAAAAACAAGCCATAGAATATGTGTTGTATTTCCTTGCTCAAAAAAAATTTGATTAAAGTATATTATAATTTTATTTTTCATACAGTGTGATTAAAATCTTAATTAATCCCTGGCCAGGTGGCTTGGCTGGTTAGGGCATCATCCCATATTCCAAAAGGTTGCAGGTTCGGTCCCCAGTCAGGGCACACATGGAAGGCAACCAATCAGTGTTTCTCTTTCTCTCTCCCTTCCTCTCTATCAATAAAAACATGGCCTTGGGTGATGATTAAAAAAAGAATCCTAACTATAATGTTCAAAATATATGTTTTATTTTCTCTTTTTATGTGGAAAGGCTCATCTTCCCCCAGATATAAATTTTAAAGATAAATATCTTCAAACAATAGTGTGGCATAACGCTGAAGTGCTCTACATTAGATATTCAGCAAACTTTGACCTTCTCATTGAAAATGAGTAATACAGATCAATCTGGCTCACAGAAAGTTAATTTTGATAAGCATACGATGCATTTTAAAGGAAAAGCACATTAGTCACTTAGGAGTCACCAGCCTATTTCAGGCGACCTACACTAATGCAGGTTAAATTACAGCAGTATTCTAATGGAACGAATGAGTGAATGAATGAATGAACGATCCATCTACTCAGAGAACATTACAGAAGAAATATTAATTATGTATTCAAAGTGCACCTTCCATTTTCAGTTCGCAAATGGTGTCACCACAATTAATTTCTATTGCCTGATGTTTTTTCCATAAAATCCACACCATCAAGGTTTAAAATAAGTAAATTTGATAAAACTATCAAGTCTCTAAGCTGGCTGGCCAAAGGCTAGATTTAAAAAAAAAATCAGTATATCAAGCCCTGGCAGGTGTGGCTCAGTTGTCTGAAGCTCGGTCCCATAAGCCGAAAGGTGGCAGATTCAATCCCTCGTCAGGGTACACGCCTGGGTTGTGGGTTCGGTCCTGGTTGAGGTGCATGTGAGAGGCAACCAATCGATATTTCTCTCTCACATCACTGTTTCTCTCCCTCTCTCCCCCTCCCTTCCCCTCTCTCTAAGCATGTCCTCCAGTGAAGATAACAAAAAAATTAAAATAAAAATATTAATATATCAAGAAGGCAGCAACACCAAAACCCTCTTGAAGTGGTTTACCCAAATAGAAAACTTTGTTCTAGCTCTTTAGGTAACTGGTTCTCTGCAGCACGACTTCAAGAAATTTATCAAAGGACAGACAACCATTCCAATTTCTAACACCTCCTTTAAAACTAGATGCAGAATCAGGAGATCAGAAAGAAAGAGCAAGACACACTGAAGTATCAAAATGAATGATTTATATGAATACAGAACAAACTAATTAAACATTCATAGATTAAGTCGTGATTCCAACAATCAGAATAGTTCTTTTTAATTCAAGCTAATAATTAACAAAAGCACAAAACACTCACTCCAAGAGGGATCGCCTTAAAACAAAAATTTTTCCGTGTTCCGGAGGAGCTCTGAGATCTCTGGGAAGAACAAAAATTAAAACAAAATTTAAGTACTTCAAGTATTATGAGAAACTTAAACCTAAGAATGACAGAAAGAATATTACCAACTACAGCAGGTAAACTTAATTAACTGCCGTCTGCCCGGGGCCCAGGCACTGTGATTAGGACTCTGCACGTTCTCGCCTTTACCCCCTCCGAATGATGCTGCGGCGGGCACGTGCCTGTCTGGGGAAGGAGAGCGAGCTGGGGGCACGCCTAACAAGGCCGCACGAGTTCCTGACATCGCACAGACAGGCACTCTTCCTTCTCCTAAATGCCCCTAAGGACACAGACATGCCGCCAGCCATACTTACTCCAGTTCACAGTTACTGATCTGTCCTCAAAAATGCACTGACATTTATGATACCCTCTGTAATGTCGAAGGACTTCTAGCAATCACCAGCGAACTCCTGATCTTAAAGGCTGCCTCCAGGTTCTAAAATCTGTTAGCATCTAGCACGGTCATCTTCTTGTAAGGGACCACAGGAGCATAAAACCATGGAAAGCACAGGATGGCCAATTAGCACACACTGGCCTGTGACAGCCTCCCTCCATGCTCTGGATGACTGAGCAATTAGAAAAATATCTACTAATGCACTTTATGACAACCGTTACAAGAGTACAACAGAGAAGCAGTGTAACGATGTGGTGAGGAGCAGGGACGCTGGGTTCAAATCCCCGCTATGGAATCCTGGACAACATTCCATTGCTCTGTGCTTCAGTTTCCTCATCTGTAATAGGCAGATAGTTACAGTACCTACCTTACAGGGTCACTGTTAGGTTTAAATGAAGAGCACCCAAGAGTCAGCACAGTTGTAAATGAAGTACGCACATCTGTTATAATCCACACAGTAAGATGACGAAAGCCACCCTTCCAATGGTCAAATAATTTGACCAAAGCAACACACAGCTAATGAAAAGTGGTGCTAGGGCGGGAATCCAGGCATTTTTACTGCAATCCACATTCTGACTGCTGAGCTATACTACAGTAAACAGCCGCATTGAAAGAAGTTCTCACTCAAACCTACTTAGCTCTGTGGTGGTTCTCTCCTTCAAGGACAGAAAAGGTCGTGAGAGCGCATCCACCGCTGTCTAATGATGCTGATTTTTCAATGAGATTGGTCACAAAATCATCAAAGTGAGTGCCAACTTCCTTCATAAAAAATGGCTTCAATTCCTAAAATTTTAAAACAAACATTAGAACACATGCTTATGGGTTATTAACATTTTTCTCAAGGATTCTCTTAAACAAAGCTGGCTCAAAGAAACACACTTTAGGTGAGTTCACAGGAGTAAAAGAAAAATGATTTCTATTTCTATCTTTTTTAAAATACCCATTTTAAGCATAAATCAACTTAGCAAAGTAATCACCTACGAAAGGAACTACAAATAATATACAAAAACCAAAACAGTGGAAATGACAAAGATGACAGTCTGTTTTTTTCCTCTTCAAATTTTTATCCGGAAAACAACGAAAAGTAAAAATCAGTATTACAAGTATAATTTAAAGTCCCCTTTCTTCTCAGGCATCCCCTTCACCCAAGTACCCACTGTTTATATTTTAGCTCATGTCATTTTTGTACCTTACCAACATTTAAATGATAATGTTTATTCCTACCTCCACAGCTATACGTTTACCTAACCCTAACATGTATTTTCTTAACATAAAATTGTTAGACATTTTGGTCTGAGGCTATTTTTAACATGCAGTTTTTGAAAAGTATGAAGCAAAAGCAATATTTCTTCAGATTATAACAGGTCACCTACAGTGGATGCTCAAATTATAAATGTTGCTCTTTTTAAACTGGCAGAACTAATCTACATAAAAGAAAACAAAGTGTTACTAATTCTTCAATGAAAAAATTGCTCTTTCCTTTAAGTAAACTATTTAGGCTAAACCTAAAATATCTGAAGTAGCATTTCCTAGCCTCTATTATAAGAGTTTGACCACATCCTTTAAGAGTAAAGCCAAAAAATGTCAATGTACCTAATGAAACTATACATGAGACCTCTCAAGCGGCTGTTCTTCAGGCCCCGAGCACCTTTGGGGGCCTGGGCAGTGAGAGTACACTAAGGTCCCACCTTTCACAAGACAGATGAGAGAGACAGGAAATACGAGACATACACCAAGAAACAACACCCAGAAGAGTTTCGCCAGAGCGACATCACCACCAACGAACACTCAAACAACATGTAATAGTTTAGAAACAAAGAAACAAGGATGAAATGATTGGAAATGTCTTTCTGAGTTGGGAGTTGAGCTGAAACCTTGAACGGGATTTAATTTTAAGTGGAAAAGGTAGCAGAAGAAGACAATGTGATAAAAAGAGAGATAGGAAGATATTAAGTCAAAACAGAAAATGTAAATGACGTAGGCTGGTTTTAAGGACAAAATACAGAAATATGTTCCGTGGAAGAAAAATAGTTTTCATAAAATTATTTTTTCATATTAAGGTTATCTAATAGTACTTAATTTTAGCTCCTGTTGCTTGTTCCATTTTAGTTATATGTCCATCTTCATTTTGAACTTTTCAATAGGATGTTTCCCTAACCAAAACACAACTACCCCTAACCCCTGCAAAATGACATGAAGAAAAAAGGTTCTTTTCTCATTTAATCTCTAGAATTGAACTGACTGACATATGAAGCATTCTTCCCCAACTATGAGAATGTCCCATGTAGAAGCATACTGAAAAAGAAGGGAAGGAATTTGTTCATTCCACTAAGTACGGGGCACTGAACACTGTTCTGGGTGCAGGAGACACAACAGCGAACAAAGTCGAGTCCTCGCGCCCGTGGAATTTACGGGCCATAAAGTGTGCCGGCTGGTGTTATGCAAAGAAATGAAGTGAGGTGAGGGGGTGTATTTTTCATAGAGAGGGTAGGGCAAGCCTGAAGATTCAATGACACTGAAGATGTGAAGGGGTTAAGTGGGCACAAGTTAGTGGGTATCTGTGGAAAAGTACCAGGAAGAAAGGCGCACGCGCGTTAAAAAGCCCCAAAGCAGGGACCCTTGGCGCGCTCCATAAAGAGCAAAAACCAGGACTTCATAGCCGAAGCAAAAGAGCGATAAGAAGTGAGGTCAGGAAAGAATGGGAGGTGGCAGGAGGGCGCCTAAACCGCGTGAGGTCTTGACACTTCACCCCTTACGCATATCGATCAGTCCACTGATATTTCACTCAACAGTAAAAATGAAGCCTGGAATCTGGACATGTGGCAATGGGAGGCAAGCCACTTCTTTCAGCTAGGACTCCTCGTACTCTGGAACCAATCGCCTTCCCAACCTAAGTATTGGGTTGAGTGGACCAGAACCATGAGGGAAAAAAGCCAACCCATAATGAATGTTCTATAAATGTCAGTAAAAGCTGCTAAAATCAGGCCCTACTCCACCCAACTCATGTTGAATACAGCAGTCAACCCCCCACAGCACAAGGTCTTGTACCTTACTTACGAGTTGCCCCCAGAAGAGCCTTTGCCGTACAACCAAGGGTGCACTTGAAACTTCTAGTCATGTACTAAGAAAACCTATACCAATCCCCTTACCCTCAAGCTTCTTATCACCTGTACCCCTTTCTTTTCTCCTTCCTCTTCTCCCTTTCCTTTCCCCTCACACTCTAGAACTCCTGCCTTTTCTTCTTTTGCAGTCATCCCACAAACAAGAGTATCCCTTGTTATCCCAACTCACTATCGGATCGCAGGGACTAAAGAGATTTGGGTTACGAGGAGTACTTCTGTTACCCGGCACCGACGGTGGTGAACGAGACACACCGCCTGCTGTCACAGAGCTCGCTGTCTATCAATGAGGAAACACACAGATGATTAACTGCACAGTGAATGCCACAAAGAACAGCTGACAGTGATAGGGGACCCACACAAGAAAGCAAAAAAATAAAAATCAGAGGCATCTCAATGGCATGAGGACTAGTACGAGGTGGTAACAGATGTTGTCTCCTTGTTAACTTTCTTTCGCAACCTCCCTCCCCGATTTCGTACTCCAACCTCTGTGGCCTCAGATGGTGCAGAGCACTGCTTGGGTATGCTGAGTAAAAGGCTCCTCTCTTAATATTAACTCATGTCCTGTTTTCCTGCAGTAGAGGTTATATGTGAGTAATACATAAATCCATACTTGAGCAAGTATAATACTAAGGAAAAAGATGCCTTTGGAATAGCAAAAGAGACATGAGTTTTCAGATTTAGTGTGGGAGGTGGGGAGGGATGGGGTTGCGGAAAGTGGTGGTGGGAAAATGTTAACGTGGGGATGTTGGGATGGGGTGCAGGGCAGAGGGGATAAAGGGGAGAAAAAATAAGACAACTGTAATAGCATAATCAATAAAATATACAAAAAAAAGAAACATGAGTTTTCAGTCAGGCAGAACTGGGTTCAAATTCTACCTCCACCACTTATGTGTGGTCTCAGGCAAGCTATTCCACTTTTCTGAGCAGTTACATCTGTGTGAAATTGAGATGAGTAACATCTAACTTGCTAAATTTTTGTGTGAACTTTTAAAAAGCCCCAAACAAAAACAAACAAAAAACTGCAAAAATGCACAGTACAGTACTTGATATAGTTATCAAGCTATAGGTATTTCTAGCTCCAACTCCTCCCCACTCAGTCAGAGCTAACCTCTAACAACAGAAACAAAATAATGTACAATAAAAACTGCAGTGTAAGCCAACTCAGACATTTAGTGTTATTACTATCAAAAGGTAACTATTTAAATCTACCACATCCCTATACATAATATTTCCCTCACAAGGCTGATGTTAATTTTTTAATGCCTTTCCACTCTGAGGAATCCAGCGGACAGATGCTGCAGTAGTGGGAGACAAGGAAGGATGCCACTGTGACACCATGAAGCTCCCTTAGCCTCCTCCTTCCCTGTATCCGAATACCGGTAAAAATCGAAAGGGGATATAGGAAATACAGTACAAGAAGCACTGCCGTCTGCCCTCTTCTGTGTCCTTCAATAATATCAAGGTGGCCTTGATTAGAAATTCAAAATGTGATCACAATAAATCTGAGTAATGTCTAATATCAGTAACCTGAAAAGGAGGTTGAAGGTGACGGGCTTTCTAATTTGCTTCTCTTCCTAATCTCATCTCTATTAACATTAATTTTACACAGCCCATGGACTGTCCCAGCTCAGTGACAGATGGACAGAAGGACAACAGAAGATAGCAAGCAGTTAACCAGAAACTAGAAAAGCAGGTGCTTAGATAATCTATTAAACAGAATTATTTTATTTTAGAACTCAAAGAAATCTCATTTTTTAAAATAAGTAGCCAAAATGGATAACCTCGAAGATTCTAAGAATGGGGAACAGCCACTGTGAAGCAAAGACCTCTGGCTGGAACGCACAGTGAAGTCACACACGAGTGACCAGAGATGAAGCTAGACAAACAGGGTCGAGGGGCTAGATCATGACAGATCTTTAAGCCATTTTAATAATTTTTCATTTTATCCTAAGGGCAATTGGAAACCAGTGTTTTAAGCACAAGGTTTATAAACATGTTCAGACTTGCATTTTAGCAAGGTAAGTCTTCTACAAAGGCTTCCGAGCAGAGGTTATTTTGGAATGAATCTTAAAATGAGAAAAGAGCAGGGTCATTTATGGATAGATAAAAACCACTGTTTCCAAGGCACAAAAGCATGAAAAAAACCAAAAAGTAGCCTGACAGCGAGAAGCACACAGTAACATGTATACTCTGAACACGGAGCATAAAAAGTTATACTCTGACTCTACAAGGTCATATTGTCAGTCCCTGAACTACTTGCTTCTCTGAATCACTGCCTGGCTGTGCACAGAGACGCTTTTAACCTTGTAGTGGCATGGAACCAGAAACCGACCTTTTTGGGTGAAACAGGTAACACAACAGAACACATAATAACACAATGTTTAGGTCTGAAACTAAACTGACTCCTCCAGAGAGGCCTCCCTCTAACAAATCGCTCTGACGTTATTGCATCTTACTCTCTCCCTTCATCGCACTTAAATCGATTTTGATTTCTGTATATTTCTAGTTTTCGGTGTCTTAATGTCTGTCTCCCTGACCTGACTTTAAAGGTCATGTCTTTTCGTTAACCACTGTGCACCCAGCTCTCTGCAAAGCACCTGTAAAGACTACAGGTGTTAAATATGCTTCCGAACAGCCTCTGAAACCAACCCCTGGCACCTAAACTCCTATTCATGACACTGCTGTCTTCCTCAGTATCAATTATAAAGCAGAAAGCAGTTACCTTAAAAAACTACCTAGCTCTGATTTCTTTTCAGAAGCCATGAAAGGAAAGGAACTAAAATTCCCTTGTTTTTATTGTCAGTAATGGCTATTATTTACTGAATGACTGCTATATGCTAGATGCTGTCTTGGGGGCTTTTATATATTATTTTTAGTCTTAAAACAATCTTTGAAGGAGGCAATATATTCCTCTCACATATGGGAGATTTAGGCTTGCACAACTCAAGTGATGTGACCTGCCCGTGGTCACAGAAGTTGTAAACTACACATCCAGAATCGGAACCCTGATCTACGATCTCCAGTGTTCACATTACATTATACTGGTTTCTACTGTACTTTATCTGAAATATTTTCTATATGACTAGCGCCATAAGCCAAAACAGCAAACTCCCCTACAAGTCAATGATGTGCATGTAGCCCGGAAATGGTAGCTTATCTAATAAAAGGTAAGGTGTTATTTAGCGGAGTTCTTTTCCAAACATGTCACTTAAAAGAATCAATACAGAAGAGGTTTACAGCCCTAAATATTGCATGGTAATAAGCTCCTCTATATCAAAAAGAAAAAGAAAACTTGGTTGGCAGTAAGTCTTAAGCATAACTATTGCACAATCCTTACTAGAAGAAGCCAAAAGTTCAAGATAAAGCAAAAACGAATGAGATCAGAGCTCTGAATTATATATAATCCCTTTTTATTTAAAATAAAATTCATACTGGCTGTTTCCCAACTTAAATTAGATTACAATATTCTTTTATTTTTTATTTATTTACTTTTTAGAGAGAGCAGGAGGGAGGGAAAAATCAATGTGCAAGAGACACACTGATCGCCTCTCGTGCGCCACCATCTGGGGAATGGGCCTGTAACCCAGATACGGGCCCCAAGTGGGAATCGAACCAGCAACCCCTCGATTTGAAGGCCTGCACTCAAACCACTGAGCCACACCAGCCAAAGCAGATTGCAATATTCTTTACATCACATTTTTATCGGTCTAATGAACTGACACATCTTAATCTACTTAGGTGGATTAACTCTACAAATGGTGTATTATACTGCTTCTCATCATCTTTACCTTCCTCCTTCACGTCTTTCTGAGCCATTGTTAAATATCAGAAACCAGAGAGTAATCACTACTAGCCAATAATAAGAATTTCTGGGCAGGAAATGCTGAGACTTCTCTCTCCAGCAGCCTGCCAGTAAATCAAAAAGACTGACGCCATCCAAAAACGTTTTTAGAAGAGGTTACTCAAACGAGTGGCAAACCGTGAAAGGAAGTCCTCATTTGCAGACACGCCATCTGCTTCTTACTCATTAGTTTGCCCATTTAATGGCTGGGCAACAGCATAACATATTAATGTGGAAGACAATACTTGAAATGCTATATAAGAAGCAAATGAAATATGGTGCGGCAAATATGTATTTTTAAGAAGTAGAAATGGGAATTTTTCATCTGTTAAACTTTCACATTATACCTAACATTTCCTCTGTAAAACTGTGTACATTAATAAAAGTTCTACAAATATTGATAATAAACACACTCCCTTTTCTCTTCTCCCCATAGTCACTTTTCTCTGGAAACTGTGCTCAAAGGAGAGGACAAGCATCCAGTTGCTGGACAGGGAAGTACTACATGAGCTCTGCCCTTCTTGCAAAAATCCAATTCTTTCTCTCATAAATCTGAAACTCTCAGCTTGGGAAGAATGACTGGATACCTCATTAACTGAAAAATTTAGAACTATGTGAACTCCTGCTACTAAAATCCTTTCCGTTTCCAAGGCCTGAGTGTCCAGAATTCTACATTAATATCAAATATGCTTAAATAAGCCAAAGTGACTTTCTGTTATTTGCAACCAAAAGAAAAAACGGAAATTACATAATGTTAAAACAAAGCTAATTTATCTATTAACGTAAGTTGGTCGGGACTTAATCATTTGAAATCTCCCTTGGACTGTTCCGAGGTCTTTTAAGTCTTGTTACAACACAACTCTAAGGATTTCACAAGGTCATGGCACAGGGTTACACAATGTCTTATGATCCCACTAGCACCAGGGTTTTTGTTAATTCAGTACTTACAACATTTTTATGAAAGCATTTAGACCCAGAAGTGACCTTCAGAGATTCAACCAGTTTAACCCACTAATTTCAAACCACTAATGTCAAAGCCCCTCTCATTCCTCTTCCCTTCAGACTAAAGAGCTGGCTCACTGCTTGAAAATCTTCTTCATAGCTCTACATGCTATAAGTTTCTCTGTCTGTATACCTAAATTTTCAGAGTCCTCTCTAGGTTGCCAGATTTAGCAACTAAAAATATAGGAACACCCAGTTAAATTTGACAAACAACAAATAATTTTTTTAGCCTGGCTCCAATGTTGCACAAAGACTAAATTTAGACTACCTGTTTGTTGCTTACCTGCATTCAAATTTAGCTAGGCACACTGTGTGTCATCTAACCACCCCAGTTCTGTGGCGCGGAAAGAGCTACACAGTAAGACCTATAGACTACCGTTCCCTTCGCAACAGGAAATAGTGAATTAGGAGCTAAAGTTTAAGTTAGCTACACAATTAGGACACAGAATTTTATTTCTGAAGGGGACCTTGGAGACCCTGAAGGGGACCAGCTAGTTCAATATTCTCACTTTAGAAATTAGGGGAAAACTGTCCAATGAAGAGGAGTGACAACTGGGTTACCAGGAGAGCAGGAATTTTCAAACGGTGTGCTTCAGGAATTTTTAAAACATGCAATACCTGACTATCTAGTGAGTGAACAGGTTTTCCTGCGTTCTGTGAGCCATTCTGGGAAATTAATCAGCTCCAAGGAACCTCTGGTTTATAGCCAGTGGGTCAGACGTACAGATGACTACCTGAGCTTGCGACTGCCAGTGAGTTGGAGGGGGTCGTTGGAACCTCCAACCTGTAGCCAGACATCAGAAGCACAAATAACCTCGGCTTGCTTCCAGGTACCTGGAAGGGGAGGGCAATCTTGTGGGACTGAGCCCTTCTTTTACCTGCAGAATCTGATTTTTATCTCCAGGTAGATAGAATGAGAACTGAGTTGAATTCCTGGAACACCTGCTGGCATCTGAGAATTGCTTGTTGGTGTGGAGGGAACCCACGCCCCCATCTTAGAATTGGGTCCAAGAACCCCATTCAAATATGATGCTAAAGATATCTAAATTTGTTATTCCAAATAAATGCATATGTGCATGCATGTACATATAACTAAATTAACAGATAAAAATAAGGCTAGTTCATCTACAACACTGGATATTTAGAGATTTGCATTGGCCAATAAATTCTGGAAGTAATCTCAGAAAAAAGGGAGGCTTGCCTTGGATGTGAAGTCAACTTACATTCAAGCATGCAGAGTATCAGATTATACATTTTTAAAACTGTTCTTTGTCCTCCAGAATTTCCTGGGCATACTGCTCAACTCTGACTTGCAGCACTGTTTGCCTGACTTGAAATGGCCCCACGTTTTTGATTCTGAGTTGATATTTCTTCTGCGTTCCTAACAGATTATTTCTAGATTCACATTCAACGTTTACTAGAAGCCTATTATTTCTATGACCCTTGCTACTTTCACAAAGCACTTAAGACATTCGTATAGAAATTCAATTCTAATGTCGTTCACTAAGACCAAATTTTGCTGGTAAAAGCCAGAAAAGTAACAGTGACGGATGGGACAGCAGAGAGAAGGGCAGCCTGGTCTCAGGCAGGACGGCCAGGTGGCAGGCCGTGCGTTCCCGTTCCACAGCAGGACAAGGTCAGCTGATGAGAAGGGTATATAATTATTTAAGCAATTTAGCATTAAAAATTTACTGAACAAAACTCTTTACCCTAACACACTACATTTTTGTTTCCGGAAAAGGGAGTCACTTACCTCCGCCTCTGCTGTCAACTGTCTCTTCTTTGCTATCAACTGTTTTATGTCGACCCTGCCTAGGGACAAAAAAAAGTAACTTTTAAGTCAATGGAGATATAGCCACCTACCAGCACTATTTAAATCATCAAGTTGAAAAACAAACAAGCAAAAACGGATGTCTTACAGTGCAACCACAAAAATGACAGCTCTTAAAAATAAAGCATGGATAATAGAAATAGAAGGAAATTTATACATAAAAATGCTAAGTAGAAAAAACAAAACTACTATTATGCACACACAATAATTACAACTGTATTAATCATATGATGCAATAAGACACAATTCTGACAGCATGGGAAATTAGATTCTCCAAATGGATCCTGCAACCGGGACTAATAAAATATACAAGTAACATTAGCGAAACAGATAAATTGGACTTCAAAATTTTTAGAAAGACGTTTTTTTGCCGCACAGATCAGGACACCATCAAGAAAATAAAAAGACAAGACAGGCCACAGAATTTGGAAAAAAACATTTGCAAATCTGATCAGAAATCTGTATCCACAATATATAAAGAATGCTCACAACTCAATATAAAAAGACAAATATCCAATTTAAATATAGGCAAAATATCTGAATGGACATTTTTCCAAAAAAGATACTCAAACAGGCAATAATACATGAAAAGATGTCCAACTTCACTGGTCACCAGGGAAATGCCAATCAAAACCACAATGAAATATCACTTTCTACTCACTAGGATGGCTATAATCAAACACCCGTAACAAATGTTGGTCACTGTGCACATTAAAATTACGTTATGTGTCAACTATACCAATAAAGCTGAGGAAAAGACTTGCACATGAAAGAAACTCCGAGAACACTGTTATTCCAGGGAGTTGGAGGCGGTAGCTGTTCTGTAATGCAATTAGAGGAGCCTTTATAAACACTTGTAATAGCAATAGTTATTAACAGTGGTACCAGCTTGGTACAAATGAAACAGTTTCTTGGGGGTCGGGGCAAGTATAGGACAGACATGGAGAAATTAAAACACTCCTGCATTGCTGGTGGGAATATGAAATAATGCAATGCGTTGAAAAACAGTCTGGAAGTTCCTCAAAAGGTTAAATATATTTCCCATCTTCAATTTACCACTAGCAATTCATTCCCAATCTGTTTCTGAAACTCTTCTCTTTTGGGGGTCACTATGGAATCCAAATTTCTAAATCCTCATCTTCCTAAAACCTGCTACAAATGTCAACATTTATGAACTATTTATCATGCATTATCTTACTTATTCTTTGTAACAATCTAGTAGATAAGCAAGAGTTGGTTTCATTTCTATAAAAATGAAGAAACTAAGATTTAAATAAATTAAAAATCTTGCCCACATTCACATGACCAGTAACTAAGCACTTGAAGTAAAACTAGGCATTCTTCTGCCCCCTTGTCATGCAACATTCATCATAAAAAAGTTAAAAATAAAAATTAAAACAATCGAGACCTACTTATAGTGACTAAATTCCTAAAGATGACTAAGGCGTACTAAGCAGTGACTAATGACCATTTTTTCATTTCAGTGCTTTTAAGAAACATACTCTTTGTCTCCTTGCAGCAAATACAGGATTAGCTAACGGTTGACACTAACAGGTTTTTACTGCCTAGAAGTTCAAGTTCATCTTAAAATTCTGATCATTTTCTTTAAAAAACTCTCATTGACTGTGCCTTAGAGGGTCATCCCAGTCTTGCCCTCCAGAGATATCGGTAATCTGAAAATTACGTGAAAGTTGCCACTGTGTCAATAGGATGGTTGGATTTAGAAGAGCCCTTAAAAGAGGCAATATTTATCAATCTTTAAAATAAAAAGGGAGATAACATAGTATAATCCACCTATCACCTTTTACTGCTCCACTGACATCAAAAACCTGCCAAAATTCTCAACTGATCACGTCTGCACAACCATAAAAAAATGGAATCTGAACCACAAATGATGGTCAGTATACAATATTCATACAGAAAAGGAGGTACAATACATAATGGTGAAACAACTGGCTAGCCATTCTGAAAAACTATAAAATTAGATCCCTAACTCACTTAGTCTTCAAAATAAATTTCAGATGAATCAAATATTTGAATCTCAAAAACCATAAGTAAGACATTTGTTTTCCCTTTTTGTTATCTTGAAATGATTGTTAAGCATGACAAGAAATCTAAGAGCAATAAAATATGTGATTAGATAAAAAATAAATGTGGCAAGGCACACCATAAGCAAAGTCAAAAGACAAATAGGTAAAAAGTATTCACACTATCAATACATGATAGTCAAAGGATTAATTTCCTTAATATAGAAGAGAAAGAAAAGAAAAATAGCAAGAGATAGGGAACAAAAAATGGAGAAGGATATGAACAGGGCTTTTAAAGAAAAAAAAATGCAGTCAATAAATATATTAAAAAGTTCTCTACCTCACTTATAATTCATGAGAACAAATTTATGCTGTGTTTTTTGCCCATCAAATTGCAAGTTTAAAAAGATTGGTAAGACATATTGGCAAGAGTATGAGGTAACAATAGAGATGGGGACGCAAAGTGGTATAACATTTTAAAAAGTAAAATTAGTAATATATAGCACTGGCTGGTGTGGCTCGGTGGACTGAGTGCTGGCCTGGGAGCCAAAGGGTCACTGGTTCAATTCCCAGTCAGGGCACATGCCTGGGTTGCAGGCCAGGTTGCCCAGTCGGGGGCATGCAACAGGCAACCAGACATTGATGTTTCTCTCCCTCTCTTTCTCCCTCCCTTCTCCTCTCTCTAAAAATAAATAAATAAATAAATAAATAAATAAATAAAATATTTCTTTTTTTAAAAAGACTTGTGATATATTGAAACCCAACTTACAGCACAGATGAAGGGCATATAAGTTTTATTTCTTAGAATTATTGGTGTTCTCATTGTTACTGTTTACATAAAGTGTATATACAAGAATCGGTATTAGAAATTAAGAATTACTATTTATTCAGATTTATGAGACCAACTAATATTTAGTATATCTAAATTTTATTTTAAGACATTTTTATTTATTTATTTTTAGAGAAAGGGGAAGGGAGGGAGAAAGAAAGAGACAGAAACATCAATGTGTGGTTGCCTCTTATGCGCCCCCTACTGGGGACCTGGCCCGCAACCCAGCCATGTGCCCTGACTGGGAACTGAACCGGCGATCCTTTGGTTCACAGGCTGGCACTCAATCCACTGAGCCACAGGAGCAAGGGCAGTAATATCTAAATTTTAAATGTGAAAACTCTTTGACCCAGCAATTTCAGTTTTAAGAATGTACCCTGCTAGTGAAACAATGATACAGTTTCAAAAATGTTCTCTACAGCACTGTGATAATACTGAAACCCTGGAAACAACCTAAATGCCCATTGATAAGGGATGAGTTAAATAAATTACCAAGCAACTGTGCAACAAAAACAGGACACAGGTTCTTTTAAGAGAATTACACGTACATATACACATACTGAATAAAAAAGATGTCAAAGATTTTCTAAGTTTGAAAAAGGAAATTGCAGAAAATATCCCAAACACAATCCCACATATGGGGGGAAAAGCATGATTACTTAAAGGAGAATTATTACCTTATGACTTTCTACAGTGTTGGCATTCTTAAAAGTATATTACTTTATATTTAAAAATTTATAAGCGTATTCAGCAATTTGTTTTTTAATGAAACCAAAATATCTTCTATTTCTTGAATGAGGACTGGCGGAAGAGGAAACAGCCCCATTATTTACCATGAGGACAACAGATTGAGGTTTTAAAGGGGTATTATGTATAATCTACAAAAGCAATAAATGGAAATATCAATCACAACTGGTCTATAACTTTTTCTAATTCTCGGTCTCTCTTTTTTTAAATCCTCACCCAAGGGTATGTTTACTGATTTTAGAGAGAGAAAAAGGGGGAGAGAAATACTGATGTGAAAGGGAGACATAGATCAGTTGCTTCCCGTACACAGCCAACCAGGGACCAAACTCACAACCTTTTGGTGCAGGGGATGACACTCCAACTAACTGACCCACTGGGCCAGGGCTTAACCTTTTTAAGGCTAAAAACAGATTCTTATTCTATAATCAGAATAATTCCAGAAACTATATTACTCAACCAGAGTTAACTTTGGTTTATTTTTCTTTTATCACCACACCTGAATCAACTGTGTGGGTTGCCTACACTATATGCAATAAAAGAATTAGCCTTAGTACCATTAAACTTTAACAACATCATATGATCTTATTTTAAAATCAAGAGATAACTTCTGGTAGAAATATTAAGATTTCATGTAGATTTTAACTCTTCGTTGATTTGGTATACAGCAGAGGACTGTAAAGCTTCCTTAGGATCTGGGGCAGAAGAGCTGCCAGCACCATCAATGAGAAGGTAAAATAATACCCTGACGAGCCTAGTGCTACACACTGTAAACAGTGCTTTCCCACTTGCTCTCCTTTGTTCTGCAAGAGGAAATCTGAGTGCTCACAGGCTGTAAGTCATCCACGGAGGTATGATGACTACACACACGGTAAGACTTTAAGCCCTATCTTCTGACTTCCTCCTGGCCTCTCCAATTTTGTCTTCCTATCCATGAAAACAAAACAAAAATCCACAGGTACAACTTCTTCCCAGCATTCCTCTCTAAAAGTAAGGTAAACACCATACACATAATCTATACCATCTTAAACTCCATGCCTTTGTCAACTCATACCTTCCTCTGGCTTGAAAGCTCTCTCCCATTCTCTTCTTCAAAGGCCAGACTTGAGTTCTACTCCTGTGAGACCCCTCCATTCTAAAGCGAGGTGGCCCTCCCCCGTTGGCCTTCTGTTCCATTTAGTTACTATAATTTACTTAACTTTAACTGCTGTTTGTAACACAGAACTGTCTTTCGTTTGAGCGTCTTATTTATCTGAACTACTAGCAAAGCTGCTACATACACTTATACATGGATCAAAGGTGCTTAACGACACCAGATTGCTGGCCGGAAGGCCGTGACCAGCCTTTAATCTCAGGTGTATGTGCTGCATGTAATGGCATAATTAAATGACAGCTACGAACACTTCTTATTCTAAGAGCTAGAATTACAAGATTTAACTTTTGATAAAATTATTAAAACTAGATTCCAGAATGCTCTTGACAGAACAATGAAAATCAGATTTGAAAATACAAACTTCTTCTCTCATTTGACCTCTACATATTTCTTGCAACTACACCTTAATAAACTGTCATACAGTGAATTGTATAATATTTTCCCATTAGAACATTGTTACAATTTATGGTTATATTCCTGCCCCAGGGCTTGGCAACATGAAAGAAGATCTCATTAAAAGCTAAACATTATAGGCCTCCTTTTCTTTCAAAATAGTCAAGTTATACTTCATGCTCCATTATTTAAAACTGAATATACCTTTTATGCCTGGGTAAAATTGTTCTCAAGTAATTTTTAGCAATTCTCCTAAAAGACAAATTTGCCTGAAATACATTATACCCCAGAAAAAAATAATCACTAACAATATTCTATTGGCCCTCTTAGAATGTGAAACCTTTACGGGCTGATTTTTTAGCATAATTTTTTTTCTTTATAAAGTTTAAAAAGCGGTCAAAGAAAGTATTAGCTATTATCTCCCATTTCTTTTTACTAATCTTTCTGTAATAAACTAAGATATTCTGTCTTATTCTTTTGAACTTAAAAGCTATAAAAAGTACTAATTAATATTCAATAACTTTATTTCTGCTGGTAATTATGCTACGTCTCATTGGACAAAGCATTTCTCAGGTTAGTGGAATTTTTCATCTCTCAGAATGCCACACACACAGTTTACTCAAAAGGCCACATCATCCACGACTGAAAAAAGTGTGAAGTAACAGGGACTCCCATATTACCACTGGGAGTGCAAAATTCGTAGAAGACAGTCTGGCAACCTCTACACAAATAATCTTATAAATATGCGTTCCCTTTGACCTAAAAACAATGTCTAGGAATGTATCCATGAAAAAATCACAAACACTTGAACTTATGCTTATCTTCATTTTCTAAAACAAACATGTTTTGCTTTTATCCTAAGGAGGAAAAAAAATGTACCCTCAACCTATTCAACTGATCAAAGCTCTATGTGGACTGGCCAGTTTTATAATTAGATGCATATATTGGGTGAAGACGCAAGATTACAGAATAACAATGATATTAGTTTTTTTTCATATTTTTGTCGAGATTTTCAAAATTTGTTACAAAAGCCATGTTGCTCTCTCTGTTCAGATATACATATATGTATATGTGTGTGTGTGTGTGTATAATAATACATATATATATATATCTCAACACTGAAATTAAATAACTACAGTATATTAACTGAGTTAACACTTGTAAAACACTTAAAACAATGCTTGGCTTATGATAAACCTGTTAGTGGTTGTTATTATTATACTAATTAATTAGCTATCAAATGAACAAAATGGCAAAATGAAAGATAGTCAAAAATAAGCATAACCTGTAAATTAGGAGAAAGGTAGGGAACTTTCTCAATCTGATAAAGGGCATCTACAAAAAACCTACAGATAACTATTATTTGCAGGCAGCATGATCATGTATACAAAAAATACTACAAAACCCACAAAAAAACTGTTAAGACCTAAAAAATAAATTCAGCAAGGTTGCAGGATACAGCATCTTCACAAAAACCAGCTGCATTTCTGTACAGTACTGACAATCAGAAAGTAAAATTAAGAAAATAATTCCATGTACAATAGCATCAAAAGAAACAAAATAATTAGAAATAAATTCAACAAAAAAGTGCAAAACTTACAACTGGACAACTATAAAACACTGTTGAAAAAAATTAAAAACCTGAATAAACCAAAAACATCCCATGTTCATGGATTGATAGATTCAGTACTGTTAGGATGGTGCATTAGTTTCTTGTGGTAGGTGTAACAAATTATCACAAACTTGGTGGCTTTAAACAACAGAAATTTACTCTGTTATATCACACAGTAGGCCACACTCCCTCTGCAGGCTCTAAGGAGAATCCAGTCCTTCCTCTTCAACTTCTGATAGCTGCCAGCATCCTCTGACCTGTGGCCACATCACGCCAGTCTTCAAGGCCTTATCTACAAATTTCTCTCAGTGCCATCACCACAACATTGTCTTCTCTGTGCATAGTCAAATCTCCCTGCTTCCTGTTTATATGAGACTGCATTCAGGGCCCATGTGAATATTCAAGATAATCTTATTTCAAGATTCCCAACTTAATTATATCTGCAAAGACCCCCCACAACCCTGCTCCATCCTCTTTCCTTGACATATAAAGAAGCATTCACAGGTTCCAAATTTTAGGACCTTTTAGGAGAGGGAACACTCTCTAGCTTACACCAACAGCAGTATTCCTGAAACTGATGTGGGATATCCACATGCAAAAGCCTGAAGCTGAACCCTTATCTCATACCAAATGCAAAAATTAACTCAAAGTGGATTAGTGACCCAAGTGTAAGACCCAAAACTAAAATACTCCTAGGAAAAAAGGAGAACAGGAAACCCTTTATGACAGTGGACTTGGCAATGATTTCCTGGATATGACACCAAAAGCACAGGCAACAAATGCAAAAATAGACAAATGGAGTCATTTTGAATTTATAAACTTCTATGCATGAAGGGATGCAAGCAACAGAGTGAAAAAGCCACCTATGGAATGGGGGATAATATCGGTAAGTCATATATCTGATAACAGGTTCATTTCCAGAATATAATCCCCACAACTCAACTCAAGAACCCCTATAGGTCAACAACAAAAAACAATTAACTCAATTAAAAAATGGCCAAAGGACATGCATAGACATTTCTCCAAAGAAGATACACAAATGGTCAACAGGTTTATGCAAAAGTGCTCAACACCACGAATCATTGGAGAAATGCAAATGAAGTATCACTCACTCCACACCAATCAGGATACCTAAAACAAGCATTGGTAAGGATGTGGTGAAAACTGCAACCCTTATGCAGCACTGGTGGAATTATAAAATGGTGCAGCCACTACGGGAAACAATATGCCAGTTCCTTAAAATATTAAAACTAGAATTACCCACAATCCAACACTTCTGGATATTTATCCAAAATAGAAAAGAAAATGGGGTTGCAAAAAGATATCTGTATACCTATGTTCATAACAGCAGCATTTTTCACAATAGCCAAGAAGTGGAAGCAACACAAAAGTCCATCAATGGATCAATGGGTAAAGAAAATGTAACATATGTATGAAATGGAATATTATTCAGCCTTAAGCAAGGAGGAAATCTTGTCACATGCTACAACACACATAAACCTTGAAGACATGATGCTAAGTGAACTAAGCCAGTATGATTCCACTTATATGAGGTATCTAACGTAGTCAAATTCATTGACAGAAAATAGAATGGTAGTTACCAGGAGGTGGGGAAATGAGTTATTCAATGGATATAATTTCATATCTGCAAGATGAAAAAGGTCTGGAGATCTGTTGAACAACAAAGTGAATCTTAATACTACTTAATAGTACTTAACACTACTGAACTATACACTTACAATGGTCAAGACGGCAAATTCTGTTAAGTGTGTTTTTACAATTAAAAATTTCAAATATGAGATGGAAGAGGGGTAGGTGGTGGTGGCAGAGGGTATACGGGTAATAAATGGTAACAGAAAATATGTAATAAAATTAAAAAATGAAAAATACAATAATTTTTAAATGGACAAAGGACTGAAAAGGCATTTCTCCAAAGACCTCCAAGTGGCCAATAAGCACATGAAGAGATGTTCAGCATCATCAGCCATCAGGTGAATGGAACTCAAACCCACAGCAAATACCACTCCACACCCCACTACGGTGGCCACCATCAAAAGACAGATCATAACACGCATTGGTGAGGGTGTGAAGACATTGGAACCCTCACCCCTTTGCTGGCAGGAATGTAAAATGGTGTGGCTGCTTTGGAAAAGGCTGGTAATTCCTCAAGAAGTTGAGCACAGGTTTACCATACGACTCAACAACTCTTCTTCTAGGTATATGGGGTACACCCAAGAGACGTGAAAATGTGTTCACACAAAACTGCGTGCAGCAGCATTATTCCTGACAGCCAAAAGCTGTAAACAACCCATACCACCAAGTGATAAATAATAAACCAAATGTGGTAAGAATATCCACACAATGAAACATTGAAGTGGTACATGCCAAAGCAGGGAAAACATTATGCTATGTGAAAGAGGCCAGGCACAAAGGACCACATACTCTGTGATTCCCATCACAGAAAATGCCCAGAACAGGCAAATCCAAAGTGACAGGAAACAGATGAATAGCTGCCAGGGCTGGGAGGAGAGACCAGCATGGAGAGTGGCTGTTAAGGGACACAGGGTTCCTTTTAGAGATGACAAGAATGTTCTGTAATTAAACACCGACAATAATTTGTTAGACAAATGGTTTTTGTTGCTTGGCATGAACAACGCCATCTTAAAAAGCAAACTGCTCTCAGTAACCCCCAGTTCACCCAGAGAGGGGTGAGCCTGTCACCTGAAAGGAATGTTCTTACCAAGTAGGTCCATTTAATCGTTACTGCCTTGGAATGTACAGTTATTAACCACTTGGCCACAAGCCACCTGTGTTCCTGGAGGCTCTAGATATCGAGCTCCCAGCCCCTTTCCGTGCAGTGATTAGAGACGCAACTTCTTGCTGGTGTCCAACACCCTGCTACGTCCCACTCCCCTTACTTCATTGAATCTGAGTTGTCGGCCTCTCTTTGGTCTCCAGGCACCGTCCTGGAGGAGGGTTCCACTATACCTCAGGAAGTTTTCCCAGTGTGGTTGTACAACATTGTAAATACACTGACAACTAGTGAATTAAACACCTTAAAGTGGTGAATTTTATGGTTTGTAAATTACATCAATTTAAAAATTAGAAGAAATGGAAGGAAAAAAGAAAGCGTAAGAGGAGAAGGGGCCAAATGGGGAGAAGGGAAGAGAAAGCAGAGATCAAGGGGAGAAAAGAAAACGAGCAGGGGAAAAAGAAAGAAAATGAACTTAGATCAATCCCTGCTCAAATTGTATTTCCATATTAAAGATAAAGACAGAACTGGTAAATGGCAGAATACTAGGTCTAGATGAGATTCTCAATTTTAGCTTTTCCTATCAAGTTCTGCAGGGACCTCAGTTCTATTTACTTCTAGAATGAATGATTCCACAGTGTATGACAAGAGATGCAAATCAGAAAGAAAAAGCAGAAATGACAGGTACACTGTCATGAAGAGAGACAGTAAGGAAGAAAAAAGATTTTTTAAATTTAAACAGGCAACAAAAAAGAAAAAAAGATTTAAACAGACATAGTAACAACAAAACACATAAGGATAATTTCAAAAGGTAAATGTTGCAATCCAATACTATGTATCAAAATAAATATTTTAAAATAGCATCTTTTCACCCTGCATTCCTCTGTAGGTTCTGACAAGTATGTGAAGATATTCATCACTATTTGTTTACAGCAGAAAAAAAAGAAACGACTTAAATATTCATTGGAGAAACAAGTACATTTTGTACATGACATGCATAAAACACTTTATAGCCACTCATCTATTACTTGACAATGGGATGGCATCTACAATGTGTTGGAGACCCCAGTTACTAAACAGCAAGTAAAATATTCTATTTATGTAAAATGTTACTTATTTATGGAAATTAAGTATCTCTGGAAGGACATATACTCATTTCTCAATGACAGAATTTTGAGTCATTTCTGCTTTTTTATCCTTTTTTGTAAATTGTGAATTAATTGAACACTTTACTGTATATACATCACAGTGCAATACAAGCTATTTTTATTAGCACATATGACTTTTAAAATCAGCTAATAGTCCTGGCTGGTGTGGTTCAGTAGACTGAGTGCTGGCCTGCGAACTGAAACGATGCCAGTTCAATTCCCAGTCAGGGCACATGCCTGGGTTGCAGCCAGGTCCCCAAATGAGGGTGTGGGAGAGGCAACCAATGGATGTTTCTCTGCCCCTCTTTCTCTCTTCCTTCCCCTCTCTCTTAAAAAAAAAAGTAAATAAATAAAAATTTTTTAAATAAACAAATAAAATCAAGTAATAACAGTTTGAATTTAGACAAAAAGTTATCTTCAGAACTGTATTATTTCAAACAAATGCAACAAAATACAAGAAAGCTAATTAATCATAAATTCACCTAATAGGTACTGGATAAGTTAAGCATACTTTTGTAAAAATGTGAAGTAAATACTGTAAAGTCACTGCAATGGTCACTATTAATTCAATACCCCGAAGTTTGGATAATCATATAATTTATCAAACAAACTGGGGCACTTCTGAGAATACAAGGAAACACTATAAAGAATTATGTAGGACACAGTTAAAACTGAGACTAGCCTACACAAATTAGGACATAAAGTCATCCTATCCACAAGTTACTAGAATTATAAACCAGAGAATAAGAATTCAAGAATAACATACACTGAGTTTAAGGAAAAAGTCCTTGAGAGTATGTCAAGGTGACATATCACCAGGCAGTTCTCGATACCAGAGGTCCTCTGCCGGAGATGCCTATCAGCATTATCCAGCAAGTCCTTCCACACTCGGCATTCCTGGACCCTCCCCCTGACATCCTGATGCAGATTTCTCATGGGGTCCAGGGAGCTGGTTTGGTTCGTGGGTTTCTTTTCATTCTACAAGTAATTCTCAGGCACACCCTTTGATGGTTAACTTTGTGTCAATTTGACAGGGCTAAGGGAAGCCCAGGTAGCTGGGTCAACTTTATGACTTTACTGGGGGTATGACTACGAGGGCGTTTCCAGAAGAGATTAGCAGCTGAATCAGTAGACTGGGTGAAAATCATCCTCTCCAGTGCCAGAGGGCCCGGATGGAATGAAACACAAAGGACATGCAGGTCCTCTAGCTTGAGCTGCCCTGAGGCAACGGTGCTCCGGTTTCTTGGGCCTTCAGGCTGCGACTTAGACCATCGGCCCTGATTTTCAGGACTTAAGGCTTCAGGTTTAGGCTAGACCATCACCACTGGCTCCCATGGCCCTCCAGGTTGCAGACAGTAGGCTGTGGGACTTCCCAGCCCCCATCTGAGCCAATTCCTCATAATATATCTTTCTATGTATCTACATATATCTTACTGGTTCTGTTTCTGGGAAAGACCCTAATACAAACCCCAAAAGAAAACTGCCACTAAGATACGTGTCTCAAACTTTAACCTGCTATGAATCACCTAGGAATGTTATTAAAATGAAATTTTATTCAATAAACATGAGGTGACCAGATGGTGCAGATGTCCCTGGTCCTGGTTGATGGGCCACACTAAGTGGCACGGCTTGGTGTCCTTTAAGCCCTTAAAACTAGAAGGCCATATTTTACTCATCTGCTAATACCAAAATGAACAAATATTTAAGTAAGCAGAGAAACACATTCTATTTTCAGACCAGTATTACTTAACATTAAACCAAGGAGGAGGTCAAACTTGATTTAAGCTAAAAATTCAATTTTTAATATTTGCACTAAAACTTGGAATGATTAAAATGTAATGAACTAAAACGATAAAAAGCACTGGAAATACACAGAAATTAGAGCTATTTAAACTTTTTTTTTAATTGGGGAAGAAAGAGAAAATTGTATCTGGTGACAGAAAGTTTCAATAAAAAGTAATTTTTCTGTCTCTAAGACAAAATGGATTATCATCCAGTCCCTAAATCATGAAATAAGAATGTTTCTATCCAATGTTGGCTCAAATTTCATATTTTATATCACATTAAAACTAGCCCATATGCAACATAAATGTTTCATAAATAGCTAATTAAGAGTACAGCACTCAATAAACTTCATTATGCAAACTTAAGCAGCAACATTTCTTTTCTGGGGATCCAGCTGCTGATATTTACAATTAAATTTAAGTAGAAAATACAAAAGATTGTTTCTTTAAGAAGTCCAGGATGTCAGACAACTTGTCTCAAAATTCCACCCTACCTGTTAACCAAACAAGCCTCAGACTTTCAAATCCTTATTGAAATGAAACCTACACAAATGTCACTGCAAAAATAAACAGCCTGATGCAATAAGTGACATCAGTGGAAGTTGTGTTCACAGGTCTATTGATATTAAGCACAAACCCTGGCTTTAAGAACAAGCACTATGTCCTACTCATCTTTGTATTTGTGTGCTAAATAGACTTGGATATAAGAATAAAACTTCCTAATCTCTTTATCTCTCCCAAGATTTATAGCCTTGTACTGAACTATTAGTTAACCTGGTTATTATTCTCATTATGCTCATTACATCTATTAAAAGAGTAATTAATAGTGCTTATTCATAAAAATCTAATTATGTTCATCACAGAGGGAGTGTTTCTCATTCACTTAACTCAGAGCTCTGTGAGGGCAAGCACATCTGTGCTGATCACTGCTGCAGGCCTCAGCACCTAGCAGGGCCCCAATGATTATTGGTAGATTAGGTGGCTGAAGGAATGAATAAATGGATGAACTGTGTCTAAAACATAGCAGAAACCCCAAAACGTTCACTGAATTAATTAAGAAGAGCTTATTTCCTAATTTATTCATTACATGAAGCTCTGTAATATAAATCCTGCATTAAAGTATGTATTGTAAACTCCACCTACATCCATAAAGCTTACCGCTACGCAATGTGCAGTGTCACCAGGAGTGCCTAAGGTGGCTGTGACTGACAATTACACTGATGTGTCCTTATATTCTCTTTACCAGTGTATTCTTCTCTTCTGTATCGTTGCAGTGCCTATATCCCTTTATAACAGAGCTAAAGAGATGGTAACCCTGCCCTAGACTGAATGTGTTCTCTATTTCATTAATTCACATCAAAAAAAAAAAAAAGTAGAAGCCTCACCATTCGTAGGTGTCTCTAGGGACTGCTGTGTAGGATTTCCCTCATCTTCTTTCTCTTCAGGATTTTCACTGACCTTTGAACGCCGTTTTCTTAGAGACATCTCTTCACCTACCATTGTGTTCTCTAGAAAAGAAGATGTAAAAAGGTTTGAACTCGGTATCTGGTTTAGGCAAATTACATGATTTCGCCATAATAGAGGAGGTAAAAAATGATGACAGATTCTCTTCCTTCTGTTTTACTGTGATCATATTCTGAGTACAAGATACTATAACAAATATGAAGAAATCAGCCCCTCGTAAAGTAACTGGTTTCAATGACCCTTACTTAAACATAGCCTTCATTCTTAAAAAACAAATTTAACTGAACCGACAGGCCTAACTATATGAAAAATTACGAATTCAATAACAAAAGGTTAAGTACAAAGATGTCGCAAGGTAGAGTACGATCTGGACTGTGTATCTGGACTGAGTCTTAAGGGATGGGAACAGGGCATTCATGAGTAAGAACGGGTTAAAGCCAGATCCTCAGAAGCCCTGGTCAAGGGACCACAACTGCTCAGGATATCATGCTAGAGGACAAGAAACAAGCTTTTGTTGAGTATCTACTAAGTGCAAGGACTCTGCACGGTGCTTTCCGTTTTCCTGTCCAATCTTCATAGCAACTCTGCAAAAAAGATGTTATTACTCCTGGTTCACTTGAGAAAAAACAAGGCTCAAAGTAGTTCCTGTCGATGCCATCCACGCCCACACCAGGAACGTGCCTGCAGTTGCACAAGTTGGGTTTACTAGGGACACACACAGCATGGGAAACTGTGGGGCGACTAAGTAAGAGGGCACCAGAAATGACTTAGTTAGGGTTTGGGACTTGGCTAGGTGATTTTGGGGGAGAGTCCAAAGAGGCAGAGGTTCACCATGGCTAGGGTGCTGTCAGAAAGCCAAGACAATTCTACAACGGGTTTCTCAACCAATCTCTATAGGAAGCCCCCGAGAGGGAGGGTAAAGCTGGTACTGCCAAGCAGAAACCATCACTGATGTCAGCCTGGGAGGAGGGTGCTGGAGATTCTGTGGCTCGGACCATGTTCAGGTTTTGCCTGTGTTCGGACATGAAGGTGGCATGGACTTGTTTTTGTCTTGATCCACTGTGGTCAAAGAATGGCCTTTCCTGATTTGATGGCCAGTGAAATTGTTTGTGTTCAGTAAAACACCAGGAAGTAGCTTTAAGTGCTGGGCTGTCTGGTAGCAACATCAGGGCCCCGCTGACAGGCCCTGGGCGGCTCCACGATGTCAAGGGCTGCTTTCCTGCTGTCACTACAGTAGCCGGCAGAGACTACACAGCTAACGACAGGGCCAGAGTTGAGCCCGGGTCCCATCCAAACAACAAACACCATGATTTCCCTTTTTTTTCTTTTTTTAATTGATAGAAGAGAAATATGATGAGAGGAAAGACTAGAAAAGAGGGTTGGAATCAAACTGTAAAGACCTAAGAAATTAGGACTTTTTTCCAGTTGGGCAGTGGTGAGCCACTTTAAGCACTAACTCAGCTAAGGCCATGGGTGTGCCATTAAGCTAAGCAACTATAGAAGAGAAAGGAGCAGATAAGTTTAATATCATGTGCATGTGGATCAGACATGTGAGGGTCACCGATAGGCAGATGAATATGTAAGTGTGGACTGAAGATGGAAATCTGGGATTCACAGGTGTACAGGGCAGCGGTCAAGGTCAACACACAGGAAAGAGACCTCCCAGGGTGACCGTAAATCAGGAGCTTACCTAGGAAATAATAAAGCTAATATTAACCTTACACTTACTATGGCTCATTTAATCCTCACAACCACATATGCAGAAGACAGGTGCTATTATCCCATTTTACAGATGGCTAAGTAATTTTCCCAATATTATAAGACAATTAAGGGACAATAAAAAAAAAAAAAAGCAAGGCTAGGAAAGATTAGAGGAGAACCAGGAGCAAGCAATGTTCAAAATCAAGTTCAACAATTCAAGAGGTAACCTATGGCCAATACCGTGGAAAATTTAAGTAGGAAAAAATAATGGAGAAAATAAAAAGGAGGATAGCAGGCCCGATATTTCACAATTTGGGAACATTAATAGTTACAATGCGCTTTACTTCAACAGTTGGTTTCAGGAAGGACAAGGAAATATACCGGATTGGGTTGCAAAATGGGTCAAGGAAGTGAAAACACTAATCATAAGACTAGTCTTGCAAGAGGTTTAGCAATAAAAACCCTAGGCACTAATATTTACCGGAAAATAGTTACATAGTCAGTAACACTATGCTGGACACCAGGACAAATGTATCACATTTCTCATTTAACATTTCCATTTCAGATGCAAAAGATTCGGAAATGCTACAAAACACGTTCAAAGTCACATAGCCAGTTAAGTGGCAGAGGAAACATTTATACTGGAGATGACATAAAGCTAACTAGGAAACTATTTTAAAATAGAACACACTGATTAAACAATTATTTCTTAAGAATCCACTCTATCTATTGGTTTTGTACTGATTAAACTGATTTTTGTCTCATCAAGCAGTGTTCAAAATAATCCTTTAGTCACAAGGCTTCCCACCACCATTCCCTTTCGTGAAACATTATATTCCCTCTGAAGAAAGATACCTGAGCTCAGAATAATCTGTCTCACTTTAACAAGTGATATGTATTTTTTTTTGAAGAGAGAGCTATGCAACTTATTCATGGTGTTTTTGCTTCACATCAACTTTCTCAGAGCTAAGTATTGTAATTGATTCCAGTAACCTTTCTCAGTCTAGTTTTCTTGGTCTAGTCTAGCCCCATAGACCTGTGAGAAATATGTAGGTGCCTCTTTATTTACTTAACTTCAGTTTTAGTGTGAAATCATATTCCTTCATGTTAATCAGGGCACACATTAATCCAAAAAAGTATTAAGCCACTGGGTACTTTTTGCTGGCTTAGGAGATCCAAGGATGAATACGGTATAGTTTTCTGTTTTTACATCTGTTTTTCAGATAAGTTTGAATTCTGATCGACCCTAAAGGAACAAGCCAGAAGGGCCTGTACTTACTACCCCTCCAAGGACTGTAAATGATGTGGTTTCTGGTATCAGTGCCAACACTGATATGATTATCATGAATACTGCTGTTACCAGTGAGTTGATAATATCCTGAAAACACATAATAGACAGGTCAGCTTTACATGAAGGTCACAAAAAACCTCCTTAAAGATTTTAAAAGTTCCATTTTATTAAACAAATTTATTGTTTGTCTGTTAGGAAACCATACTGAAGTAAAATAACACCCATACCGTCTTTGGTCTACAAGGATGCCTTGTAGTCCTTTTAACATATAATACACCAATCATTTAACTACTTAACAGGATTGTTTCTTTTCCTTAAATGTATTTAGAGGGAGAACTCTGCTGGTTAGGAGTGGATGATATAATGTGTGGAAGATTCAAAGTAGAATAGTAGGTACGCTGGGCAGTCAGGATGCTCAACTGTAATAATATAA
>PVJD01002393.1:0-205051 GCA_004026545.1 Mormoops blainvillei | reverse complement strand
CAGGCTTAATTTAATTTATTAGTAAAATCTTGTTTCCTGCATCGAAGACAATTGTGCTTAGGAAAAAATGTTTCCTTATTATGCCTGATTTGCCGTATGTATTAGAGTTACTGTTGATTTCAAATTATAAAGCAGCTCATGAATAAGAAAATGTTCTGCTACTTAAAAATGCAAGTTTGGAAACCTCTCATTCCAATTCTTCAGTTTTAAGCCTGTGATTCAGACTTATTTCTGCATACGGGTCTTACCTACCCATGGTCTTGGAGCTCAAGATGAAACCCCAGTGTCTTCTTCGGCGACCTCATTTTCTGACCTCTGTGCTTCCTCTGTGCGGAGCCACAGTGCCTTTCATGCCTCTTTGCTTTTGCAAGAACTTTTTCCCCTTGTCCGCCTGGTGAACCCCTGCTCATCCTTCAGTGCCCTCCTTAAGCTGCACCTCACCTGTGCCGGCTTCCCTAGGTTTCTTCGCTTTATGACAGAGGCAGCGACCCCTTTTTCTGCATTTCCACCGTCTGTGCATGCAGCTGTAAAGCCAGGCTGGCTCTCTTTCTGGATCTACAAAACGCCGTAGGAATTTGTTGTTCCACATGAAATTAAGTCTAATGCCCTAGGGTAAAATAAATTACCCTCAGTGGTTGCTGGAGCCTCTCCCTGCCTCCAGGGCGAAAGAGAGGGCAGAGGCGCCATGTGCAGGGCAGACACGGAGAGCCCTCTAGGCTCTGATCTGGGCAGCTGCTGTCCAGTTCTGCTTGCCCCTGGAAGGTGGGTGTCCTCACTGTTCCCTCCCAGCGTGGGCGTGAGTGTCCAGGCAGTGCTGGCTGAAGCCTCCCCTCACAGCATCACACAGCCATTCCCACTGGGGTCCTGTCACCTCCCTGGGTACCGTAAGGCAGCACTGCATCGTCACACGACCTGAAAATACTTGCACCCCTCCTTCTAGTTTGGGGAGCTCTCCCCTTCCTGAGGCTTCTGGGAGCTTTCATCGGAAGCACAATGTCTGTCTCACTCCTCAGGGGAGGGGCATGGGATGCAGAGCCAGCAGGTTTCTTACTAGCTCACACCCTGTTACACATCAATAGCACTTACCTCACCATCTTACACTGATTTATTTCCCCCTGGGCCTCCCTCTGAACTATGGGTCATTCAAGGTCAAGGACTGTCTCCTTGACCTTGGTCTCCGAAAGCCCAAGAGTGTGCTTTCTAATTGTGTGATTGTGGCAAGTATTTTAAACTTCTCTGAGACTCAGCTCCCTTTCCCTGCAAAATACCCATCTCGTAGTAATGTGGTTGGGATGAACCAGAGTAATGCATGTTAACCTCTTAAAATACTGTCTGACACGTTCTGAGAGCTCAGTGAGTATAAGCCACTATTGCTACTTTTTATTCTCAATATTGTTACTTGCAGTGGATGTTTGATTGCCTACCCAACAGTCATTCCAACTCCGTTTTTCCACTATAAAGACTGAAAATGCAAAGTACTCACCTCATCCTTGCTTGCAGGTAGGGCATGGGCATGTGATCAGTCTTGCAATAGGACTTGAATGGAAGTGTGCAAAAGTCTTTTGGGAAAGACTTTCTTTTTTGATAAAAGACAGAAAGATGGAAGAGACTTAGGACATTGCCACGGAGAGAGGTGGTGCTTGGAGCTGCGGTAGCCATCTCTCCCATGGTTTCCCATGTGACCATGGGAGCAGAGCTAAGGATAAAAGTCAATGTGCTGAAGATGTCAGAGCAGAAAGAGGGAAGGGTCAGGGACCCCTTCTACAATGTTGAGTGGCTGCCCCAACTCTGGGAACTTCTACCTTAGGACACTTTTTTACGTTGTATCTCAAATGTCCTTATTATAAAGGTCACTTTTAGTTGGGTATTCTATATGGTATCAGCAGCTGAAAATATTTCATTGAATACATTATACTAGAAAATTATACTCAGTAACTCTTGAAAGAGAGTGGCAGCACCAGGGTGGAAATCTTGAACTCCTAGGGCCCATGTAAGTGGCCTTTCGATGAGTGTCCCCTACTCTCCAGCTCCCACTCCCCTATCCAGACTCACATTAGCAAAAGAGCTCCCTGAGGCTATAGATGGGTAATGCTTCTCTCCACTAATACATGTGTTGGCCTCATGGGCAGTTTTGCAGTCTGCCCATGGGAAGGTGGGTGAACACGTGGCAAAAGGAAGTGAGAAAGGAATCACTCACCAGTGAATAGTCCAAAACCCTTGGGCTTTGTTTTTGCTCAGCCTTATCCCACAGCCTGGCTCATTTAATATGGGGCATCCCATAACCTAAATGGCAATCTTGGCTTCAGTCTGTTGTTTACCGGCAAAGAAATCATTACTGGTTGCCTAGCCTGGTTTCACTGGTATTTCTAACTTAGTTTTGGTCTGTTATTCATTCTCTTGTATTGTAGACTCTGCTTTTCTGTTGCTGAGGAAAGGGGGGAGGGGGTTATGTTTCTCTTGGTTTCTGGTTAATTTTGTGGCTAGAAAAAATTGTGTGGGAAAGACAAATTCACAACATATTTTTACCACAACAACTACCGGTCCTGTGGTGATGCAGGGTGTTGCAGGAATAACTGGTGTGCACCTCATGCAGGTTCATGTAATACTTAAATTAATACTTCTTGGTTTGTTGGTCCTACGGCAGGTCAAAAAGTACCTAAAAAGTGATGAGTGATGGGATAATATATTTAAGAATATGATTGGTTGCCTGTAGCCAAGAAATATCATCTCTGTGCCCCAATGCTCTCTTTTGCCGCTGTGTTCTCTCCTGGTGTCATCACGTTTCTGTGAATCTGACCACATTTCACCTCCACACTTAGGCACTTTCTAGGGTCAGCAATGGCAGCGTCACTGAACACACAGGCCTTCTTTTCCAGCCCTCATCCAGTCTCCTCCACCTCAGCAGCCACTCCTTCATGGAACGTCTCCTGCATTGATTTACAGGATTTGGTACCGACTCTCTAAACACCTTTTTCCCTTACTTTTCATCTTGTCTGCTAAATGGAATCATTCCCTGCATCCTCCTCCTTTCTCTAGCGTTCTCCTTTTGTTCAGCTCATTCATAAACTAACATTTTCCTGTTGGATACATACCCACATACAAAGCTTCAACATGAGTGAGTACATAAAGTCAGGGGTCATTTCCCCCGGATCTACCCCCATGCCCAGTCCCTCCTCACAGGAGGAACCTGTGTGTCATTGGAGACAAGCATGCTTTCAGACCCTGTACAAGCAGAGGCATCGTTTGACAGCGTGGTTTTGACTACAGCTCTGCGCTACTAACCCCTAGTCTCTGCCTCTGGCCCTGCCCGTGCTCCCATGTCCGGAGTTTGACGACCACACCTTGTGGGCATTTCCCCAGCTATCTCTCAGACCCCTCAGACTCCAAAGGCCTAAGACTACAGTCATCATCTTTCTCCAACCTGCTTCTCCTCTGTGTTCTCCGCTTCGGTAAATGGTGTCGCCATCCAATTAAGCAAGGTGGAAACGGTGTCATCATCTTCGACTTCCCTCTGCCTGTTTCTCATCCTTTCTCTTTCCCCTTCTCTCTCATGAAAGAAAGCCATGAGTCACCACGGTCTGTCTGCTCTGTACCTGCACTCGTTTTCACATCTGGTCTATTTCCCTCTCCCACTGCTTCTGCCCTGGTCCAGGCCCTAACCCCCTCTCACCCACACTACAGTGACATCTGTCCCTGCTTTCTGCTGCTGGTGGCAGCCTCTGTATAGAGTCTACCCAGTCCCATTGTACTCTTCCTCCCGCCCGTGTCATCCGGGCAGCAATGGCTCTGCCCAGAGACTGATGCATGATTGACCAAGGCCAGTTAACAGCAGTCCTAATCCCCTTTAACAGAGTCTTACGTTCCCAGGCTCCTTTGCAGCAACGGGTGGCAATGTGACTCAGTTCTGACCAACAAGACCTGCAAGGGAAATCTGGAAAGAGGCCCTTGCAGAGAAAGACCTCTGATTGCTTCCTCCCGCCCCGCAGCAACATCATCAAAGTGCTGAAAACATTTATGTCTTAGACGTTTAAACACTTTAGCTGGTGTTGAAGGCCTGTATGCCCTCGCTCTCCACTTATTTTTCCTCCAACATTACCCACTTCTCACCACGTATCTCATGTGGAGCTGGGGGTAGGAAGGCCAAATGTGGAAGTATCTTCCATGGTAGCTGGTCTCCAAAGATGGCCCCGAAGGAACCCCATCTCCCAGGGTTCACAATCTTGTGCAGTCCCCCACCCCCAATTCTGAATCTGCACTGGGCCTGCGAAACAGTTTAAGTCCCAGAATGCAATGGACGGGATGCTGGGACAGCCTGGGCCACAGTGACCTAGAAGGTTCTGGTTTTGCTTCCTCAGAAGCCCTAAGTTGCCGGATAAGCAATCCAGCTGCACTAAGACTATGGTGCAGTGGGGAAGTGTGACCTGACCGCAAGAGAGGCCATGTGGCAGAGAACTGAGAACTTCAGCTTGCACAGAAGACCAAGGCCCCAAACTCTTCAGGGGCGCTGGAACCATTCCAACCAGCCCTCACCCACTGTGTCCCCTGACAAAAAGCCAAGTGGGGAAACAGTAACTAAAAATCATTTCTAAAGTCAACTACTCTTCTCTTTGATGCAGACGACTGCTGCTCTTTGGCATCCACACTTTCTTGCAATGCCCTTCCCACTTAGCTTAGCTTAGCTTTCCTTCTCACCAAGTTTATCCATCCTTCAAGGCGCTTCTTGAATGCCACCTCTTCTGAAAAACCTTCCTGATATGCCAACTCTCAGTGCTTAGGTATTTTGCCCAGCTCTGAAGCAGGTATGTGTTTTTGCCCACCAGTAGCAGCATACCTGTTTTGTTTGGATAAATGATCCCTCCCTCTTCCTGTGGAGCTGTCCATCATGATGTCCACTTACCCTTGTCCTGGGTGGCACAAAAACCCTCACTGGGCCAGTCAGCTGCTCTCTCCCTCCAGGGCAGATCCTGAGAGGGGTGACAGAAAACTGTTAATGGATGACAGCCTGACCGGAACTCCTGCTGGCCACGTTTCCCACACTGCTCTGATCCCAGTTCAGAGCAAGAGCTGACTCTTCACCTTCTCCTTCAAGTCTCCGAAGCCCCCTGGAACAGAGATAGTAAGCCCACCAATTATTCCACTTGTCCCCTTACATTTCTCAGCCCCCTGCACTGAGGACAGACCTTGTGACTTGTTTTGACAGATGACATTAGAGTAGAAATGACACGTCACTTTCAGGTTGCGGTGGTAAAAAGACCTCGCGCAAACCTCCGATCTCGAGAGACCCCTGCATGATTGTCCAGGAGGCTTTGTGTTTCAGGTTTTCAGGTGATGTGGCCGCAAGATCGTGGGTCCTCTGTAGGCTGAGTCCTTGAGTGAGTGCAGAGTGGAGCCGCTGCAGACACATGTGCGATATGTATGTAGCATGACCTAGAAATAATGATTTGGAGGATGTTTGTTACAGCACCGTAACCTGGACTGCCCTGAACAACAAACACCCAATACTCTTCCAATAAACTTTTTTTTTTTTGCTTAAATTACCCAGAGTTAGTTTCTTGCACCTAAAATTGCGTAACTGATCAACACTAACAGCACTTAGCTGTTTCTTCTTATTGCGCTTACTAGTGTGAGTGTATCTTATTTTTTTCCTCAGTAACTGAGAGTGACCTGACTGCAAGGACTATTAAGATTCATCTTTGCATCCTATATACTTATAAGGCTCTTGATAATTATTTGTTAGGATGAATGCAAAAAGGAATGAAAATGAAAAATACGGTGAGTCAACTAGATACTTTCTGTTCAACCTTGGTTTCCAAATCAATTTTCAACTTAACATTAATTAAGAAATCCTAAAATATGATTACGTCTTTGTTTTTATGATGTTGGTGGCATATATATGTTTTCAGTTATATTATAACCAGTTGTCATAACTTTAAAAACTTTATTGAATGCCAAAGGGTAAAGTACTTTCGAAACATCCAAACAACAGTAAAATTCAATGAGCTCCTAACTCCTGACAGACACTGCATGTAGGATGTTTAGTTTTTCCTCTCCTCGTCCCAACCCACTTCTAATCCTGACGTTTAACATTGCATTGTAGACAAATGAAGAAGTAGCAGTTTGGGAGTATTTACCTTCTGTTTCTGAAGAAATTAATAAATTTCAAATCAGCAAAAAAAAAAAAAAAAAAAGTGCTTCTGTAATCTGATGGACCAGTGAGGAAGAATCTTAGAGAAGAAGGAATCCTCCACTTTTGTCCATTTAAAAAAAAAAAACCTGTAAAGTGAAAATGATTTACAACCTGCTCCCAATGAAAGAGGGAGAGAGAGAGACAATGTTTTTGTTGGAATAAACTTGAAGGTCATGAGACATCGGATATGTGAATAGATTTAAGTGCATTCTAGATCAGTGCTTCTCAAACCGACAAGGGCACATGATTCCCTTGGGATCTTGTTAAAGTGCAGATTCTGCTGCAGGAGGTCAGGGTGGGGCTTCAGACTCATCTGATGCTGCTGGTCCACAGACCACCCATGGAAGAGCAGGTGTGGGTGCTCCTTGTGTGATAAGAATCACCACTGCAAATTAAGAGTCCCTGGCGGGCCTACTTGGGACCACGCTGAATTTGGGTTTTGATTAAGTTGCCCTGAATTCAACTTTTAATCAGTTTTCATTAAGTCTGTTAGGGCATTGCCATGACCTTTTATCTTATCTTGAAACCACTTCTCTGGTTAACTTCACTATCTTTTTAGAAACTAGTCAGGAACACAGAAGCAGGTGAAACAGAGCCCTGAGAAGCGAAAAAGGCGTAACAAATTCTACACACTAAAACATGTGCATTTTACTGATATTTAGCTTTTTTTGGCGCAGTTTTTCAATAATATTGGATATTTATTTGCTCAAGCCAGGGTTTTTAATAGAAGGCAATTATAAGAAGAGATTAGAACTGCTGGTAGCTTGACAGAGAGGAAAAAGATGAAAATACTATGAAAAGCTGATGCTATAATTAAAAATTAAAACATCATAGTCTTGGGATAAAGGCAAGAAGCCTGAAATTTAGAAATTGTTCCCAAAGGCATCCCTGTACTCATCAACTCATTGTGTAAGATAGCCTATAAGTATATATTTTAGGATTATTCATACAGAAAATAAAAAAACTTTTAAAAATGCTGTTTAAAAAGGGATAATCTTTTTATATAGAAAATTCACTAATATAGAAAATCTTTTTATCCCTTTAAAATGGTGTTTGAAGGGATAATCTAGTTATATAGAAAATTCACTGATGTATAACAATTATCCGATGATGCTGGATAACTATAGCTGTAAGTATATCCCAACTTTATATAGCATCAATTCATTATATCTAAAATCTTTATGATCACATAGAGTCATTGTATTTAACAAATAATATTTCTTATGATTATAAAATAAGACATGTTTCTGGATAGTTGAAAAACATAAAAAAGTAACAAGAAAAAATTTACCTATAATCCCTCTAATCAGGATATCCACCAATAATATTTTGGTATATAAGTACTGTTCGGGAAAAGCCCAGCCATTGTTAATATAAGGAGAACAGTTTGCGAGACATCAATGTAACCTGGAGACCAAGGAGAGTGGAATGTGTGTGTGTGAACAATGACGACTTCACTGTACTCATCAGCGGGGACGGTAGACGCCATTGAGTGAGCATGTGTACTGTGTGGCTGTTGCATTCAAAATGACTGAGCAAATAGAACAACAAATCTGCATCAAATCTTGCATTAGGGTTTTGAACATTTCTCCACAGAAACTACTTCAATGAATCAGAAGGTCGCTCATGTATCACGTCTCATGCAGTTTTTAAACCATATGTATTTTTCAGTTTCTAAATGCATATTCTGTTTCTTTTTTTCTTTAAAAGGATTTTATTCATTTCTTTTTAGAGTGAAGGGAAGGAGGGGAGAAAGAGAGGGAGGGAAATATTAATGCGAGAGAGAAACATTGGTTGCCTCTTGTATACACCCCTACTGGGAACCGAACCTGCAAGCCAGGCATGTGCCCTGACTGGGAATCAAACCCACAGCCTTTCACTCTGTGGAACGATGCCCAACCAATGGAGCCACACCAGTCAGGGTGCATATTCTTTTTCTTTTATAAATGTATTATAAAGCCTGTCAACATACCAAAAGTATAAAAATATAATGAATATCTAGCTTAAGAAATAAAACTAGAATATATGCCTACAATTTTAAATGTTATTTTTATTTAAGTCATAGATGTACAAGATAAACAAACATCCTGTCTTCCTGACCCCTCCTCAGAAGTAACTGCAGTTACTAATTTAGGTATATTCTACGAATTGCATGGGGTTCTTTTGGGCTCCTTTTTGTTGTTGATTTTAAATTTTACTTCCTTGCGGTTCGTGAATGTGATCTATAATTCTTCAGAATTAATTGAGGCTTCCTTTGTGGCTGGTACAAAGTCAATTTCTGTAAATGTTTCAAGTATGTTTGAAAAGAACAGATATGCCGATGTTCTTTTTCTAAAATACAAACCTGACCTCATCACTTCCTCTCTGAACTTCAATAGACTTCAGGTGGAAGACTGAGTCCCTTAGCCTATTATTTGGTCCCAAGCTTCCTGCCTAGCCAAGACCTTGGCCATCTCTCTATGTATGAAATATTTATGTCTGTGTAGTTCCTGTACCTTTTAGGGTCAACTTTCAGAAGAACATTTGAACTGTCAGAATTGCCTTGTAGTGGAGAGTCTGATGTCTGGTACATCAAAGGCCCTAACAGAATCTCACCGAGCCACCTAGAGATTGGTTTTTCTTCTGAGGGTGGAGTCATGCTGAGGTTGGACACTCACCTTGCAGTGGGTCACCCCCTCATCGCCGATTCCGGTCTTCACTCACTACTTTCTCTTACTGAACCCAACACACCTCACTGAAACCTCTGGTTGCCGTGACCCTCCGTATTAATTTCTCTGCACTTCCCCCACTTCCTGTCTCCACCTGCCCATGTTGTCCAGTTGCTTTGCCTTCTAGAGACAGCTGCATATGCCCAACTAGGACCTATTCCTGGTTGAAACCACATCGAACTTCTCTGAGGCCCCTGGAATAGGGATGCGAGATTGTGGGGGAAATCAGGTACGTGACCGTCTTCTCTACACATTTGTGGTTTCAACCTTAGTTGGAACCTCACTTTTGCATTTCCTTCAGCATCTGTGTCAAACTTTTTGATCCCCCTCAGATCCAACAGCATCTCCCCAGCCCCTTTATTCAGCAGAATGATAGTTTGCTACTTTACGGAGAAAATAGAAAACATCACAGGTGAGCCTTCATCTAGCCTCTTTCAACTCCTTTCCTCTTGTTTCAGAACTGTCTCTCTTCCTCCCTAGGGTAAGGGTAATCCTGTCTCCATATGCCTTTGACCCCGTCCTCTCCTGTCTTCCCTGTTTTCATCTATTGACCATTCCCTCTGCTCCTGAGTCTCCTGTTCTGAAACACCATCCTTCCTGAAAGTAATCAGCACTCCTTCAGCCTCCATGCATTAACTCCTCTTGGAGGATGGTGTAGTTTTCTCCCCTCTCTATGGGCTCTTATGACCATTAAATTCTACATCAGTGTGGCACAGCTTTCTTGGCATCTCCAGAGCACTGACAACCCTGACCACACCCTGCTTCTCAAAACATTTTCCTACCTGTCTACCTCTGACACCACTCAGTCTTGAATCCCTTTCTTCTCTTTCTACCTCCTTCTTGGCCCTTTGACCCAGAAATGTTGGTGTTCCAAGTGTTTTCTATTCATGATCCTCCATTTTTATTTCTCTACACACCAGGAAAGCATGTTTCATTACAAAGGGATAGAGTTTCTACCAAGGTCTGAACAAGTGTGGCCTATTGTCGCCACATTGCCCCATTTATCAAGAGTTGTCAGATACCCCAGAGTTTTATGTGAAATCCCTCACTTTTAATATTGGTAATGAATTGAAACATATACTAAAATTGTGCAGGGCAAATAAAACACAGATGGTCCCCCTTAGGGTTGTTCTCTTATTTGACTGACTCTAAGGCAGTTTATAAAGTACTTTATTAGTAATGGTAGCTCACACTTATCAAGGGCGTACAGTGTGCAAGGTACTTTTCTAGGTGTGTCTTGCATGCATGAACTCATTTAATCTTCACAACTATCCTATCGACAAAGTGCTAGTATTATTCCTGTTTTATAGATGATGGGCAAACTACAAGGGACAGCTTCAGTATTTTGTCCTGGGTCACAGGGATACTGAGTTTAAGAAATTAGGATTCAAATCCAGGTGGTTCGGCTCCGGATCTCGAACTTTTAACCGTGACACTCTACTGCTTTCCCCACTCAGCAGATGAGGAAGCCGTCCTAAGAGGTTGTGACGCTGTACAGGACAGGAGTGGTAACTGGTCAAGTAGGGGTTTGAAGCCATCCTCACAAAGACAGATACTTGCACTTTCGGCTGTTCCATAATTAGCCACCCGTTTTCCCTGCTGAGCTGCATGGTCCTCGAGTCTCTGACCAGGGACTGGAATACAAACGTTTGTAGCCTGGAGACTCAAAATAGTCCATTCACTGACTTCTGTTAATAACTGCATTTACTTCTCAAAACAATCCCTACGTAGGACAGCAGCTAACATTCAATCAGCACGTCCATGTGTGTTCTCTTGTAATCCTCATAAGCACATTATCATCCCAATTTAACAGAAGAAACTGAGGCTCAGCGCCATTCAGTGACTTGCCCAAGATCCGGCAACTAGTAAAGTGCAGAGCCAGGATTCTAGTCTTGGGATATAGACAAACGGAGTCCTCATTCTTGGCCACGAGCTCACACTACCGGTTCTACAAATGGGGAAACTGAGGCCCAGAGCAGGGCAAGAGCTCGTGCCCGCGGAGTCGCGGTCATCGGGGTGGGACACACGGCATTCCTGCTTTTCCTCCTTTTGGGTCGCGGCTGTCACTGCTAGGTGGGACGTGGAGAGCGACACGCGGAGGGTGACACAAGGCTGACCTTTCGCCCAGGTGCCGAGGGAGGCCCGGGAAACGCTGAAGTCCGGCCCCGAAGGACGCATCCTGCGGCACCATGACAACGCGGCGGGCTAGCGAGCAGGAAGTGCGCTCCTGAGAAGGCGGGACGAATCTGCACAACTATCAATGGCAGCGCCGTGTCTACGTTCGCTCCGCCCGGAAGGAGGAGCTGACGCAGCTTTTCGGCCAACTCCTCCCTCTGTGTGGCCTGCGCTTGGGTGTTCAGGTGGGTAATTCGGTCGCTCGCTAGCGAGGCTGACGGGGAAGGGAGAGGGCGGTCCAGAGAGGCGAGTCTAGGTCGGAGGTTGGGTGAGGCTCGTGGTCGCCCCGCGTGCCGTGCCGAGTGTGGCTCTGGGGCTGCGGGTACCCGGGGGTTTCTCATTTCCTGATGGGGAAACTGAGGCCTAGAGAGGGGCAGTAGAGGCAAATAGACTAGAACCTCGTCCCTCTCACGCAGAGACGTTTGAAAATCGTAATATTAGGTGAAAAAAACAAGCAAACTTGTAATCATATTAGGTGAACAACCAAAATACAAAATATATCTGAACCGAATATGTAAAATGGCCTTCGCCGAGCACCCACCCCTCCGTTACGCTCGCCGTAGTTTGTGCTCCACTTTATTCTGTATACGGAACTTTTTGTGTAAGTCCGCAGCTACTTATTTTAACCCCCCGAGGCTACCCGTGTTAAGAATCCCGAATTTCTCCGGTTTTCGGAAGGTAATATGGTGCATATATTCTATATCCTGTCATGCATTCAGCGGGGCTTGGGGCAGCGTCCGTGATCAAATACATTGATATTTTCTCAGCTAAATATATGCTTATTTACACGAAAGGAGATGAACAACAATCATAAACAGCCACGTTAGATAAAGTTTTCAAACTTAGATCAGATAAAGTTTTCAAACTTAAAACATTTTGTTTTCAGAAAAAAGACTTGAGAATTACCGATAAGGGACCGGGATCATAATTTCATTTTTCACTCACATTTATCACTGACTGGAGGTGCCACAGTTCCTGAACTGTGCTTTTGTATGGTCGCCCCAATTTCCATCACGGCCTGGGTCACCTTGTGCCGTCTCAACCTCCGTTTCCTCATCTGTAAATGGAGTCAGTAATGCTTTCCTGGTAAGGCTCTGGTGAGGAGTAAATGAGACCGTGCATGGGAAGCACTAACACTATGGCTAGCACATGGCGCAGATAGTTATGATTGAGATTTGCTTATTCCACAAACATTTCTTATTTTAAAATTATTTGGATAGGCAGTACATGTCCATGGTTAACCTCCCCTAGCCAACCCGTCTTCATAGAGACCACTGATTTCTGTGCATAAATAAGCCTGTCTGTAGCTCTTTCATCAGCATTTTCCTCCTTTCCCCAAATTATAGCATTCTATACCATTCTGTATTTTGTTCTTATTAACACTTGTTTTGTTTGCTACTTAACATATTCACATAATTTTCTTCTCTATTAAGGTATGTAACATACCTATAAAAATGTGTAAAAATGTAAGAATTTTCATTGAAGAATGAAAATTAAATGAATACCACCAACTTAAGAAATAGATTTTCATATCCTCAAAGGCCCCATGGACTCTCTTTCTCTCCTCACCAAATATAACCACTGCCCTGAATATTGTTACTCATTCTCTTGTTTTTCTTTGTAGATTTTACTGTTGAGGTATTGTTACGGAAAAATGAAATGACCAGACACTGAGGGGTTAGGAGCACGATCTTTATTTATGTGCACGGGCCCAGAGGAGACAAACTCCAAATTCTGAGCCCAGAACAATAGCCCCGCACTCCTTTTATGTTGGGCCAAGCGGGAAGGGTCCCGGGAGGCGCGGTATAGATTTGGCACAAAGGGGCTTACAGAGGTGGGAGAGAAGCATTTACAGCACTAGTCAGGGCAGATGGCGTCTCAACACCTGCAGCATCAGTCAGGGCAGATAACATTTCATTTCATCTTTGGTATCAGCCTTGATTCCCTCTACAGTATCTCTAATGAATGCAATGCACAGCTTTGCTAGCTTTTGAATTTTATATAAATGGGATCCTAATATATATTTTGTGTGACTTAACTTTTGTGTATAACATATGTATTAGATGCCTCCATGTTGATGTGAGTAGCTCTCCTTCACCTCCATTGCTTTGAATTCTGTGGTATGATTGAGTATACATGCTTTATGTCCTCATTCTTCACTTGTTTGTCGTTTATACTCTTGGCAGATTTTTGCTGTTACATGGTGCTTTTATCAACGTATTTCTTAGGGCAATGTGGAAAAGTTTCTGTAAGGTATATATCTAATGGTAGATTTCTAAGCATATCCAAATGAGCTAGTAATATCAAGTTGTCTCAAGTGGTTATAAGAGTTTATACTCTACCAGAGGTAGATGAAAGTTTCAGTCTCAGCCATTCTTAAGGATTTTTACCTGTCTGGTGACGGTTAAGACATTAATCACTGTGGTTTTAATACTCATTTACCTGATGACACTGAGGTTGAGCATCTTTTATGTATTTATTAATCATTTCTGCATCCTTTTTGTAAAATTTCTATTGCTCATTTTTCTCTTATGGTTGTCTTCCCCGTACTTATTTCTAGGGGTTCTTTATATGTCCTGAATACAGATCTTTTGTGGCTTAAATATATTTCAAATAACTTTCAGTTTGTAGCTTATTTTCTCCTCTTTCCCACTCTCTTGTGTTTTTGGTGAAGAGGTTGTTAATTTTATCAAGGTTGAGTATATCATTACATTCCTTTCTGGTTTGTACTTTTTGTATCTTTTAAAGAAATCCTTCCCTACTTTGGGGTCATAAAGATATTCTCCTATCTTGTCATCCCAAAGTTTCATAGTGTTTCCATCTTATGACCTTAATGTTTAACAATAGATTTTTGTGAATAGTGTGAGGTAAGGGAGGATCAGCTGTGCAGGGGCAGGGTGGTGGTGCTCTGACATGGTCTGTAGCTGTCCACTGGGTATGCTGGCCCTGGGGTTTCCTGGGTGGTGCAGGCCAAGGTCAGCACCCCACTGTGTTTTGCCCAGGGTCACCCTGCCTGAGTTATAAAGCAATCTGAGATGGCTGCAACTTGTGTTGGGCTTGGAGATTTCCAGGTGAAGCCAAGCTGTGAATCTAGGCTGCTAGTTCTGGACCGGGGCTCACTGAGGCCAGCTGTTGCTTGTTTGAGAGGATTTAGGGAGTTATGAAGCATCAGCCAAGACCAGCCGATCATATGGAAAAGCAGCTTGGGTAGGCCAGTAAGTTGGGTGGGGTGGAGTCTCTGGGCATCTCCAAGGTGGGTCAAACAGTGTTAGCTAGGTTGATGCAATCTTAGATAAGGCACGAGTCTGCCAGTTCTGTGGGGGGAGGGCCCAGAAAAGGGACAATGGCCTCTGCTCTCCTTGATGTCAGACACCTCAGGCTCTTCCTGCTTGCCACTGGTGGCGCTCAAGCAGCCACCTTGGTGCCAGAGCCTAGAGGGAGTGTGTCTGAGTTTTTTAATCCATGTGTGGGTTCTTTAAGAGGAACTGCTTTTGGGTTCTAACAGTTTCTTCCACAGACTCCATCCCTGCTGGTTTTTGCAACCAGAAGTTGTGGGGACTTATCTTCCTGGTACTGGAACCCAGGGCTGGGGGCCTGGTGTGAAACTGGGACTCCTTGCTCCCGAGATATCCCCCCCCACCGCCCAAATTTTTATCCACCACACATCGATATGGGACCAGCCCGTTCCACATCTGCACACCTACCAGTCTGGATGGATGTGGTTTCTTTAATTCCATAGTTGTCAGACTTACATTCAACTTGATTTCTGTCAGTTCTTAGTGATGGTTGTTCTATATTTTAGTTGTAATTTTGTTGTGGTTTTGTGAAGAGGTGAGCCATGTGTGCTTGTACCGCCATCTTGGTCGGAAGTCTGTCTTTGGCATCTTTTATGGAAAAATTTGCTTTGATCTGGCTTTCCATTTCTCTAACATGCCAAGTATCTATACATGTAGAGATTTCGGCTTCTGAATCCTTTAATGTGTTCCATTGATCTTACTTGTCTATTTCTATACCACTATCACATTTTATTCATTACTCTAGCTTTATAATAAGTTGGTATCTGGTAGGAAAAGTCCTCCTGCCATTATCGTCTCTAAAAATGTCTTTGCTGATTTGCCTTTTTGTTTTCTGTGTAAATTTTAGACTCACCTTGTCAGATCACACACAGACACATGAAGTCTGTTGGGAATTTGACCGGAATTGCATTGATTTAGTTGCATTGGATTAATTTGGGTTTTAAAGTGATTGCTTTCAACATTTTTTCCTTAAGTGTTATGTTTGCTGTCGGTGTTTATAGATGTCATTTAGTAGATAAAGGAATTTTCTTCTTTTCCAAATTTAAGAGTTTTTAGTAGGAATAATGTTGAATTTTATCAGCTATAAGATGATCATAGGCCTTTTCTTCTTTCTTCTGTTAGTATGGTGACTCACAATGATTAATTTTCCCCCCAGCTTTATCGAGATATTGATATATAACATTTGACTGATTTTCAAATGTTAATCACTGCTGGATAAACTCATCTTGGTTGTGATGTATCACTCTTTTTACGTGGCTAGTTGTTGCTTGTTAACATTTTGCTATGAAGTGCTGTAGCAGCTATGTTCCATAGAGATGCTAGCCTTTCATTTTGCTTTCTTTGGAAAACTTTGTCAGGTTTTAGTGCTCAACTTATGTCGCCCTTATCAGATGAATTGGATAGGTTTGCTCTTTTCCTGTCTCTGGGATAATTTGTGGAACTTTTGAAATTATCTGTTCCTAGAATGTTTGGTAGGACTTCTCGATAAAAACATTGGGACCTGGAGTTTTCTTTGTGGGAAGATGGATTTCCCATAAAATGTCTTCAGTAGTTTGAAAATAATGTCTTCTATTATTTGAAAACTTTTTAGGTTTTCAAATAATTCTTTAGTCAATTTTGAATGAATTTTTAAATGACTGTGCACATATTTAAAACTTTAGACTGCTGTAAGTTATTTATAATATCTTGTAAAAATGTTTGTATCAGCAGTTAGTTTCCCTATCTCATTCCAAATTTTTGTTTGTAAGTCCTCTTTTGGAAAATCTTGTCAGAGGTTTGTCACTTAATTATGTTTTTTCAAGGACTAATTTTGGTTTTGTTGATCTCCGCAGGTATGCATTTTTTCCCATTAATTTCTGTTCTTCATCATTTACTTTCTTGGACTTTCTTTGGATTTAATTTGCTGTTCTTTTTATAGCTTCTTTAGATGGCTGCCTTTCATGCCTACCCCTTTTAAAAAATACAAGCTAATTGGTAAAAGACAAATACCATATTATCTCTCTTAAAAGAACACTCTAATGAACAAAATAAACTAATGAGCAAAAACAGAACTGGAGGCACCAGAGGCATGGAAACATGGAACAGACTGACAGCTGTCGGGTTGGGGGCGGGGAATGGTGGAAAGAAGGGGGAGGAATTAGAGAACATGTATGAATGACCCATGAACGTGGACAACAGTGTGGGGATTGACTGTGGGAGCAGGGAGGTGGGTTAGGCAGAAGAGGGTAAAGAGGGAAAAAATGGGCCAACTGTAATAGAATAAACAAGAATAAAGAGATGTATGAGAAAAATATGAAAAAAATAAAAAATATAAACATTTAATACTGTTAACTTACCTCTACTGTTTTAATTGTCTCATACCAGTTTTTGTGTATAGTATTTTATTATTTTCTAATTTTCATTAATCTTCTTGATAATGGATTAGAAGTATGTTTCTTAAATTCTAAGCAGAGTTTTTCCTGTTATCTTTTGGTTTCTGGTTTCCAACTTTATTGCATTGTGGTTAGGGAACATGCGGAGAGAGAGCACTCCTTTAACGTTTGCTGAGACTTGCTTTCAGGCCTAGTAAGTGGCAGTTTGCATAATTGTTCTGGGTGTATTTGAAGATTTTGTATTCAGTAGCAGTGCAATGTTTTATGCATGTCCATCAGATTAAACTTTTGCTGTGTTGTACAAATCTTTTCTAATTTTACTGATTTCTAATTCATTTTATTAACTATTCATAGGCATGTGTTACAATCTGCCATTATGGTTCTGGATTTGTATGTTTATCATTGCAGTCTTGATCATTTTTGCCTTGTTTTGAGTCTGTTATTAAGGTGCCTACACATTTAAAATAATTATAACTTACTGGATATTGAAGCTTTCTTTTTCATTTTGTGGTGACTTTCTTTATCTGTAGTAATGCTTTCTGCCTTAGAGTGTGTGAGTATTTCGTGTCATAGCCACACCAGCTCCCTTTTAGTTAGCTCACAGAGTATATATTTTTCTATCCTTTTACTTTTAATTTTTTGGTGTTCTATGTTTTAGAAACAGCTCTTAAAATCATACAGTTAAATTTTTATTCATTATTCAGTTTCACATTTTTTGTTGTTGTTTTTCAAGTACAGTTGTCTCCATTTTCCCACCACCACTTTCCCCTGCCCCACCCACTCCCACTAATTTCACATTTTAGAAGACATTTAGTCTTATAACCTAGCTATATTATCTGCTTAAAGATCCTTAGTTTGGAGGGCCTGAGTCTCCAAAGTTTCTAGAAGAAAAGTACAAATTCTTTAGCCCCACACATTCATTCTATCCTTGTGCCTGGATCACTGGAAAATAACGAGTATTCAGTACATAAAAATGGAGTGCATAAAAGAAGATACCCGTCTTAGTGATAGGAAGTAAACTTGGCAGGACTTGGTGCCTGGCTGGATCTGAGGTTGAGGGGGAGGTGGATCAGGTCTGTGGTGTTTGTATGACTATGTGGACTGTACCACCTAAACCAGATGGTTTGCAAAGAGGACTTGGGAGAAAAGGGGTAGAGAATGTTGAAAGGAGGAGGAGCCCAGTTTAGGATTTGTTGAGGTTGGGATGCTGGCGAGATATTCTCAAGGAAATCTAGCAGGCAGTCAGAGAAACATCCTGAGACATTGCATCTTCTCAGCCCTGAGGTCCAGTTGGTGGTGCTGCTGAAAAGAACTAGCCTTTTTGTGCATCTCTTATGTGCCAGGCCCTTCGCAAACCTTTAGTAGTCATATCTCATTTAAATTTATCTTATGCCTTAAATATAGTTACTATTATCCTCATGTTATAAAATAGATGAAAAGACTGAGGTTTAGGGAGATTTAATATGTTAGCTAAAAATATTTCTGTGCTATATTTGCCTAGGTAACAGCAAATTTCTTGTCAGACCATGGTATAACCTGAAGTGAATGTTAAAACCTCAGAAAATCAGGCCCCTCTGCAATCAGAACCTCCAGGAAAGAGGCCAGGGATGTGTTGTGTGTGTGTGTGTGTGTTTTTTTAAGATTTTATTTATTTATTTTTAGCGAGAGGGGAGGGGAAGGAGACAGAGAGGGAGAGAAGCATCAATGTCTGGTTGCCTCTCGCATGCCCCCCACAGGCATGTGCCCTGACTGGGAATCGAACCAGCAACCTATCTGTTCGCAGACCGGCGCTCAAACCACTGAGCCACACCAGCCAGGGCAGGGATGTGTATTTTTAATACACAGCTCAGGTGATTCTTAAGATGAAGCAGGCCTTGCAAGAGCTGGTTTCAAAGGCATCTGTCTACTTCTGAACCCACATTCCTAGACCTGTCCCAGCCACTGGACCTCTGTGGCAGAAGCAGGCTTTTTGATCAGGACTCATGTAACAATTTTATCAGCTTTGATCTTTGTGCTTTAGGTAGATAGTGTTTTAGTAGAGAGCAGGAGATTTTAAAAATACCCTGAAGTCCTAAGATGTCAGTTTTATTAGTGGTTTGGGAGAAGAGAAGGAAACTAACATTTATTAAGTGTTTACTAACAGTCCTCTAAGCTGTGAATGTTATTCTAATTTTTTAGTGAGAAAATGGGCCTCAGCTAACTTTACCCAAGGCCATCGATCTGGTAAGTGGCTGAGCCAAGTTTGAGACCCAGAGTCTTCGAATGGTGAAAGTAGCTAATACGTACTTCGTGCTTAGTCTGTTACCAGGCTTTTATGTGTATTACCTCATTTAATCCTCGTGGTAACTGTGTGGAGGACATCTCTATCATTATCCTGATATTACAGATCAGAAACTGAAGCACATGGAGGTGACGTTCCCCACTTTCACACCCTAAGTGGTGGAGCAGGCTGTGAATGCAGGTGCTCTGGCTGATTCCAGAACCCACACTTCTCACCACTGCCCAGTACTCTTGACTAGCCCCTGACTTGTGTCCTTTGCAGTTTTGTGTTATTCAGCATGATGACCTTGATTTTAAAAAATGTAACAAACTTACATTTGTTAATGCAAATTCACGCAAAATCTAGAACATTGTTTTTGGTGTGCTTAGAGGTAACTTGATTTCATTTACTTTTTTTTTAGTTCCTTCACCATGCAGGGTAGCACAAGAAGAGTGGGCATCATGACTGATGTTCACCGGCGGTTCCTCCAGTTGCTGATGACTCACGGCGTGCTGGAGGAATGGGACATTAAGCGATTGCAGAAGCACTGCTATAAAGTCCATGACTGTAAGTATCGTTCCCCTGTTCCCAGAATGCTCTGGCACTGTGTGATCAGGGACTAGTGACATTGGTATAATGTCATGTAACCAGTCAACCTATACCCCTGACCTGGGCATTTAGGTCTCTCACAAACCCCCATTGGCCCATCTTTCTCATCTCATCTTTGACTTTTTATTTTTTAAGTAAATCTTACGTTTAGTGCAGTATTAGGTAAGACTTGGCCTCTGAAGCAGTAGAGTCTTGGTTTGCATCAGGCCTCCAGCACCTTCTCCAGCCTGAGTTTCTTCACCTCTAAAATGGGGATAATTAATTGTACTTGACACATATTGTGGTTCAGAGGGTTAAGAGACATGATACATACAAAACATCTGACAAAGGGAAAGCACTCAGTTGGCTATTGGTAGTCAGGGCAGGGGAATTTATACCTGTCAAACTAGCTTTTCTTGCTCTCTAAAAAGCACAGCAGAGCTTTAAACCTACCCTTCAATATTCTCCAGGGATGGGCATAGCAGGCTCTTCTTAATCTTTTATCTATATAACAATTCATTCCTTTTCCCACTAGTTATCTTATATACATGTATGTCCGGGATGCGAGCTTTATTGATGGGGAAGTTTCGTAGCTCACTACAAGGAGCCATATGATGCCTTAGTACTAAGACTGAAAGTGTTTTTGCTTTCATTTGACCTTTGAAGTTGTTATGATCTAATTTAGGAAATTAGGATAGGGGTTAAGGGCACAGCCTGGGAGTTGGCCGTACCTGGAGAAAGTGCATTTCCTGCCCTGTACCGGCTGTAGGCATTTGGGACATCTTCTCAGTGGGTTGTTGGGAGGGGGGTAAAAAAGATAATACATGCGAAGCACTTAGAGACAAGACTTGTGCATACTAAGCTTCTAGCATTTGGAGGTAGCAGTAAAGCAATGGGATCAATGTTGATAGATCAATAAGATCAATACTGGTAGGGTCTTGTTGAGTTGAGTGTCAGTATGGGTAGATCTTATTGAGTGAAGAAGAAAGTTTATAAATTATACTTGTTGTATGATGTCATTGTGTTGTTTTTTTTAAAACTTAATGACTTTTATTGTTCATGAATACATACATCTGCATGTAAAAATGTAAAAGTGGACTAGAAGGGTATGCAACACACTCATGAAGTGCTTGCCTTTGGGGAGAGGAGGAGAGAAATAGGCTTGTCACCAGAAATCAAAAGACACTTTATCCTGTTTTGTTCTTTAATTGACAAGACACGAGGTATTATTAGTTTAGTCTAACGGTTGTCACTTTTGATGAATGGGAATATAGGTTTTTTTATTCTGTGTTTTGTCTTTTTTGTCTATACTTTTAATTTCAAAAGAAGAGTGGAAAAAACAAGCCAAGAGGGTAAGGAAAGGTCTGGGAGTACCCAAGTGAAGGGACATGAGGAATGGTTCCACATTCGGAGAACTGCCATCTGTGGCATGAGGGGCATGTGCGTCATATAGGAGAGAGTGAGCACAGAAACAAGTCTTTTTTTTCATGATATGTGCAGAAGAAGGAATATGGGGAAGGTGACATGTTAGAGAAGAGAAAAAGGATGAGCCACTGGTCCATTGAGGTGTTCTCTGGAGAATTCTGGAAGGTTTGGTGCATGTTCACAAATGAAAGCTTGACAGATTCTACAGTAAGGAAACCTGTTTACCTTTGTTAATCTTGTGTATCAAAACTTAACTGACCTACAAAGAACATACTTTGGGAGACCCTAGAGAAGAAAATGTGATGTGTAGGAAGAGAATTAAGTCTTTTTGATATGTAGGTTTATAGATTCTGAAGGACCCATAGTACAGAGACCACAGTAGTGTGTTTCTTTTTCTCTTTTAATTCTGTAGAAAGTGCAGACCTCCAGAAGGATTTGAAACAGGATGTGACATAATTAGTCCTGAGTTTGGGAACTCTCCTTCTGTGAGAACATACCTGCTCTGATTGCCTGCACTGTGGTGAATGGGGTCTTTGTTGAGAGCCTCCTTCATGGGAGGGGAATTTATACCTGTCAAGCCAGCTTTTCTTGCTCTCTAAAAAGCACAGCAGAGCTTTAAACCTACCCTTCAATATTCTCCAGGGATGGGCATAGCAGGCTCTTCTTAATCTTTTATCTATATAACAATTCATTCCTTTTCCCACTAGTTATCTTATATACATGTATGTCCGGGATGCGAGCTTTATTGATGGGGAAGTTTCGTAGCTCACTGCAGGGAGCCATATGATGCCTTAGTACTAAGACTGAAAGTGTTTTTGCCTTCATTTGACCTTTGAAGTTGTTATGATCTAATTTAGGAAAGTCCTGTAGAATGTGTCTAGGAATTGATTTATTCTCACACTTTATGTACCATTTCTGCACATCAGGATATGGTTATGGCTAGGGTAATCAGGATGGAACTAGAGTATGCTTTCTCCTATCCTGCATTAAAAAAAAAAATCGTTGTTTACAAGCATTATTCTTATTTGAGAGGTTTTAAACAAGGAATGAGGAAAGAAATGATCTAAAATTAAGTAAATACATATAAAATCCAGTATTATCAATCTCTTACCTTATGAAGGGATGCCCAGGAAAGGCCGCCTTTACCAACTAGAAACATTTAATTTCTACTAGAATTAAAAACAAAGGAGTAATTGAAAGTGCAAGTTACTCTAATTGCAGTTTCATGTGGGGTTTGTCCAGTTTATCAGAGTACTTCCTGCTCTGGCTTTGGTTTGGGCTCTTTTCTTACTGTCAGTAGGGGAAAACAAATTCCCAAGTCTCTGGGCTAGTGAATTTGGCGTTTTTTCTTTTGGTGGAAAACCTTGGGTTTGGCCTTTCTGAATGGTATCGGGACCTTTGTTTTTAGTGCCCCTTAGATTCTGTGCCAGGGTTTGCGTACTTGCCCGTGGTTGTCTAGCACAACTTCCTAAGAATGTCATGGGTGCCAGGTCTCCGTGCCAGGGGCTGGTGGCACAGAGGTAAATCTTTTGCTTCATCTTGGGTCTTCATACAAATGTATGTCATACAAATACAGACTCAGATGATTCCAATAAGAGCCCCCTGATGTAAGTACGTACAGGAGGCCGACGGAGTGGTGGTTAAGAAGACTTGGATTTGAGGATTTCTACTTTGGACTGAGATAGAATGACAGGGATCAGTTTACCTTCTGTCTGAAATATTGTGTTGGCCGAAAAGTTCATTTGGTTTTTTCCATAAGATGGTTCTAGTAGCACTTAGTTGTCTTTAACTTCCTTCTAAACACTTTCGTTAGATTGTATTGTGACAGCTGTCATATCAGCATACCTTTTAAAGAAAACTTTTCAAAATTGGTGAATTTTTGTGTAGCTATTTTAATATTGAAGGTGGAAGAAAATATGCAACATTTTTTGACATGTTATGCTTTATTATTTCAAGAAAGGTAACTGAATGCAACTGAAGTGCAAAAAGATTTGTGTAGTACATGGAGAGGGTACTGTGACTGATTGAATGTGTCAAAAGTGGTTTGTGAAGTTTTTTTTTTAGATTTATTTACTTATTTATTTTTAGACAGAGGGGAATGGAGGGAGAGAGGGAGAGAAACATCGATGTGTGGTTGCCTCTTACACACCCCCTACTAAGGACCTGGCCTGCAGCCCAGGCATGTGCCCTGACTGGGAATTAAACCGATGACACTTTGGTTCGCAGGCTGGTGCTCAATCCACTGAGCCACACCAGCCGGGGCCAGTTTGTGAAGTTTTGTGCTGTAGATTTCTTGCTGACCAATACTCCACAGTTGGGTAGACCATTTGAAGTTGATAGCGATCAAATCAAGACATTAATTGAGAACAATCAACATTATACTATGCGGGAGATAGCTGACATACTCAAAATATCCAAATCAATGAAGTTATTGGTGAAAATGAAAAATGTGTCTTTTATTTTATGGAAAAAACCATATGGACTTTTTGGCCAACCCAATAATTAAAAAATGGACAGAATGTATGAAACACTGGACATTAGTCAGTGAAGGACAATGATCTTTTGATAGACAGGCAATGAGGGTTTTTTCCCCTCTTGACACCAAATACTTTTAGTCTTTTTTAACACCACCTCTCCAATTCTCTGGACACCAAGCTGGATGTCCAGTAACTTCATTCGTTTTTGACACTGTCTACCTGGCGTATGAGATCCTACAATTTGAAGGGGCTCAGTCCCACAAGACTACCCCGACTTCAAATGCCAGTCACAAATCCTGGGCCACCCATACTCCTACAGCACCCTCCTCAGTTTCAATAATTTGCTAGAGTGCTCACAGTAACCAAGAAAGCACTCTACTTACCTCTACGTGACTGTATACAGAAGACATTTTTTACAGAAAGCTAAAGAAAACCTAACGAGCAGGCCATAAACAAGATAAACAGGACCTTTGGGCTTAGAAGAAGAGACTAATCAACAACTATCTGCACAGAGCTTCAAAAAGCCAACAGCTATTTCTGATAAAAACCCTTAGCAAAGTAGGAAAAGAAGGGAACTTCCTTAACCTGATAAAGGGGATCTATGTAAACATCACACTTAATTATGAAAGACATAAGCTTTCCCCCTATAGCATGAGCAAGACAAGAATGTCCATTCTCACCATTTCTGTTCTAGCTGGTGCACTCAGGCAAGAAACAGAAGGAAGAAGTAGCCCTTTCTTTTCAGAGACATGATCTTTTATGTAAAAAGTCTGTTGGAATTTTCACAAAAGCCACCAGAATTGTTAAGTGAGTGCAGTAAAGTTGCAGGTACAATATCCCACTTCTCCGCACTTGTTTTAGTGTCTGTTGGTATTTCTTCCCAAATTTGCTTATTCTCTAAAGGCTGCTGCCTTGCAATTAGGGACTGTTTATACTCTAGCACCGACATTTTATAATTAATTATGCTGTGTTGTTATGTTTTATTTTAACTTTTAGTGGGTTTTAAAATTATCTATTGTCCTAAGGACAACTGGGGTAAAATATCTAAATTTTTAGATTAAAAAAATTAAGATTTGACATTATTTCGTGAGCAGAATAAATGATATGATGTTCAGGCAAAAAACCCGTTAACTTAAATATATGTACCAAAAATAGATTAGTGATCACCGTATCAGAGGAACATTGGGGCTTGAGAGCTATTTTCTGTTTTGTCAAACCTTTGTCTGCCTTCACCCTATCTTTGTGTTTCTTGTACTGACTTGCGGGACTATATTTGCTTTGTCATCTTGGTGCATACTTCTGGACTCGCACGCCAGTGGGCTGTGCGCACGCATGGTGAGCCACAGTGATATCATTGACATCTTGGGTTAGCATTCCATCTTAGTATCTATAGTTTTATTTGTAAGTACCTTCTCTTTCCAGGGAGGACTCAGTGATAAATAGAAGGTGCCCCAAATAATTTTCCTTCTACTTTTAATGATTTCATTGCACATTTCCCCTCTTTGGCCATGATGAACAGCTAATAAGCTTACTACAGCCAGGGCCTGCTTGCCTTTCCAGTTAACCAAGGGGGATTATGTCTGTGATCAAAACGGAAAAGTGGCTGAAAATTAGCATGAAAACTAACATCTAAAATGTAACTTGGGAACTTCTGGTTAAGATGGAGGCATAGGTAAACATGGCTCGCCTCCTCGCACAACCACATCAAAATTACAACTGAAATATAGAACAACCATCATAAATTGAGCTGAATGGAAGTCCAACAACTACAGAACTGTAGAAACCACATCCATCGAGACTGACAGGAGAGACGGAGAGGCTAAATGGGTTGGTCCCACACCCGCATGTGGTGGATAAAAATTTGGGAGGGATGTCTTGGGAGTGAGGAGTCCCAGCCCCACACCAGGACCCCCAGCCCAGGGTTCCAGGGCCAGGAAGATAAGACCCCATAGCTTCTGGCTGCAAAAACCAGGGGAGATTTAGTTGGTGGAAGAAACTTCTACAGTCCCAAGCAGGTCCTCTTAAAGAACTTGCAAATGGACTTATTCACACTTATGCCCTCTGAGCTCCAGCACTGGGGTAACAGCTTGAAAGGCACCAGTGGCATACAGGGAGGAACTGAAGTGTTTGCCGTCAAGGCGAGAACTGGGGGACAGCTTTCTCCCAGACAGAAAGGTGGGCAGAGGACACTGTTCCTTTTCTGAACCCTCCCCCTGCAGAGCCACAGAACTAGCAGGTAGGTGCCATATCTGAGACTCCATCAGCCTAACACTGTTTGCCCCACTCTGGAGATCCCCTGAGGCTCTGCCCCACCCAGCTTTACTGACCCACCCAAGCTATTAACAGTGGCTTTTCCATAGGAATTGCTGGTCCTGGTTTGTGCTTCACAACTTCCTAAATCCTCTCAAACAAGTAACAACTGATCTCAGGGGGCCCCCAGCCCCCCTACCTCTTGCTAAGTGACCCCAGGCCTAGCACTATCAGTAGCCAGCCTAGGCTCATAGCTTGGCTTTGCCTGGGAACCTCCAAGCCCAGCACAAGTAGCAGCCATCTCCAGATTGCTCTGTAGCTCATGCAGGGTGGCCCTGAGCAAAACACAGGTGGGGGCTGACCTTAGTCTGTGCCACCTGGGAAATCCCAGAGACTGCACACCCAGTGGACAGCTACAGACCACTTTGGAGCACCACTACCCTGCCCCTGCACAGCTGATCCTCCACGGATGGCGGAAGTTGGTGGTCAGTGGTCACAGCCAGTCCTTGCAGCTGATTGGCCTGGGTAAATCTCTCCCATTGACCTGCCAAAAGCAATCAAGGCTCAACTACAAGAGGAGGGTATACTCAGCTCATATGGAGGGCACACCTTGAGTACCCATCTTGGGTGATAGAGAAGGCTGTGCCACTGGACCCTACAGGGAATCATAGCAGCTCTACCTAATACATAGAAACAAACACAGGGAGGCTGCCAAAATGAGGAAGACACAGAAACATGACCCAAATGAAAGAAAAGATCAAAACTCCAGAAAAAGAACTAAACAAAATGGAGATAAGCAATCCATCAGAACCAGAGTTAAAAACACTGATATAAGGACGCTCAAGGAACTTAGTGAGGACCTTGTCAGCATAAAAAAAAATCAGTCATAAATGAAGGATGCACTAATTGAAATAAAGAACAATTTACAGGGAAACAACAGTAGAGTAGATGAAGCCAAGAATTAAATCAATGATTTGGAACATAAGGAAGCAAAAAACCACCAATTAGAACAAGAGGAAAAAAATATTTCAAAAATATCAAGGATAGTATCAGCAGCCTCTGGGACAACTTACAGTGTTCCAACATTCACATCATAGGGGTACCAGAAGGAGAAAAGAAAGAGCAAGAAATTGGAAATCTATTTGAAAAAATAATGAAAGAAAACTTCTCTAATTTGGTGAAGGAAATCGACATGCAAGTCCAGGAAGCACAGAGTCCCAAACAAGATGGATGCAAAGAGACCCACTCCAAACCACATCATAATTAAAATGCCAAAGGTTAAAGATAAAGAAGTAATCTTAAAAGCAGCAAGAGAAAAGCAGTTAGTTACCTACAGGGCAGTTCCCATAAGAGTGTTAGCTGATACCTCAAAAGAAACTTTGCAGGGTAGAAGGGTTTGGCATGAAATATTCAAAGTCATGAAAAATGGGGACCTACGGTCAAGAGTGCTCTACCCAGCAAAGCTATCATTTTGAATTGAAGGGCAGAGAAAGAGATTCTAGACAAGAAAAAACTAGAGTTCATCATCACTAAACCATTATTATAAGAAATGTTTAAGGGACTTACTTAAGAAAAAGATCAAAACTATGAACAATAAGATGGCAATACATAGATATATCTCAACATCTAAATCTAAAAAGCAGGACATCAGTGATTGGTTAAGGAGCATATTTGGCTATCTCTGGTTGGTAGTAAGTTGGAAGTAGGGACAAAATTTAGGGAAACTGTGAGTTATTAATTTAGTCTTGGTCTCTTTGAGCTGATTATTACAGAGGTTATTGTTTAGCTTCCTGGATGGTTGCTAGACATAGTGGTCCAACGTTCTACAAGTCTGACCTACAGGTAGCAGGCTGGGCTTGAATCTAAAAAACAAACTAAGCTAACAAGAGGAACAGAGACAGAATCATGGCTAAGAAGAGCATTTTGATGATTCCCAGATGGGAGGGCGGTTTGGGGAAATGCATGAAGAGGTGAGGGGATTAAGGAGTACAATTGGTAGTTACAAAATAACCACAGGGATGTGAAGTACAGCATGGGACATGGAGTAGCCAAAGAACTTAATATGCATGACCCATGGCCATGAACAAAGTTTTGAGGATTGCCTGAGGGAGTAGGGGGCGCTGGGTGGAGGGGAACAAAGTGGGAAAAATTGGAACAACTGCAGTAGCATAATCAATAAAATATAATTAAAAATAAATAAAAATTTGACTTCAAATATAAAATAAATAAAATGTGACTTGGATTTTTCAAGAGATGAAATTTCATAACAGGCAGTTATTATGAGGTTAGGCAGGAATCTTTGGGTTTAGGAAGCTGTGTAGCCACAACAAAGCGAAGCGAATGTTACACTTTCACATATCTGGCTTGTGAAGGACTAGGTGTGTCCCAAGCCTGGCCTTCTCTTGATGACTTTTTGTAGCAGGAACTCAGAGTGGGTGGGTCCTCCGTAACAGGGAAGTTATGTGTGTGTAGGTGAGGGGACTGGGGATGAATACTTCAGTAGGAACGAACTGGCAGCAACAGCGAAGCCATTTTTTTAAGGACGGGTTCAAGTAAGGGATTTGGGAAAGTCCATTTATAAAGGAAATCTTACCTACTTCATAGAAAAGTTGTGAGGATTGAACAAGGGCATTTCTGTTCAGTGCCTGGCTGAGTACTTCCTGGTGCATGTTCAGTGTGTCCTACTTCTGCCCCTTCTGCGTCCCTCTCTGTGTCATCTAATTCCAAACCCTGCGGATGGGAGTGGGGATTGTTACTATCAGAAGCTCCATAATGTTCGTAAATAGTGTGATTGGAATGGCTGTAGACCACGGGCTGAAATTCTGGTGCTGGGATTTCCTCAAAAAATCCAGAAAGTGTACTCAGCATTTCCAAGTGGAAGGAGGGCGCCCAGTGCAAGTGCAGAGATGAGGGAGCTTTGCATGAGTGAGCCACAGTAAAAGACCAGTGTGATCAGAGTGTCGGGGGTACAGCAGGAACCACACAGGAGTGTGGTGAAAGGCAATGGGAACCACTTGTGGCTTGCAGGTTGTGTGTTGTGTGTGTGTTGGGACCTGGCCCTGCTCTGGCTGCACATGGAGGACAGCCGTAGTGGGCTAGAGTGGACACTGGGAGACTGTAGGAGGCTGTTCCATACCCCAGGTTGAGGGGATGGGGCTCAGAAGAGGAACTGTGGGGAACTGGGGAAAAGAGGCCGGAGTCATCCCCCTGACAGTACCACAGGCCTGCACTCACCATTCAGCAACCTTTCTGAGGCCTGCTGGGAACAGGACACTGAGCTATGTCCTGCCTATGGAAAGTGTGGAAATAAGTGAAGACCCCCTAAATGAAAACAGACAAAGGCTATTTATGCAGAGCTTGCTCCGTCAGGGAGTCATCCACCTTCACTTGGGTTTTAGCAGAGACTTGAAGGCAGGCAGAGGAGTGGGAAAGCTTTATAGTGGAAGAAATGGGAGGCTTCAGGTGTGCCCTGATTGGAGGCGTGGAGAAGCTGCAGGCAGGACACCTAGAAGCAGGACATCTGTGATTGGTCAAGGAGCATATTTGGCTATCTCTGGTTGGTGCTAAGTTGGAAGTAGGGACAAAATTTAGAGAAACTGTGAGTTATTAATTAAGTCTTGGTCACTTTGAGCTGATTATTACAGAGGTTGTTATTTAGCTTCCTGGATGGTTGCTAGACATAGTGGACCAACGTTCTACCAGTCTGACCTACAGGTAGCAGGCTGGCTTCCTGGGCTGGTTACTGTAGATCCTGGGTTGGTTACTTGGGCTGGCTGATGCGGATTGTGGGTCAGAGTCCTGTTTTCATATGTGGTCTACCCATTATCTGTTAGTATATTCAGGCTCTCAGAATGAGTGTGACACAGTTGTTCCTTTGAGTTGTTTACAGTTCAGCCTGTGTGAGAAACCACAGCTGCTTATCTGGTGGGTCAAGGAACAGAGTGGCCTCGTTAGTTACCATGTCTAATTGGGACTTGAAAGTGTCAGCTCACATGGAATTTGAAAGTTGGTGGAATGTCATCAGTATCTAGCTTACAGGTAGTTTGTTTATCCTAAAGTGTTTCTAATTTAAAAAAATTAAGTACCATGTTAAAAAAAGAAAGCCAACCAAGAGCTGAATAGCTCTGCCCTTCTACTTCACCCACAGTGCCTGCTGTTGTCTGCATCTGGGCTTCCTGCTTGGCCTCTAGGCCTCTGATTTGTCATCTCAGCTTTGCGCAGATGACACCCCAGGAAGAGGAAGCTTATACAGCAGGAACAGAGTGATCTCTGGTTTCAGGGTAGGCAGCCATCTCCTGCAGAGCCCCTCCGTCAGCATCTTAAGGTTCCCTGAGGTAGATGAGTGTGGGGGGCTGCCACTCATCTCAATGGGAGATGGGTGACCTATTTTTGAAGTGTGAGACACAAATGAAATGCACATTAACAGTAACAGCAGTAAAGTTCCGCTGAGAGTGGTTTAGTTTTCTGTGATGGCTCAGTTCAGACTTGGCCCTGCCTCAGCGCCTTCATGATGCAGAGTTGGTGCTGCTCTGTTGCTCACTGGAGTGCTGACCAGCAGACCTCTGATGAGAGGAATGGCGATAGGTGTGTTTCCTGCACATGTAGGGACAGTGCATGACTCTGTCACCGCTCCAGTAGTATTGTGGGCTTTAGGGCCTGTGGCTGAGATGCAGGAACTGTGCCAAGTACTGTAAAGTAAGTTTTATGCACTGTCATTTGAAGACAGACCAAAGAGTAGACTTTCTAACTGAAATAATCTCTTGATTTTTAAAAATGGCATCTTTATACTTGGAAACAGATCTCTAAGCAATAGATATGAAAACAGTCCATTATGAAAGCCTATTCCCCCATACCAGTCAGAGCCCTGAGCTAATCTACCTTGTCACAGGGCACTGTCATTTTTCTCTTTTTTGATTCAGACTCCTGAGGGTTAAGGTATCATGTTTTATTTTTGTTGAGCACTAAATTGTTTTTTTAAGCTCTTATTATGGAACAAAGTCAAACAGAGAAAGTAGAAAGAATAATACAATGAGGCCCTAAATATCCATTGCCCAATTAAAATGATAACTCATGACTAATCTTGTTTTATTTGTACTCTAACCTACTTCCATATTTTTTTAAGTATCGTATTTTGCTGTGCATAATGTACTCCCATGTGTAATGCATACCCACATTTTTGTGCGCCTTATACATGGGATTATTATACCCATGGTATAGAATCATTATACCCATGCATAATGCCCGTCCTTATTTTTCTCTCCAAAATTTGGGCAAAAAGTGTGTATAATACACGGCAAAATACGGTAATTCTCAAACATCATTGCATATCTAAATAAGAATTTTCTTTTCTTAAATGCATGCTCAAGTCCTTTTGTCACTACACCAAACTAAAGCCAGAGTTTGTCACTTACTGGCCCTGTACTTTTTGGTAAGTCCTAACCTCTGTGATCCTTGGTGCCCTCTTTTGAAGAACACACTGTGCCGTATCCTGACTTACCTCTATGGTGGTTCATGAAGGTCTGATGGAACCGAACTGTAGCACAGAGTGAATGATGTGCAACCCTCTTCCCTCCATGTTCTTCTCGGCACTGTTCACCAACCATGCTTGGGAAATGCCGTTGTCATCTCCCATCTTTTCACTCACATATCTGAATTTTGAGAGAACCATTTTCCCCTGGAAATTGATGCGAAAACCACAGACTGAGAAGTGATCCCTCACACACCTCTGGGGCCCACTGTCTTGCCTGCCAGCCTTTTCCAGGCCAGGGGTCTGCTTTCTTAGGCCTAAAGTGTCCCAGCTCCCCTGTCTGATCCAGGGTCCGGGCTGCCCCATCGTTAGCACCACATTCAGCAGGGCGCCCCAACTGGCTCCATCAGATGAGAGGGCTGTCACAGTGAAAGTTGGCCCACAAGTGGTTTGGTGCCCTGGGGTCTTATTTTTTGCTGTTATTTCCTCTGCTGAAAAATAGCATTTCCTGTCTGTGATACCTAGTTTGGAACAAAAGTATTTGTTGTTCAGAAGTTAGGACTGCAGACTTCCTAATTGCCTGCTGCCCAAGAATGTAATGAGCCCCAGGTTCCAGTACCTGTGGAAAGCAGGGATCCTGAGTAGTAAGAAGAGGTTTGTTGGTTAAACTAAAATTTTATTTTAAAAGAAAATGAGATAAGATGTACAAGAGTGACCAGAAAAAAAATATCTCAGAATGAATTGAACCCATCCTTGCTCCTCAGAGGAGGAGTGTCCCATTTTGTTCAGGGCTGCCCCAGCCTATTGACTGCCTTGAGTCCAGTTTTTTAATTGCTCCAATGGAAAGACATTTCCTGCTAGAGGAAGTGCTGTTCTGTCCTTTCCTGGGTCTTTGGCTTTCAGTTCAGCTCCTCCTGCAGCAGTGTGTGCCAAACCCTCGGGACCTGGGCGACGTGGGCGATTGATCAGGGCCACAGGAATGATGGATGTTGGCCTGGGTCTAGCTTCTGGAATGTGTCCTCTGAGCACAACCCTCTGTCTTTAGCATTGCTTCTGGTGTCTTTACCAGGCACTGCCCAGATACTTTCCATCTTTCTCAGTTGTCTGAGTCCCTCTTTCTGACTCCGAAGCTGCAGTGCCTGGTTCGGAGGATGTAGATGTGACTGTGGTTGGGTCTTATGTTCTCAGAGAATATTGGCTCTGCTCTACAGAGGCTGTGGCTTAGTGCCAGGAGCTTGGGATCTGGAGTTGGGCAGGCCTGGGCTCCATTTCCAAGCTGTGGGAACTTTGGAGAAGTAATTTAACCTCTCCAAGCCTCTTGTATATAAAGAAGATATTAATAACTCACCTAATGGAGTTACTGTTCGTGTAGTGATGCGGCAAACCAAATTAATGAACAGTACCCAGCGTATACTAAGATGAATTACAGCCACATATGTGCAGGCCTACTGTTTTCAGCCTAACAATAGAAACTTCACCACAGCCCACAAGACATGCCCAGATATAGACTGCTTATAAGCAGAGAGAACACAGGTGGCACCTAAGAGCTCTAGACCCTCGCTTGATTCAAATATAGTGCTAAGTGTTCATGGTTAGGGTGTCTCTTTGCTCTCTGAGAAGAGGCACATATGATAGGCCCGGGGCCTTCTTCCTCGCTCTCATAGCCAGTCATCTCATGTCGTTGACTGCAGGTCAGTAGTGCCGAGGGACCCAGCCTCTGATCCAGCTCTACCTGCAAAAGAACCCCCTGACATTTTGATACTTACATGAAGTTCGTAGTTTTTTCTCGATTGGTTTGGGATTCTGAAGGGAGAAGGGATGTTATTAATTAGCTCCCTGAAGTTCTTAAAGTAGTAGAACCAAGGCTAGAAATGAAATAGTTACCTCTGAATTGGGCGATCCCGTTTTTATCTCATGCACTTTATCTTGAGTTTGGGTGCACTCATAGATTACTGGGGCCAAATGGATCCTCGGATGCTACTTTTGCCCAGCGTATCCCTACAGATCTGCAAAGTTTAGCCTCTGGACCATGAGCTGCAGACACAGGAGAGGGAGTGGGGCAGAGCAGTGAAAATTAGCTGGTCTGAAGATGGTATTGGAAGCACCAATCTGGTGTAAGCTTGACACTTAATGGCATGTGGGGTCTTGTTAGCAAGCATGAGACCCCCAACTATGGCCAACTTAAAAACGAACATGTTAGGAGGCTACTAGGAAAAGGGACTGACTGATGGCTAGGGGCCAGGCTGGGAGTTGGTGGGAACCAAGGGGCACAAGGGTTCAAGAGCATAGCTGCACCTCATGGCCAAAGCCAGATTCCCTGTGAAGCAGCTGGGCTGGAACCACCTCCAGCCATTCCCTTTGCCCCTTCCTCAGACTGAGAGTATGTCTGATAGGCTGGGCATAGGCATTGGGTCCAGTCCTGGCTGACCTAAGATCTGGCCCCTCAGCTTCTGGCCCTCTGGGTCTTTGGATATGGGAGTAATTCTACCACCGAGATCACACATATAGGGGAAAGACAATTTAAAAACAACAACAAAAAAGCTAGTGTCTGGTTAGGGATGAAAATGGCTGCTCGGCGACCAGATGTCACCAGATGACTTCTGTAGTAGGGCAGCCAGGCTTGGTAACTAGAACACGGTGTGTTGGGGAACACAGTGCTTGAGAACTGTGGAGGACAGAGCATGGGAACTGCATCTAGTCTGGTCAGGGGAGGCCTGTACAGGAGGCGACATATCCAGGATGCCAGAGGATTGCAACCTGGGTGGTTGGAGCTGGGGTTGGAGATGCGGTTGGAGGGACATGTCCTAGACATGTGTGGAGTTAGAGGTAAGGTGGTGGGTGTGTTTAGAGATGAGAGAAAGGGAGAGAAGTGCCGGGGCCCCACAGAGAAGTGCAGCAGGACTGGGCTGGAGCCCATGTGCCATTGGCCTCATGGCACTGTGCTGCCTCTGTTGCCACCGGAAAGTTAAGTTGGTGGGGGAGTGTCACTGAACAAAAGAGAAGTTTATTCTCAGGTAATGATTAAAACCTCTTATGGCACAGGGTGCCTGTGACAAACACGTATAGTGTCAACAGCGACACATGGCCCATGACGGAAGCTTGGAACGTGAGTGACTGAGTAGAGGCTGATTTCTCTAGTGAGCGAGGGTAGCAGTCAGAAGTCGGTTTTTTTCCTTAAGTGAAAATACAGTAAAAACTGTATTTTGAAATATGAGGTTGGACAACAAACCAGAGGTGGTGGGGAGGGAGGAAAGTGCAGGGTGCTGCATGTGCACAAGGTGTCTGGAAAGTCTGATGTATTAGAAAGTTCTTGGTCTGCCCCCAGAGTATGCTTTTCTGAATGACATCCATGAGAGGCCTTTTCGGTGGAAAATGTGAATGATCACTTTCAGAGGGAGGTGGGACTTGCCATTGTGTCATGTTGGGTGGACAGGAGTGGTTCCTGCCTACGAAGGACCCTGTCACTCAGTCAGTGAGAGGTGGTTCTTGAATGCCTTGTGTGCTTTGCAGGTAGAAGGTTTCCTGCAAGCCAAGCGCATATGCTCATGCAGAAAAGCCAGGCCCACACACTGCGAGGAGGTGTTTTGGGTGATGTAGAAGAGGAAGAGCATTCAAAAGCACTTTGCCCTGGGGCCAGCAGAGAACTTTCCTTGGAAGAAAGTGCCATTTGAGTTGACTTTCATAACTGGTAGGCAGAAAGGAGTGAGAAGGAGGGAGGCATTTCAGAAAGGAGGGACATGTGAGCAAAGGCACGGAGGGAGGAAATATGGTTGTCTCTCACTCCTCTGATCACAGTTTTTCAGCACTTGTGGCTACATTTCACTGTCATGCTACTGTCATGACTTTTGTCTATCTCCTGTATGTAGTCTACGTGACCTTGCCTTCCACTGCCACCAGTGCATACAAGGAGCTTAGAAATACCCTTCTCTGCAAGAAGTTAAATACAGAGTTTAAGGGCCCTGGGGTGACCCCCCTTGGTCATCAGCGTGGTAGGTAAACTGCCAGGCCTTTTTCCTGCAGCATCGTTTTGTTGCTTTTATTGTTGTTGCTAACATAAATGGTATCATATTTCTGTTTTTCTGCTGCTGTTTTCCTCAGAGTGATTTTTTAAGGCACAAATCTTTTGAAAATAATTAATTATTTAAATAAGTGAAAACAGTGATACAAACTCTTGGTTTAAAAAGCTATCACAGTACAAAAGGTACCAAGACAAAAGGTGACTCTGACTTTCCTCTGCTTCCTTCTCAGAGAGGCTCCCCACTGCTTACAGGAGGAAGGTCACACATTCCCCCAGCCCACAGGGTCCTGTGCCGTGCGGCTCCTGCTTCTGCTGCAGCCTTATCAGCTCTCCTGGCCCTTCTTTCCCAGACTCCTGGCTGCACACTCACCCCAGACCCCTGCACTACTGGGTTGGGTGGCCCTGCCTTGGGCTCTGTATGTCCCCCTCCTCAGATGGACTAATAGACCCTGTCACTGGCAGTGGCGTCCTTGTGGCCTCTGAAATGTGTGCCTCCTGTTGGCAACGTGGAGGTGGGGTAGCCCTTCCACAGCCAGCGCAGTTGCTGCTCGGGTGCCTTGGTGGTGTGATGCTGGGGGTGCCAGCCCCCTCTCTGCACCTGGAAGGAGGATGCTAGTGCTTGCGTGGAGGGCTTTTGGCACAGACGATGAATTACTGTGTGAAGAACGCCGGGAATAGGGCCTCTCCTGTTGGGAGTGCTCAGTGTGAGCTGCTGTTCATGCCCCTGGCTGCTGTCCTGCACTGTTGCACCCCTGCGGCCCAGCACGTCAGGCCGTGTATCCAGTAAATGTTTGGATGTCAGTAACAGGAGGAGGGGAATGAGATGTACCGGACACGTTTATGAGGACGTTCAGGGACAGAGGCTTCACATGGGGAGCTGGGACGAGGTGGGGGAGTTGGGCTGTGATATTGTGTGCAGCAGGAGTCAGCAGGCTCTAGGCACACGAGCACGTGCGGGGTGCCGCGTGGAGACGGTAATGGGGCAGTAGGGAGCTGTGTGGGAAAGGAGGCTGGGGCTGTGAGGACAGACGGAAAGACCACAGCAGCCTCAGATACCATTTCCCAGGGCCTTTCTACCTCACGGCACCCTTTGTCTCTCTGAGCAGTCCAGGAGGAAAGAAGCCACATTCACCCAAGCGGGCAGAGACCTTTGCCCATTTCTGGCTTTGCTGCCCCTTTCGGTTTGATGGGAAACAAGTTACATGTGTTTGATGAAGCGCCCCGCCCCCTCCTCCGGCACTCCACATTTTGCTTGTTTATTTCCAGGTAACGCACCTGTGGAGAAGTTGGAGGACTTCATCAACAATATTAACAGTGTCTTGGAGTCATTGTATATTGAGATAAAGAAAGGAGTCACCGAAGATGACGGGAGACCCATTTATGCACTGGTAAGTACCAGACAGAGCCCTCTAGTGGTGTTTGTGAGGAATTGGGACTGAGACAGTGTCCCAGTGCCCTCATTGGGAAGAAGGAAGGTGACCCGCCTCAACAAGGGCTCTGAGACAGGGAGACAGACACTAAGCCCTGCCTGCCCCCCTGACCCAGACCGCGTTCTCTGCGCCCCAGGCCTCTGTGGTCCGTTGTCTCTGTAGTGCCCTCTACCATTATCACGGTCAGGGAGACCAGAACCCGCACCTGGACTCTTGTGCTCAGTGCTCGCTTGACTGCACCCTAGGAATGGTGGCATGTATTTGGCTTTGTTTTGTTTGTTGACAGTTTTCTCCAAGAAGTCACCCACATGTATGGAATAGTGGCCTTAAAGGGATAAAATGCTTTTCATTTGGAATAATACGTAGAAACTGTGAAAAGAAAATGTGTTAGGGGCACAAAGGATTGAAACCCATTTGGGACCACCTGTTTTCAGGCTTCTCCCCCCAGCTAGGGAACAAGGTGAAACAGAGGTGGGAGAAGCTGACAAGCCCCCCATCCTTGGCTAAGGAGCCGCCTTAGGCCAATCAAAGGAGGCCAGGCTCATACCGGCCAGGCTCACAGTGAGAGAGATTCCAGCCCAGGGTTTCCCAAATTCTGTACCAGGGAAAAAAGGGCTGTGGAGTCAAATATCTGTGGAAATGTTGGTTTAAATAGGTAGATCAGATTGCCTTACTGCCTTTCTCAGTGCTTTGTGCATTTAAAGCTCCACTGGCATGCAGACAAGTTTTCCAAATTTATCTCACGTTAGAAAATATAGTACAACATTTGGAGTTCTCAGATCTCAGATCTCATGAGAACGTGTTCACTGAGCTAAAATTTTAAGTCTGTAATATAAGACTGGTTACAAACTTATCCCTGTGGCCCACAGTGCCTGGACATAGGTGCTCAGTGACTGTCAAGGGGGGAGAGGAGGGAGGGAGAGCCAACAAGTGAATTGACTGACAATCGAAGGGCACAGCTGGACCACCATATTGACTTATTTTTTAGGTGAATCTTGCAACGACTCCAATCTCCAAAATGGCCTCAGACTTTGCAGAGAATGAACTGGATCTGTTTAGAAAGGCGGTAAGTAATAGTAACTCCCATCGGCTGAGCTTCTTATGGGAAACTTTTGCTTTCATTATTAGAAATGGAAAATGCAGTCTTCGAGGGTCACCATTGCTGCCCAAGAAAGCCCATTGCCAGGGGGATGTCAGTGAGTGTCTCACCCAGAATTTATAGCTGCCCTGTGATGGACGGGGAGGTCGCTGAGGCTGCCTGGGAAAGAAGGGCTGGTCCAGGTTTGACCCCTGACTGAGCACTGGGCCTCATGGGTGTGCAATGCAGGTGAACAAGTGTTACTAAAGGGTACTGGCAGTGTGGTTTGGGACGAGCAGCAGGAGCATCATATGGGAGCTTGCTAGGAAGACCTCATCCCGTCCCCACCCAGACCGTTGAATCTGAGTCTGGGTCTTAGTAAGGCACCCACTGATCCATTGGCACATTTACACTTGAGTGGCACTGCTCTGCCTACCCTGATTTGGAGCTGTTTACTTAGCCCTCTTTTCATTCACCTGGCTAAGACAGTGGTTTTCAGCCCTAGATGCACATTATAATAACTGGGTAGGTAAAAATAATTTCAACATTTGGCCTCACAGCAGGTCTGTCGAATCCAGGTGTCTGAGGACAGAGTCCTAGAATCATTCTTTCTCAGCTTCCTTTGGGGACAGTTAGCTGCCGGCCTGGAGAACCAGGCTCTGAGACGCTGGCACCCTTGTATGTGCCCGTCAGCCTGTCCCGGCACGGGTGCGCAGAGCTTTCGCGGCTCCCGAGCTTGCCTTCTTCCCTGTCCTCCCTGTCTCTGCTTTCCTGCCCTTCCTGACTTTAGCTGGCCAGGCCGGCCTGGCCACCTTTGAGTAGGGGGGGTGCCACTTCGTTTTCTCATTCCTTCATTTCTCAGCTTCTCCATCTTCGGGGAAGTAGAGACATGAGAGGTGAGGTGACCCTCCTCGACTTGGGGGCATTGAGAGCATTTAGTTGGGATGATGTTACAAGAGGGTTGAATTAGAAGGAGTGAACATGTTTATGCCTTTTGATGCATGCGATTAGATTGTTTTCCTGAGGATCATGCCAATGTACAATTCTAATTGTGATATGGTAGTTTTACTGTCCCTCTCCCTACCAGAATTGGCATTATTGCTGAAAACTTGTTTGCCAGTTTAATAAACAAACATGATATCTTCTGTTTCTTCCAGTTGGAACTGATTATTGACTCAGAAACTGGCTTTGCCTCTTCCACAAATATTTTGAACCTGGTTGATCAACTTAAAGGCAAGAAAATGCGGAAGAAGGAAGCTGAGCAAGTGCTGCAGAAGTTTGTACAAAATAAATGGCTGATAGAGGTACTCTGTCTCGTGGTTTCCCAGCTAGCTTGGATCACTTTTTAGAATTAATAACTTTTCCTCTGGAACCATATTGTATCCAACTGATGTCCGTTGAGCCTTTCAGGTCCCTTCTATGCTTTGATGCCCACAGTGACCCTGTAAGGAGGATTTGGAGCCTCCTGTTCCCTCATGTGATCTGTCCAGGGGACCACGGGCAGTGGCAGAGCTAGGGGTTGTACCCAGGTTTGTAGGCTCCAGGATTTGAGCCCTGGTCCGTAGACTGTGAAGCAGTGTTGTACAGTGGTGAGGAGCCTGGCTGTAGCCTCACACCTGAATCAGGGTCTGGGCGACCTCATGTTCTGCATCTGTAAGAGGGAAGTAATAGTACCCCCCCAGGGGTGTGAAAGATGGGAATGAGTGGCGTGTGTCAAGTGCCTGGAGATGGGCTCCCAGAGGAATTGCCTTCATTGCCACTGTTATCACTGTCACCACGAGGACACATAGACAAACTTTTGGAGAGGAGTGTGGACATCTGTGAAAGGACCAGACTACAGGCTCAAGTTTCTAGATGTCCCATCTCATTCTATTGACTGGAGCAGAACAGACATTTCCATTCTTTTTCCGCAAGAGGCACCTGTGTTTCCAAGAAACCCAAGCTATACAGGCCCAGCTCTTGTCCAGTTAACCTCAGTGCCACCCCTTCTGAGTGCGTGTATCTGTGTAGGACCTGCTCAGGATGGCCCTCAACTTCCCCACTTGGTGGTCGGACCGGGGCCTGAGTCTGTGGCTTGTGGCTGACACGATTCTTCACTTCCTCTTCAGGGAGAGCGTGCCTGTGGTAGTCACAGTGACAGTGTTCTGGGTTACTGATCTCTAAGGGGATGAGCTGCCCCTGGCAGTCTGACTGCTAATGGTCAGCTCCTGAGGTACTTTCCTGATGGGAGGAAGATGGCTGGCGGGAGCTCCTGGTGAGTGCCAGGATCTCTGGGCAGGTTGGTGTACATCATGTCCTTGGGTCCTCCTGGCCACCCTGTGATGACCGAGAACCCCTTACCTTTGCTTTTTAGCTGAACAAACCTCAGCTCTGCGGTCAGGGTCATGACCCACACCCAGCAAGTGGCACAGTCATATTTAGGCCCCAGTTTGGGTGACTGCAGCAATTGCTTTGTCATACTCTTTCTTCCTGTTTGGGGTGGATCTGGCAATATGGAATATTCTTGGGAATTCGGACCATAACTGACCTCACTTTGTCCTTGGACCAAGCTCTTCAAGGCAGAGGCTTTGAATTCCTCACATTGTACCTCATCTCACCTGTGGTTACTTGGTAAATGCTGAATGGGTGACTGGGCAGGTGGGTGCAGCTCCAGGGGAACAGAATTTATTTAAAACTTAGAAAAAATGATACCAGCAATACTGATATTCATAGAGAAACATATGGAAGCCATCTGTTATCTCACTTGTGAGAGCTATCCACTTTACCATCCAGGACGCCCTCCGCACCCTGCCTTCGCTCACGAGTTAGCACACATGTGCAGCCCATGCTGGCATTAGCGTGTCACAGTTACAGAGATTTGCACCTGACTTTATCGTCGGGCTTGCCCTGTGCCCCAGCCCTTTGCTACTCAGAGAGTCTGGGTGATAGGGGAAAGAACACACCTCTAGGGCCTGTTAGACTCGAGCCTTGGGTCCAGGCTCCTGTCTTCTCTGTGTCTTCCTAAGTGTGATGAAGACGCTGGGGCTGCCTTCTTCAGGCTCCGAGCCCCAGTGAGACGGTGGGTCAGAGGTTCTCTGAGCAGCCGAGTTGAGGGAACGCTGTTGAAGTGAGTGTGAGCCTCCTGCCACCCAGAGCCCTCGCGGCCCTTGTGGGGGTCCTTTTGTTGACTGACCCTCGGCCTCACGTGTACGAAGGAATAGACTGGCGGGGGCAGTGGGAGATGCCTCCAGGCTCCTCCTGGGGCCTTGCCGCTTGCCCTGACTTCTGGCAAGGGGCTTCTCGCCTCAGCTTGTTTCCCACCTGAAGACCGCAGGTGTTGATTGCTGTCAGGCATTTTTCCATGAAGGCTGAATGCTTTCTAAACTGGTCAGCAAGGCGGCGGTTGCCATGAGTTCTGTGGCACTGTGGAGGAATACCTGGGGGCCTGTGGGGTGAGTGCTGGCTGGTCCCAGACCAGCCTTCCTGGGGGCAGCACTGTGATCAGAGGGCCTGCGTCTGAGTCTGATCCTCATCCGCTCATAAGGTCCCTCTCATACGTGTGGGCGTGTTGGCTCAGTGGCAGTTCATTCGCTATGCCGGGAGACTCTGGTGTCTGGAGGGCCCTGCTCCTATGCCCCGTGCAACACTCCCATCTGAGCATGGAGGCGCTGAGCTGGCTCTGCGGCCTGTCAGAGGCCCAGCATGATGCTGGTCAGACGCAAGGCATTGTCGTGAGGCCTGGGCGCCCTGCCTGCCCCTCCCTGTGACAGTCCCACAGGACTGAGTAGGATCGTGAGCGGTAAGCACTGGGCACAGTTTCAGGCACATAGTAGCTGTTTGGCTACTAAATGTGGTTCGGGCCTGACTCTGAACTGGAACAAGGTCTACTTAGTCTTCCCTCAGATGTTCATCGTGGGTTGAGTACTGGGCCACATCAGTGCTCGGGACACAAGAGACAGCAAAGCCAGGCCAACTCACTACTCTCAGGGGCTCATGGTCAGGGGAGGGGCTGGAAATTAGGCATCTCACTGAAATATTGTACTTACAGATAGAAAGCAACATGACTTTATTATAACTGTAACAAAGGAACCTGCCCTCAACTGAGGAATGACACAAGCAGAAGGCCATGTAGGAGGCAGCTGGCATCGAGGGTGGGAAAGATTATCCAAGGCTCAATGAGCAGCCTCTGCAAAGGCCCTGTGCACCTAAGGGGATGTGGTGTGCTCAGGGAGCTAAGGCCAGAGTGTGCTGAGCACAGGACTAAGGGGGCGGGGGGACACGGACTGGGCGATGGGCGCACGGGCTGGTTCCGCAGCCTAAGAATGGGGGCAGCCCTGACTTGTTAGGGCAGAGAGGGACAAGGCTGGTTTGCCCTACAGAGGTCAGGTTGCTGGAGAGGGTTACAGAAGGGCGGGAGTGAGCCGAGCACAGTTAGGAGGTAAAGGTGGCTGGGATGGTGGCTGTGGTGAACATGGGCACCATCTGGATTTGGGAGCTTTTGCAAAAGAAAGAGCCACAAGACTATGCCCGCAATGCCTGAGAAGCCCAGCGCCCCTGCCCACTCTGGCTGGCCCGACAGGCTGTGGTGCTGGGTGCCAGTGCCCCTACTCTCTCTCCCTGCTCTCTGCAGCCAGCTCTTCGGCTCTGACACTCTGCACCCATGCGCCCTGTCTCTCCTCTGGGTGGTCACTCGGGCCTGCTGTTGGTGGGCTGGGGTGGAGTGAATGCACTTTCTGGGCTTGCTTACACAAGCACAGTGTTTACTCAGCACTCCAGTTGGGATGGAAGCAGGAACCAGGGTGGGAGGTGGTGTTTAATGTCAGGAGTGGGAGAAATTGCTCTTTCTTGTTGTAAAAATTAGATAGGACATAACAGAAGTGAGGAGTCCTTGGGGATAACTCGGGAGGCTTCAGTCTTCTGTGGCCTCTCCGGGCAAGGTACTTCCATTTTCTTCATCAGGGAGAGGCTCAAATGTAACAAAAGTGGTTCGCAGATTCGCATCCGACTTCATTGGTTGACTTTATGAATCAAACTTACAGGGGCTTCGGTGACATTGGCCTCTGACCTGGGTCACCCTCAGCCCTCCTCTTTCCTTTGACTTGGTGACAGGGCAGCTAAACTGCCTTTCTTTGGGTTTCCCCACATTTCCTGGCTGGCCCAACCACCAGTGCCACCACGGTGTGACTTGGCACCTGTCCCTGCTCTGTCTGGACCATTTCCAGCTTGGTCTATAAAATGATGTGGTTGGAAGTGATCTTGGGTGGTCCCTGTGGAGGCTTCAGGCAGCAGTGCTGGGAGGCCTCTGATGCTTTCTGAGAGTGGGTTGGGGGTCGTCTTGAGTTCACCCCTTTGGGAGAATGCTTCCTTTTCCGTTCTCAGTGTCCTCATTGTAGGCGGGCTGTGACAGTGCCTCACACATGGGCTGCCGTGCAGGTTCGTGACTCACGTCTATAAAGGTGCAGTGTTGGGGTGGGGGGTCCTCGATTTCCTTTCAGGTCTTTGCCTGTGTTCCCACTTGAGTCTCTGCTGAGGGGCAGCATGGACACCTGGTGGCTGGGTTGGTGAAAACCTGCAGTGGCGAAGGCGTCCAGGCCTTTGCACTGTTCTGCAGCCTTGGGCTGTGGGAGTGCAAAGGGGACAGGGTACCTAGCAGGGAAGGACCTGAGAGATTGCTGCCTCCATTGTGTCCCTGCAGAAGGAAGGAGAGTTCACCCTGCACAGCCGGGCCATCCTGGAGATGGAGCAGCACATCCGGGAGACATACCCCGACTCTGTGAAGATCTGTAACATCTGCCACAGCCTCCTTGTCCAGGTACCACATGTGGGGCTCCCCACAGGTGTGCTGATCCCCGGGGCTCTGTGGGCCCCTCAGAACTCTCTGGGACCAGGCCTCTGGCACTGTTGTCACCTCCTCTGCCGTGAGTCGGTGAGCCTGTCCTTGGAAGTGTCTGGGGTGGCCATGCTGCCTGTTCCCCTCCTGGCCCTGCGTTGTAGTCCCAGGACTCTTGACTGTATTTTTCTCCTGGGGGCTGTCAGCAGCCTGCCTTGTCCCTGTGTTATCTTGGCCGTTGTGTGGTGAGCATCTTTCTGTGTCACTTGCTGATTTCCTAAGTCGTTGGTTTTTCACTGTGGAGTTTTGTAGGGCTTTACAGCAGCTAGATGTTAGGGTTCTTTCTTTTTAACTTTTATCTTTTTGCAGTGGTAACTACACTTTAATGAGTCTCTTTGCAACTACTCCCTTGGGTGTGTGATGATTGCTTCCTTTGGCTGAATTCCTGGAAGTAGAATTTCTGGGACAGAGAGTGTATGTGTTTTTTTGTTTTTGTTTTATAAGTGTCTGAAATACATCACTTAATGCCTTCTGAAAAGTTGTAGCCTTCCTCATGCCCACCTGCAGTATGTGAGGGCCCACACGTGCGGGGAGCCTGAGTTTCATGGCGGCATTGATGCTCTGCTGGGCTTGGCCACCACTGCCCGCTCCGGCCTTTGGAGTCTTGCACTCCATTTGTCGGAATTCTTTAATAAAACCCACTGTGCTAAGGACTTTGGGGTTATTATCATTATTAATCTGGGGCTCGGAAGACAAAACTATGTAGCCTGCTGCACAATTTCCTGAAGGTTTGTGAGCACAAGGGTGTGTACAAGGTGCCACAGCTGTTTTCTTTCTTGTTTCAGGGTCAAAGCTGCGAGACGTGTGGGATTAGGATGCATTTACCTTGTGTGGCCAAATATTTCCAGTCGAATTCTGAGCCACGCTGCCCCCACTGTAATGACTACTGGCCCCATGAAATACCAGGTTGGTGTCCATGAGGCACCTGTGGGCTGTCCTGGCCTGTGGGAGGGGCTGGGCTGGGAGAACTGAGCGTAGGGCCTGAGGACTGGTGCCTGGCACTGAGGAAGCCCTGGGAGACAGGCTGCTCAGGCAAGGACCCCATGCACATGGGGGTCAGCGGGGCCTGACCCCTCCATGTTGAAGCAGATTCTGCTGTAAGTGAAGGCTACTTGTTTGCACAGTTCAAAGGACTCACTAAAACCCAGTAGAGATTCCAAGGCATGTGAGAGCTGGTCTAGACAAGGCTTTCTTCTCAGCAGCAGTCAGGAGGGGGAATGAGTGGTATCCACAGCTCCCTTAAGGTTGTATATCTGTAAACTGGGCTTGTTTTCATGTCATCACAGGTGGGGAGGAGGGTTAGCAGTGAGGAATGTTAGACAGAGGACCAGGTCCTGGGAATGTCAGATGTAGCTGTGAACATGAGCTGTTTCCAGGAGTACAACCAGCCCTGCCATTCAGTGTCTCCCTGGCCTTTTCTGTGTGTAGAAGTCTTTGACCCTGAGAAGGAGAGGGAGGCTGGAATCTCCAAATCGAACAGAAAGTCCTTGCGATCCAGGCAGCACTAGCTGGTGTGCTGCCGCAGGCCCAGTTGGAAGAGAGACATCAGTGTTTCACGTTTCACCTGAGTCACCTCCTGTGTGCTTTATTTTCTCTTATTAGCAGGTTTCAAATAAAATTTACTGAGCAGTTGCTGCGCAGCTTCCATTTGTGTCGTGCACCTTTCTTTGGGATTTCACATCATGGCTGTTTCCTTCTTTCCTGGAGCTCACTCCAGCGGGTGAAGGTGCCAGAGCTGCCGCACAGTTCTGGCCAAGGGTTGCTCACTGTCCTTGCTCAGGGTGGCCTGGCCATCAATCTCTACCTTTGGTTACTTGCCCCACCAACACTGGCCAGTGCGACCTCTGCATAGCCTGGACTGTCCTTTGGCCCATGATGCAACTGGCTTGAATGGGCATGAGGCCAGCAGGCTAGGCTGAAGGTGTGCTATCCTCACTGGGCCCTTCTGCCCCGGCACAGTGACTGGCAGCCCTGCCCATCATCAGCTGCCCCAGCCGGGAGCTGGGGAGTTGGTGTAGATGCCTCCTCCTCCCCGGCCTCTGGTATCAAATTTGTCACCACACCTGTGCGGCCCACCTGCCAGGTGGCCCTCAGCCCCACCACTGCTGCCCTGGGCCAGGTCTCTTCCCAGCCTCCTCTTTGCACCAGCTCCTCGCTGCTCCTGGCTCCAAGCTGCCCACCTGCTCCATCTTTTCTACCTGAGACCTTCCCACGATGTGAGTCAGCCTGGCACATCCCTGCTACAGACCCTGGGGACTCCGTTGACAAGGACTTGGATCTAGGCACACAGCATTGACAAGGCCAGGTGGTGAGGCCCCTGCACATCTCATGGCCTTTCCCTTCCCCTCTTTTCAGTGGGGCAGCATTCCTCCCAGTTCCTGAGTTCAGTCCTGCACCTCCCTGAGCCTTTGCACTTGTCCCCTTTGCATCTGCCTCCTTTCTCGTGCCCGCCCTCTGCCCTGCTGCACCTGCCCGCCCGTTAGGTCTTGGCTGTGCTGTTGCCATCTCCAGCTCCCAGCCCCCCATCTCTCTGCACTTCTGGGGCATCATACTTGCCACACTATTTTAATTCCCTGTCTCTCTCCAAGACCTTTTAGTTGTGATGCAAAACCCAACTCAAAGTGGCTGAAACAAGGAAGGACTTGGCTAGAGGGGCCCCTTCAAGGAGAGGCTTGACCTGACGGTTCCAGTGTCACCAAGCATCCATACTTCTGTTTGCTGTTTTCATTGAGCTGGCCACAAGCTCAGGGCCTACGAGGTGGTCGCCTAGAATATCCAGCCCCTTTCTTCCAGGTAGTAAATCGGCCGCAGTGCTTCCAACCTCACACGCCCATGCCCGGGGTTCAGAGAAATGGGGCCAGTCTCATTTAGTGGCTCCCCAACCTCGGCAAACATCCTCATGGCTTACAGCTCCAATTTGGTTACTCGCAGAGGCGGAACGGGATAGTCCGATTGGCATCAGCACATCGGGCTCACCTCTGAGCCCTGTGGTGAGCCCTGTGTAGGAGAGCTCTGCCCAAACCACATTGCTGAGAGTGAGGAGGGGCTTTGCCCTGAGCAAACTGAGGATGCTGTTACCAGGCAGAGAGCGAATGAACTGTGGGCACTGAGTAGGTGGGGCGACCTCCATCTGTGAAGGCAGGGATGTGCCTTCTGTGGGCCCCATTTAACTCCATAAACCCAGTGTGGAGCAGGCATCTAGACATGGTGAACAGATGACACCTGCTGGTGGGAGGCTCGTTCACCCAGTTGCAGGTCCTGCATCTGGAGCTCATGCCAACCTCCCAGGCGGTGAGAAGGCTGGAGCTTCCATGAGCCAACCTGGGGTCCCGCCCAGCCCTCAGAATACACGTGTCAGCCCATTGGTAAAGGCCTGTGGGTGCTCATGACTGGGTGAGAAGTTCAGTCATATGTCAGGCAGGAAACAGGAACCATCCCCACATGGCTTAAGAAGGATTTTTTGGAAGGAAATGAGGAAGCTTGCAGAGATGACAGGAAGGCAGGAGAATCAGTCTAGAAAAACTGGGTGGTAAGACTCCTCAGTCACACGGGCACTGCCGTCTCTGTTAATGAACCCCAGCTGTTTCATTCATCCTCCCAACATGCCCTCAGGATGTAGTCCCGGGGCTGGCTCCCTCCAAGACTGCTAGACTGCTCTCCCTGGGGAAAGGTATGTCTCCCAAATGCAAGCAATGAAGAAAGGAGATTAGTCCATGGGCTAAGAGCAAACCAGTCCCCTGGACTACGGGGCAGGGCATCTCCTGTTTGTCTTGGCAGGTGGTCTTTAATGGTCAAGGGGAGGCAGGTGCAGGTGATCCTTACTGTGACCCAGGGGATTCTGAGCACTGGGCCACTGGGGATACCGGCCCTCCTCCTACCAGTCTCCCTTGCGCTAATACCAACATGCACTTCCTGAGGACTCCTTGGCCTGGCCCACCCAAAACCCTTATATAAAAAATCCTAAGTCCTTGCCGGGTACTCAAGGCCATTGTGGTAGCCTCGCTCGTTCCCCACACAACCTGTTCTCCACTGCTGTCTCCCACTGACTCCCCAACAGCCGCTCTAGGAGTCACTGACTGGACCGTGACACTCGCAGCTCTGCGGATTTCCTGTCTTCCCCCTTCTGGCTCTTCTCACACAAACATGCTGACCACATGTCTCCCTGGCTTAGCTGCTACAGCCCAGGGCCCTGCAGACCTGCCTGACACTGCCCCCTCATTCTCCCTGCACCCTCTGCTTCCGCTGCACCGGCTCCCCCTCCCCCAAGCCGAGGCTTCCCTGCCTCAGGACTGCTGCACCTGCTCTTGGAGCTCCTTCCTCAAATCTCATGGCCATTTCTGGATTCCTGGTCATTCAGACGTCTTATTTAAATGTTGACTATCAAAAAGCCATGTCCCCACCAACCCCTCCCCTGTCGTCACATTTTAACTTGTGACCTTGTTCTTCTGTTTTCATCACATTCACCACTCTCTGCACTATCTTATTTTATTGTTGATTTCCTCACTGGGTCCCCCCAAGATAGTGTGGAACACCACAAGGTGCCCTCACTGACTCAGTATCTCTGATGGGTGGGCAACGGGGTCCTCATGCCAGCACCTGTCCTTGGCTCTGGGAACTTTTGGCACTTTTATTCTGAGCTGATTTCAGTCCACATTCTTCAGAGCTAAAGCCTGCCCTCTAGCTGGATTACTAGCAACACTGGAGCCTTGCCCAGAGGGCATGTAAAGATTTCATCTTCTGTGGTCTTTCCATCTGATAGGCCTCCGTGTCATGTTTTAATGAACGTTCCTTTAGTGCCTGACTTTAGAATCACACCACATTCCAGGTGAACTGCTGGTCTTGCACAGTGGGTTGGAGCAGGAGTGGGGCAGCTGGGAAGGCTGGGCCCCTGGTGGAAGCTGGAGCCATAGCCGCCTCCCCTGCCCCACTGCGGAAGGGTGACAGTTAACCTGGAGGCCCCTGTGTTATGGCTCCCCTGCAGCCTGCAGCCACCATGCCTCATTAGCCTGCGCGGCTCGGCTAGGTGGCATTCCTATTTTATGCCTCGCTACCTTCAGTGGTGTTGCTGTTTGGTGGAAGTTCTTCATACGAAAAGTTAGATGCATAACAACGATGCCAGAGAGGGGAGAAAACAATCTTCTCACAAGCAGTTGCTCAGAGCCCTTGACTCCGCGTTCGAAATAGCTCTGGTGTTTGCTGGCTGCCCACGCACACTGCCCACCTGCTATCACTCATTTAGTTCCACAGCCTCCCTGCCACCAGCAGCTTTCTTGTGTATGTTCCAAGTCTGCTCAGATTCCAAGATCTTTGAGATAAAGTTCAAATGCCTTGGCCTGGTTACACTAGCAGCTAGTTTCAGCTTTCACCAATGCTCTTCCACCCACCCTTCTCCTAGATACCCCGGGTGGCTGTGGGAGTCAGTCTCCCCTGGAGTTTCTGAGCCTGAAGGTTGGGTCCTGGTGCGGAAAGAATGGAGCTGACTAGCCGGGGTTATGTTCTCCCCCGAGGGAAGGCCTGCCTGCACGATGGAGAAGAATGAAACCAGAACCAGACCAGCAGGGGCTGGCAGGGAGAGGGGAGCCTGGCGGGGGTCCCGAGCTTCCTCCCGCAGCATCCCTTTATGTTGTGGAGCCAATGTACCTGCTTTGTGGCATTTCTGTGTAAACTACCCCGAGCTGAGTTTGTCACACAAGTGAGCCCCAGCCTGCCTGGTAGTCAGAGCTTGCACAGCTTAGACTCTTGCTACACCTTTAATTTTATCCTGTACTACTGCCCTCACCTGACCCTGGCCTCCCCCAGACCCCAAAGCACTGAGCTGCCCCTCTGCCTCTGGGCCCACGCCGTCTCCTATGCATCCTTCCAGACCCACCTCTGGTCTCAACTTCCCTGGTCCAATTTTTCTTCCTTCATGTGACCATTGCACATGGCTCCCACCAGTCTCCAGCACTGCGATTCCTGCCAATGTGTTGGACTCTCCCTGCCTCCCCCAGACTGCCTGCTCCCTGAGGACTGGGGACATCCTGCTCTTGTATTTGGTGCCTCAAAGGCTACCTGCCCTGGAAGTCTTGTGGCACTGAGCCCTTAACCTGTGGGATCTGACTCTCTCCAGGTAGACAGTGTCAGAATTGAAGTAAATCGTAGGACACCTAGCTGGTGTCACAGAGTTGCTTGCTGTGGACCCCCACACATCTCGTGACCAGGGTGTACGCAGTATTCCGGGAGGATCGGGTGTAATGAAAACAATGGAGCTTTTTCTTAAGACTTGCTATTACAGATGATGCAGTGACGGGCACTCATGTGCGTGTCTTTGACCAGCTCTCTGGTGTTTCCTTACGGTGGGCCTGCCTTAGTGGGACCACCAACCCAACGTGTGCATGACTTCTGCTGAGATTCTGTCAGGCTAAACTGCCAGCAGGACGTCTCACCCCCTTAGCACTGAATCCAAGTTTTAAACATGGTGCTATAATTTAGTTGGTAGCTTTGTCTTAACTGCATATTTTTGAGTACTAGTAAGATTGTTTTTAAGGTTTATTGTAAGCTTTTAAAATTTCTTTTCTGATTAGTTTGGAACAGATTACTGCTTCCCTTGTGCTCATGGTGCGATGAATGTTGTCAAATCCAGGCACTCCTACATGAATGTCACTCATCAGTGAGGCTCCAGGCAAGCAGGAGCCTGGGACACCTCTGGAGTCAGCCGTTGGGATATGCCTGCCTCTCTTCAGTCACAGGGCTGGGGCGCAGCTGGGGCTCTGCACACGCTCCGCCCTTCAGACCCTCTGTGATGAGGCCCAGGGCTGCCGTTTTCAGAGGGACACACTTGCCCGAAGCCACGCGGCCATTAGGCAGTGGAGCTGGGTTTAAACCCAGGCAGCCAACCTCAGAGGACATGCTGCCTGCCCTTTTCCTACACTCTAGGCCCTACGATGCCCACGACTCAGTGTGGCTTGGGATATCCTGGGCCCTCCCCTGGCTGCTTCTGTTGCACACAGGTGGCCTGGGCACTCTGATGTGTCAGCCCAGTGCCAGCGGTCGGCCCCCCAGTGAAGGCTTCTGTAGGACACAGGCTCAGTCAACTTGTCTCTAGATTCCAGGACCCAGCCCCAGGCGAGGACAGAGCAGGCCCCTCCTCTTGTCCTGGCTATGACCACCAGAAGCTGACTGAGAAGCTCAAGTCCAGGGCTCGCACATAATGCCAATATTTAACTGGGATGAACAGGATTTCTCCAGGAGACAGGATGCAGGACAGGAATGGGGCCTCGGCAAACTTGGGGAACTTCTCCAAGTCAGGATTCTCCACGTCAACCTGAAAAAAGCAAGAGCAGTCATTTGCCCAGTCTCCAGAAACGGGGCGGGATGGGGGAGAAGCTGCAATGCCACACTAGGTCCCACCTGGCTTGTGTTATGAAGAAGGTGTGTATCGTGAGGATATAAAGCTCCTGACTCTTGCGGGGCATACAGCCGGATGTACTTCCTCCCGAGCACCTGGGAAGAGAGCAGCCCCGTCAGCCAGTCGGCTGGTGACCTCCCCTCCCACTGCTGCCCTTACAGACTGCAGGCCCCTGAACCCACGCCCTCCCTTGCCGCTCTGTGCCTTTCCACACGCTGCTTCCTGTGCCCTGCCAGCCCCAACCCCACCACACACAAGCTTACAGACCCAGGGTGTTTTTCCTCCAGATACATTACAAATCACCAAGTTTGTTACTGTAGCCAACAGTTAAGCACTTGACTGTGACATCCATTTTAAGTGCTTTATGTGTATCAGCTGTAATCCTCACTACAAGGATGTGATCGGTCACCCCATCTTACAGATGAAGACACTGGGTCCCAGGGAGGGGAGTGAGCTGCCCAAGTTTACACAGCTGACAGGTGACGAAGCTAGTGTCCACACCCTGCAGCCTGCCTCTGCTCTGTGGAGTGGTCCACCTGGCTGGAGGCATGTGTTCATTTGTTCAACCCTCTGCTTAGGAAAACACTAAGGTGGCTTTACAAGGTGCTGCTCCCTCTGCCCCTCTTTGGGGTCTCGGGAAAACCTTCGAGGGACCAAGGAGCTATTTCTCATTTGGAGAGAGGATTTTGGCAGGGAGGAGCTGGCCCGGTTCTCATGGAGGGCAGGCACGGGGAGGGAGGACAGAGGCAGCCATGAGGGCACGCAGCTCCCTCCCATCCTGAGGTGGGAGATGGCACTGGCCCTGCCCCGTAGGGGTGAGTGCTGGGGTCCCAGATGAGCTGGGTCCAGGAAGCACATCTGGAAGCAGCTCCTTCACTCGCCGCCGCCCACCGTGCTCCCTCTGGCCAGGTCCAGGAGCATTTCTGTTTTCACTTGTGTCCATGACCCTGTCAGTGGTTCGCCTCTCTGGTGTGTAAAGGTGGATAATGTGGCGGGTGTGGGGCTGGGCCAGGACGGGGAGAAGGCAGGTGCCCTGCAGTGACTCCCACCTGGACTAGGAAGTTTTGTTGGGGGTCCTGATGAAGAGGGGAGATAGTGCCTGGGGGCCCAAACCAGGCGTTGACGGTGATCTCTTCTTCCTCCCCGTTGCCCAGGCAGCAGTAATCAGGGACGCCAATGTCCCGCTTCAGCTCCGGGATCTGTGGGTGTCAGAGCAGAGGGGGACGGTGGAGACCAGGCCTGTGCGACCCGCCAGCCCAGAAGTCAAATGACTCTCTGACAGAAGGGCCCAATATGCATTGTCCTCTTGTGCAGTAATATTACTGTAGCCACATTTTGCTGAATAGGAATTTAAAAATCAATTTAAAAAATAGAATCACTAGAGAAAAGTTATTTTATTTTCAGATTTGTTTTCAAAATATGCACTTTATGTTTGTTTCCTTTTTAATGAACTTGATACAAGTGCTTTGTATTTGTTCTTAAAGATAAACCAGTTGAGCCCTTGCCAAGTAGCTCTGTTGATTAGAGCATCATCCCAAAACACCAAGACTGTGGGTTTGATCCCCTGTCAGGGCATATACAAGAAGCAACTAATGGATGCATAAATAAGTGGAACAACAAATCAATGTTTCTCTCTCTTCAAGATAAATTAAGAAAAAAAAAAGGAAAAACAAAAAGATAAACCAATTGGTAATTTTCTAAAGTTAATTATTTTAAAAAATCAAATTAAGGAACAAATAAAAAAAATGGGATTGACTATCAAATCTTTGAAGGGGAGGATTTTCCAAATTTACTGATGGTAAAGTGATGACAACTAGCACATGTTAACTAAATTAATTATAAAGAACAGACTAGGAAACCTACTTGAACTCATAAATATTGATGTATACCGTTCACACAAAATAATGAGGATCCCAATACACAGGACAAAATTGAGATAATACATAAAAATGAATTAGATATAAGGTGGGGGTTTAATCCCATTAGCAAAGAAATGCAAATGTAATGTCATCATTTCCCGCTATTCGAATTAGCAAAGGCTGAAAGAGTGGTTAACACCAAGGGGTGGTGAGGATGTGGTGGAAGGGGCACCCTCCTGCAGGGCTGCTGGTGCATCCAGTGGTGAAACTATTCAGATACAAGGTGGGAGTGTGCTCAAGTCTTCAGAAGTGTTCACACCCCCCTGACCCAGATGGAAGTGAGCTTGCCCAGGCAATGCTGGAGGTTCAGGGCAGGGCTGCAGTGGTGGTCTTGGCCTCATTTGGAAAGCGGCTCACAATGAAGACACAACTCATCCAGAATAAACCCACTTCCTGACCTGACCTTCAGAAGGCAACTCAGTGCTGAACCTACCAAAACCGGCCTCCAAGCTTCCAGCCCCTGCCCTTAGGGAGTCTGGATTCCTCCCAGGCCCCTGTTGGGACTATCTCTGAACGCAGTGGCATTTTTCAGGCTTGAGAGGTAAGAAAATGGATGAAGGAGGCAACAGCCTCTGCTACTCTACTCAGGTATTTTCAGAGTAAGTACCCGCCGGTCTGAAGGGATAACTGCAGGGAGACTGGCTATTCCTTCAGTATCAGCTACTGCGAATTCAGACTGCTAGTTAAGAAGTGCTGATCAAGCCCTGGCCAGGTAGCTCAGTTGGTTAAAGTGTCTTCCCAATACACCAAGGTTGTGGGTTTGATCCCTGGTCAGGGCACACACGAGAACCAACCAATGAATATGTAAATAAGCGGAACAACAAATCGATGCCCCCTTCCCTCCAATCAGGAAGGGAGGAAGGGGGGGGAGGGAGGAAGGGAGGAAGGGAGGAAGGGGGGGGGGGAGGGAGGGAGGGTAGCTGCAACGTTGTGCTCGCAGCTCGGACCCAGATGCTGCTGTTCTGCACTTTAGGTCTGTCTCAAACAACCTATGCAGAAGTACGGAAGTGCTGTGTCCACTGCTTAAAGTAGAAGGCCCCTGGGTTCTCAAGCTGTGTGCAAGATTCCAAAAGGCCTCTGGGAACCTCCTACCAGGGGATTACACCACACCTGGTCCTGAGGAGTGCTGAGAAGCTGACTGGTTCCTGATGACATCATCGGGATTTCCAAGAGGAGACGGGTTGATGTAATCAGAGTGCTGGCCAAGGATTCAGAGACCCCAAGAGAAAGGCTCCCACAATGTGATAATTGAAGGTAGGAGTAGTGTAGTAGCTAAAATATTCTAAAACACAGGGTCTCAGAGAGGAAAGTCAGTAAGATTTTTGGGCAACAGATTTTCAGTGGGAGCTACTGAGCTTCGAGTGAGCTGGGAAGGCCCAAGAAACAGTACAGAGGCCTGCCAGCCACCCCGGTGCCCTTGACACTCCAGTGCCTGGCGGCTCCAACTTTCCCCTAAGGCTCTCTGAACAGCAGAGGCGAAAACACCTCTGGGGACCCCAGATAAAGATTCCAGTGGCCCTGCATTAGCCAAAACATCTTCAAAATAATCACTAACTTTGCCTTCTAAAATGGGTTCCTCTTGTTCTAGTCAGATGGAAGATGGGTATTCCAGGGCAGGGAGGCAAGTTTACCTGTGGCTTCAAAAGGCCCCTGGGAGGCTGTGCCCAGTGCAACTGAGGTCAGGGGAGAGGCTGATCTCTTGGAATCACACATATCAATCAGAATCCTCCTTTTCTTAGGAAGAGTCCAGGAGGCAGGACCTGTAAGTCCTAATATGGAAGGCCTGGGAAAGAAAGACACCATACCCACCCGGCCATACCTGCCTAGCCCTCCTGGAGGCTGGCACAGCCACATCTGAACCTAGGATTACCCCCCACTCCAATCCCGGCCTCAGCAGCAGACATGGCAGAGCTGGCAGGTGGGCTCAGCTCATGCTTGGCCATGGTCCTGACCCCAACTGACCCTGCCTGGCTTCAGCTCCTGCCAAGAGCTGTCCATCTTCCCCCCGCCCCCAGCATTCCTGCTGAGCCCCACCCTGAGTGTCTCTGGCCTGGCCGAGACCACACCAGCAGCCTCTCCCGGACAACTCAGCTTCATCTAACGAGTTGGTTGACTCCCAAATTTAGGTCTCTTCCTTGACTGCTCCCTTTCCCTTGACCCCCGCCCACCCACCAGCATCCAGTGCCAGCCCCTCCACCTCCACGGCATCAGCTTTCTTCGAACCACTGCAACTGTCTCCTAATGGTCTCCCTGCCACAACTGCCCACATTAACTTCACCACCAGAAAGTGGCCAGAGATGCTGGAAACCCCACCCTCCAGTTTCCAGTCCCATTCAGAACACTACCCTTCCTCACCCAGCCCCCACCTACTTCTCAGACTCCACCTGCCACTCCCCGCCGCCTCCTGTACTGGGCTCCAGCAAACTGAACTTTCGTGCCCCATTGAAGGAGAAAGTTCACTCCTGTTGCCCTCCTAGCTAGCTTGCCCCCTCTCTTACCTCCACACATGGCTGGCCACTGCTCACGTTACCTTCTTGAGACCCCTTCCCTGACTACCCGATTCAAAAAGCCTTTTCTCCTGACCAGACGCCTTCTGTAAGACCACCTCTTATTTCCCTTGGGGCACTCGTCACTATCTGACGTGTTGGTGTTTAGTTCCACTGGGTCAGGGAGTGACTCTGATTTCTTTAGCCCTGTACCCCAGGGCAGTGCTTGGTGCACAGGGGCCTACAAAAAAGCCCATCCCTGCCATGCCCCATGGTCTTGGTCCAGCTGCCCCAAGTACTGAGTGAGGAAGCAAGTGAGGAACAGGAAAGGGACTGGATAGAAAGCCAAACTGCCCAATTATTTCCCCAGGATGAGGGCCCCAGATGAGGGCTCCTCTGACTGCTCCAGACCCTAACTAGACAGCTTTGAAAACTTGGAGTGCAATCTGATTCCTGCCACATTTTGTTCTCGTTTTGTTTGCATTTAAAAATAAAGTCACATTTTCTCACGATGAATGTGCATAGTCATGGGTGATTTGGAAACTGTAGAAATGAGAAGGAAAAACCACTCACTGCCCACAATTACAGTTGATCTTTTGCTGCATTTCTCCTGTCCTCAGCACAGCTAAGAGCTTTCTTACATAGTCATGTACCCTGGTTTTCTCACTTCCCACAGCCAGGCGGTCCCGCAGTTCCCATGACAGCTTCGTGAGCTCTGCGACTGGTGGTTATGGAGCCCTGGTCACCTTGACCTCAGTCACCGGGCCCTGGGGTGGAGCCTGCATTGCTGATCAGCTCCCAGTGTGGCTGGCCGGGGGCCACACTGTGATGTCTGTTCATAGCAGCCGATTTGTGACAGAGAAAGCGCTAGAGTGGCACTTTTGCAGCTTGTGCTTTGTCTCTCTGCTTGCCCCCAGCCACTGTCCCTCGCAAGTACCCTATCTGTCCTGGATTCTTTTGCAAATACTACCTCTTACCGGAAATCCTCCTGCTAAAAACCTCGCAGGGTTCCTCTGTCTTCCAGATAAATCCAAGTTCTTGGCCTGGCGTTCAGGGTCCTCCTCAGCTTGGACCCAGCCCCACTCTGTTTTCTCCTTGCTCTGTGATTCCGGACAAACCCTCTCAGGCTGGCTGACATGCTCCAGCACATGGGCCTGTCCCACTCTGCCCTCTGGGGCTATGAGCATGAGATGGCACTCACTGGGAGTGTCCTCTTGCCCAAGCGCCCCTCCTCTCTCATTCTTCAACAAGTGTGTCCTGAGGATCTTTAATCTGGCCCCCCAGGGCTGGGTACCCAGAGAATTGAACCCGGCCCTTGCCAGGAGCATGCAGGCCCTGAGTTGGGGAGACGGCCCTGCTGGGAGACTTTTGAGATGTGCTTAGGGTGGTGGCAGGATCTACCCAGAGCTCTGCTGCAAGGCAGGCAGTGATTCGTTCTTTCTGGGTCATGTCAGAGTCTGCCACCCTTACCTGGCTCCCTGGGACCCCTTCCCCAGTTCTGGCCACAGCTGGCTGTCTCTGGATGTCTGATTCACACCCCAGAGGTCTCTCTGGTGCTTGTGGACCCACCCCCTACCCCCAGTCTGGGAGCCCTGGGCTCAGCATGCCCAGCCTCTCAGGCCTGGTGGCCTCACCTGCTCTCCTGCTGCCGGCTTGTGAGGGAACCAGGCGATACACTGTAGGGAGCAGCACGAGTGGGTGGCAAACAAGGCTGCTACACTCTTTGGTGCCCTTTGAGGTCAGGGCCCAGGAAGGGAGGAGGGGAGCCAAGAAAGTGAAGGCCAGAGGCGTGTGGTCTCAGACTTACCTGGTCAAAGAGCTGGTGCTGGGCCAGGTACCCGACGTCACTCGACTAATCCATGGGAGAAAAACCAGACACAGAAAGCCCGTCAGTGGTGATGGACGCCCTCCAGGTACTACTACTGTACTACTGTTTAGCTGGCTCTCAGCATCCACATGCTCCTGCCCCAGCCCTGGGCAGGCACCTGGAGGGCCCTCCTCTCCCACCCAGCAGCCAATGTGATCAACTCCCTCCTGAGCAGCACTGGTTGACGGGGGAGACCCAGGAACAGGATCTGGTGCTGCCTCTGCCACAAAGGTTGCCCAGAGTTTGTCACCGTGTGACCCAGGGCCAAAGGGGCAGATACGTTCGTTAGGTCACTCCTTTCTGCCAATAGATGCCACTGAGTAAGTATCATTAAAGTTTCCTTTCCCGTCCTGGCCGGGTAGCTCAGTTGGTTAAAGCATCATCCCAATATGCCAAGGTTGCGGGTTATATCCGTAGTCAGGGCACATACAAGAAGCAACCAAAGAATGCATCAATGAGTGGAAAAACAAATCAATATTTCTATTTCTCTAAAAATCAATTTAAAAAAATCTGCCCCCCTGCAGTTGTCATGCCTAAGTCGGAGTCTCCCAAAGAGCTGGAACAGCTGCAGCAGCTCTTTATTGGAGGTTTGAGCTTTGAAACATCTGATGGAGAGTCTGAGGAGCCCTTCTGAGCAATGGGGATGCTCACAGACTGTGTGGTGATGAGATCCAAACACCCAGCGCTCCAGAGGCTTTGGGTTTGTCATGTACGCCACAGCGGAGGAGGTGGGTGCAGCCAGGGATGCGAGGCCACGTGAGGTGGGTGGAAGAGCTGTAGAGCCAAAGAGGGCTGTCTCTAGAGAAGATTCTCAAAGACTTGGTGCCCACTTCACTGTGAAAAAGATTTTTGTTGGTGGTGTTGAAGATGACATTGAAGAACACCTAAGATTATTTTGAACAGTATGGGAAAAGTGAAATGACTGAAATCATGGCTGACTGAGGCAGTGGCAAAAAGGGAGGCTTTGCGTTTGTAACCTTTGATGACCACGACTCCATAGACAAGACTGTCACTCAGGATACCGTACCGTAAACGGCCGCAATGGTGAAGTGAGGAAAGACCGATCTAAGCAAGAGATGGCTAGTTCTTCATCCAGCCAAAGAAGTCAAAGTGGTTCTGGAAACTTTGGAGGTGGTTATGAGGTGGTTTTGGTGGGAATGACAACTTTGGTCATGGAGGAAACTTCGGTGGTCAAGGTGCTTTGGTAGCAGCTGTGGTGGTGGTGGATGTGGTGGCGGATGTGGTGGCAGTAGGGGTGGCTATAAAGGATTTGGTAACGATGGAAGCAATTCTGGAGGTGGTGGAAGCTACAATGCTTTTGGCAATTACGACAATAAATCTTCAAATTGTGGACTCATGAAAGGAGGAAACTTTGGCGGTAGAAGCTCTGGCCCCCGTGGTGGCGGCGGCCAATACTTTGTCAAACCACGGAACCCAGGCGGCTGCGGTGGTTCCAGCAGCAGCAGTAGCTATGGCAGCGACATGGGTTTTAATTATTGCCAAGAAACAAAGCTTAGCAGGAGAGGAGAGCCAGAAAAGTGACGGGCAAGCTACAGGCTACGATGTATTTGTAAACTCAGTGGCGGCAGGGCCCAGCTGCTACAAAGAAAACATGTTTTGGACAATACCTGTGTGAATGGGCAAAAACCTCAGGGACTGTATTTATGACTAACTGTAAAACAGGATATTTTAGTTTCTGTGCCATGGAATATGTAAAGCATCCCAACAAAGGGTTTTAATGTAGTTTTTTTTTCATGCATGCCATTGATTACTAAATGTAATAGTCTCATCATGACTCTGAATAAATGTATCTTTAAAAATGTGCTGTGTTAAGTTAGTCTACTCTGAAGCCATCTTGGTAAATTATCCCAAGAGTGTGAAGTTAGAACTCCTTCAGGGTGATGCTAGGTTCCACTTGACACTTGTTTACAGTCAGCTTGGGCCTAGAAGCCACCGTTTTCAGAAACCTTGCTATAGTTTAACGGACAGTTATTGTGTTGTGACCTGGAGTTCCCCGTGAAGAGGGTCACCCAAGTGGAGTCACTGGGCTTGCCTGGTTATTAATGATTATTGGCACATCCTATGCAATACATCTAAACTGGATTATGGTACCAGATACAATTATAGATGGGAATAAAGCTTGTGTATCATCCATTATCATGTATCATCAATAAATGATTTAACATCTTCTTGGGAAAAAATGAAGGGGCTGTACGCACATATTTTAAAAATAAAAATGGAATCTTACTATATATGACTTTGAAATGCTTTTTTCATTTAATGATATAGCATGGATATCTTTGAAAGTCGATACACATGTGTCAGAGTCATTCTTTTGACGCACACATTTCATGGATATACATCATTATTAATTCACGTCTCCCTCTACTGGTGGGCTGTGGGGTTGTTCTGCCAGTGTTTCAATAAACAGTCTAATATTCTGGTCCTCGTACTTATGTGTGTCCAAAAGCAGAACATCTGAGTCAAGGAGTAGGTGCATTTTAAATTTTCATAGCTTCTGCAAGGTTACTTTCCTCAAAGTTAAATGATTTATACTCTTTCTGGCAATTAATCTTTGGAGATTTATCATTTGGTGAAAACTCCTGCCGCTCTGATTGGTAAAAAGGTCAGTGCTTCACAAACTGGGCTCCACGGTGCTGAGGGCTTGTCTGAAGGCGCCTGCGGGCCTCTGCAAGGAGTGGGGCAGAGCCGGGGGGACGCCAGGCACTGCTCTCCCGACTCCCTGGGTGGGTCGGCTTGGGTCTAACTGCTGACCCGGTTTTGAAGTAAAGAAGGTTCCTCTAAGATGCCTCAAAAATCTCTCTTTCTCCTTCATTCCCTCTTCCAACACACATTAAGGGTTTACAAAATGCCACAGCCTGTGCTAAGAATGGAGCAGAGCCAGATCTGATGTGACCGCTGCCCTCCCAGATATCCTGGCGCAGAGGACTCTACTGCCGACAGCCAAGGGGCGTGTGCTTCATGTGTTATTCTCACAATGACCCTATGAAGCACTGGCAACCTCTAACTAACCCCAGCCAGCCCCAACTAACCAGGAGTTAGGGCACTGAGGATCGAGAGGTTCAGTAACCAGCGAAGGACACAGAGCAAGCCAGGGCCACTGCAGGATTCAGTGCTGTCTGGCCTGACTCCAAAGTGCCCATACTGCTCGCTCCACAAAGTGTCTCAGACTTCTTCCCATCACAGCAGAAAGAGAGCAGGGGTCTCCTAGCTGGGTTTATGTCTACAAGCAGAGGGGACATGGCAACATGGGGCTTCTCTAGTCCACGGTTCCCATTTCCAGGCCCCAGGTGACAGTAAACTGAGCAGAGGTGGGGGCAGGAAGGGATGCAGGAGAAGCAGAAATGGAAAGGCGTCTGTGAGCACTGACGGAGGAACCCACAGCCCAGTGATCTACACCGAGTGCCTGTGGAGGGAGCTGGAACTTTAGGAATGCAAGAGATGGGGTCAGGAAGGGTGGCGGGGTGGTGGTCCTTTAGGAGTTCAGACACAATGTTGTGAAGGCCAACAGAAGAAACTATTAGCCCCCATGGTCACCAATCTGGGCCCATTCATTGCAGCAGGTCCATGATCAAATCTTGTCAGAGCTTTACAGTTGGGGTCCAGGCTGTGGGCTGTTGGGAGTGTGTGGAGGAGTTGCAAACCGCTGATGCTAACTCCCCACACCCTGGGAAGGACCGTGCCCACCACGGATGCTGCGTGGACAACCCTCCCCTGAAGGGTCTGCGCACCCGCTTACAGGCTCCCTTTGTTCCCAGCCAGCAGGGACGGTTCAGGCACCGCAGGCAGACAATCTACATTTTCTGCCACCCAGTGTCAGGAGAGGAAACCACCCCTGGCCCTTACTGTTGAGAATCTGAAATGATAAAATGGTGCGGTGGCTTTGGAAAACAGTTTGGCAGTTCCTCAAAAGGTTAAACACAGAGCTACCACATGAAGTTACCAGCAATTTCACTTAGTATATACTTAAAAGAAATGAAAATATATGTCCACACAAAAACCTGTATGTGAATATTCACAGTAACATTTTTCATACTAGCCAAAAGTGCATGTAATTCAAATGGCCATCAACAGATCAATGGATAAACAAAATATGGTCTATCCATACAATGGAATATTATTCAGCCATAAAAAAATGAATAAAGTATAGTACTGATAAATGCCACGACATGGATAAACCTTGAAAACATGATGTTCAGTGACAAAAGGCAGACACAGAAAGCCACATATTATGTGATTCCATTTATACCAAATGTCCAGAATTGGCAAATCCATAGAGACAGTAGGCAGCTCAGTGGCTGCCTCGGGAAGGGGGTGAGGCATGACTATTACTTAGCTTGAGGTTCTTTTGGGGTGATGAAAATGTTCTGGAATTACAGAGTGGTGGCAGTTGTACAATCTAAGAATATACTCAAAAGCACCGAAATGTACAATAACAGGAAAGTTTCTGAAATGGGTCCCTCACGCCACGTCCACCCACGTCTACCCAGCGGCCTGCCGTCCGGACTCTGGCCAGCGTGCTGACCAAGACCCTTAAAGACTGACTACTCCAAAACCTTCCACTGCGATGCATGGAGGTTATTTGCCCAAATGCAATGTATTCTCCCCCTTCTAGGCATCAGGGGAAAGGAATCGAAATGACATACCTCATTCAGGATGTATCTGCTGATGAACTCACTGACTGTCATGAGTCTCTGGGACCATTCCTCATCTGTGTACCTGGAGCCGACTTCCACCGGGACTGTTCGGCAGCCAGCAATTTCTTGAATATACTCCAAACTGTATGAGAAAAATATGTATTGTCATTTCATCACTATTGCTAGTGCTTGCTGGGCACTCTGCCAACCATGCTTTAGGTGGTCTCCTTTCATCACCACAAAGTCTCATGAAGTGGAGCCTACTGCTATCCTCCACCTCGCTGACGAGGCAACTCAGGCAGAGGCGAGGTTCCTAGCCTACCTGGTGCTGGGTAGCTTTGCAGACAGACCCAATAAATCTCACTGGCCACAGTTCTGGCCAGAAGCTCTATTTCCCTGCTTGCTGAGAGCCTTCTCTCTTTGCTGACCTTGTCACTAAGCTGAAGAAATGGCCAACAGTACAGGGGGTGGTGAAGTGCCTGGGTTCTCCTCTCTGGTGGCCCAACACTGACTCCAGACCCTGCCTGTTGTAGACCTGGGGATCTTCAGTAAGTTACTTAACCTCTCTGAGCATTTATCCACCATTGCAAAATGATGTTGACTGTGTCTGTCCCATTGGAACCAGGAAGGATAGAGATAAAACATGGCAAGAGCCTATTCTTGGCACCTGGTATGTAGTAAGACATATACCATGTGTGTTTTACGCGGTAAAACACACACTGCATGTTTGCTGGGACAATGGCTCCTGTAGTCAGAATTCCTCCCTGACAAGACTACCACTATAAGACAGGTTGACTCAATCAACCTTCCTTAGAGACCATGGCTCCTTTCCAAAATTATGCACAGCTATAGCATTATGGCCACTCTCCAGTTGCCTGATCTGACCTGTCTCCCCTGAGTCTGAGGTGGGGCTAAAAGCAGGTTTGAGGAGAAAGCAAACGCAAGAGCCCACAGACCCGCTAGAGAAGGGGACATGGCCATCTCTTGTTTTTTTTTTCTTCCTACTCTGAAGCCTCAGAGTCCCTGGGAAAGTGACAGAATTCCTATGATCCTACAAAACTGCATAACAGACTTACTACTGGCCTGCCCCTGAAGCCCTCATTAAATATGGCTTAGTGCAAGCAAGCAGGGGAGGTGAGAATCTTAGATCTGGTGTAGATCCAGAGCACTGGCTGCCAGTTCTTGTTCCTTGGCCACCCACCCCAGGGACTGGCAGTGACGTGTACAGGGGCTGTGTTTACTTGGGGATGGCGGGGGAGGAGTGCAGGGAGTCTTTGGGGATGCTAAAATGGGAGGGAGAACCTTCTGGCTTTCAGCAGCCACCCACCTCCACTTCTTCATGCATGGCCAATGGTCGGCCACGCCTTCTAAGATCACAGGCATCTGTGGAACCAAATAATGCTTCCTGAAATACTGGAGGGACGGACAGCGAAGCCGGGGCACTGCTTTTTCTGACTTCATATCTGGAATCGAAAAATGGCCATTCCTGGCTTTCTGTTTAAAATCAAAACAAAACAAAATGGCAACCACAAAGGAAAGACAACATTTGAGACATTCTTCTAGGAATTTGCATCAATGGTAGGAGACCTTAGATGTCTTTAATTACAAAGATAGTTAATATTTATTATCATTATTACTTCTGCTACTACCTTTTACTTCTCATTAGAGCAAGATACTTTTTTCTTTACCAGGTCATTTCAAATGTTTGTTCAATTACAAAAGAAATATGCTGCTTTCACAGAAATTCTGCAGTTGGGAAAAACTTACTATCCCACACTCCGCCGTCTAACGAAGAACATTCTTTCTCATTCCCTGGGTCCTTCCCCACTTTCTCACAGACACATCCCTGATCCATGGGTATAGTAACACTGACATGGATAAGCAACTCTACCTTTTCCCACCCAATAATTGAACTAAAGCAGTTTCCCTGTTACCACCAGTCCTTGCAGTATCTCAGGAGTGGTTGCATCCTAATTTACTTAACCATTCCCAACTGACTGACCTGAGTAAGTTACTATGTCTGAGCTTCAGTTTCCTTGTCTGTTAAACTACTGGGAGACAGGCTCTCAGGTAAAGTGCTGACCACCTGACATGCATGTGTCAGCACCCCCTGCCTCCAATGCTGGATCCCAAATCCATTCCCGACATTTGCAGCACTAGTGGCTAACATCCTTGCCTGCAGACCATGAGCTAGGTTGCATACCTGTCTGTTCCCTACACTGTCAAAACCCTCTATCTATGGTAGGCTTTTATGTTCACATATCCCTTACCGAAGAGGCTTCTCTGACCACCTTCCGTGAAGCTGCCTCCCCCCGCCCTTTACAGCCATACTAGACTGTAAGCGAAGGACAGGGTCTGGGCCCTTCTGTACCATCACCTCGCAGCTGGTACATTTGGGCCACCGCTGGTGCTCAATAAAGCTGCTGAGCAAACCCCTTCTTACAGGCAAGAGAACGGCGTGGGCACAGGAGGGGCTACTGCATATGCCTGACTCACAGGCAGTGGATGGTTGTGTGGGAACTTGAGCCCAGGCAGGCTGGCTCCAGAGCCTGAGCTCTCAGCCCCTGAGCTATATCCACTGCTCGACACCACCCACGCCATGAGTACTGCCTTGGGCATGAAGCCTCCTCCGTATGCCCCTGGCACAGACTTGGCATAGGAAAGGGAACAGGTATTTGTCCCTTGATCTCCATGTCTGCCCTGCCCTCTATTAGGTCAATCAATGCACCATATCCTTGGCTCCATGGCACCGTTGGTAACACTGGGTATGGTATAAAACCTCATTTGATAATTTTATAGCTATAAATGACTGCCTATTTTTTTTTTTTTTAAACAGAGATGAGATTGAACATTTCCTCACGCCTCATTACGTTTCCTCCTTGTGAACAGACTTGCCCAGAGGTATCGTAAGTGAGGTGTGTGCCGGCACAGGGATTTGAAGTTTTCTCCATAAACCACGCTCAGTGCCTTACGGTATCCTTTGCCACATGCACTTAAATTCCAGTAGGGACATGTGCAAGGGTCTAAGGGCAGGACTAATCAGTCACAGGAACAGAAGATAGCTCGTTGCGGTACCTCACCCAAACTCAGCAGCACAGAGACAGAGCTGCCAGAAATGTGGGTGATACTCCAACCAGCTGACCAAGAGAAATCATCACACACGCAATCCCTCTGAGCTGTCTCCTAGGAGCAATAAAGCTGCGACCCTTCCTCTCTCCTGAAAGGGTACTGCTTTTACAGAAAGTGGAAGAAAAAAATTGAGAAAACAGACGGAGCTGTTCTATTCCAAATCAATGGAGACACAATTTTCAGCCACAGAAGATCAGCATGCTGGGTCCTCACTTCAGGGAAGAGATGACTTGTTACTTCTAGAAAAACAGGGCTGCTGGATTATGTTAGGTGTGGTCACCGACAATCCCACCAAGATACCTTTATGCTGGGCTGCTCCTGGGTTGGGCCTTGGGCAGGTCTTTTGTTAGACAGCAGGTGCGTCTGGAGGATGGCAGCGACTTTACTGAGGATGTCCCCAAGGATGGCTGCCCCCATCAACAGGCCCATGTCACAGACTTTCAGGGCTGCAGCCACAGTGGCAGTGTCCCCAGGTGTTTCACAAAGACACATGGTTTTCAGAAGGCAGCTGAAGGAATAAACTCGACGCCAGTCTTTGTTTACGTCCTGCCACGCCCCGGTATTGAGTTTCTCCCAGGAGTAGTCAAGGAGTGCCTCGCTCGTCTGCAGACACTCGCTCCTTCTGCCCTCATGGAAGAGGTCGGTGGCTTGCTGCAGAAGCATCAGAACACTCCTATCCACATTCTCACTGAGGTCCAACTTCAGCTCTTCTTTAGTGAGGGGCAGCAGTGCCCTGAGGGCCTCCTGGAGAGCCCCCACTTCCGGCGGGGTGTTTTGGTTGCTGTCTTCGGCCATCAGGTGCACTTGCCGGCTCAGTCTGAGTACTGGTGGAGGAAGAAATAAAACTTATAGCAAAACATCATGATGGACAATCGAATATATACGATTTTATTTTTATAAAATAAAATGGGTAAAAAAGCTAGACCTGTGATGAAATCCAGTGGTGAAAATGTGTACCACTGAAATTAAATATATATATAGAAAGAGGGAGATCATACACAGACTTGGTCCCCTATAGGTTCCTACAGCTTCCTACACTTGTCCTTTGTAACACACATCTCACCTGCGATGATTCTTCAACAACGGTCTTCTCTGCCAGGCATAACTCTGTGAGGGTGGGCCCCGCCTGTCTGGGGTCGCCACTATCTTCAGGGCCTGGTACAACACTAGGCACGCAATGTGCACAAGATAAATACTTGTTCAGAGAGGAACATACATGGTCCTTGCCTGGAATACTCCCAACATTCCTGCTCTGTGGCAAACACCTATCCCGCCTTTAAGGCTCCCCTTCAGTGATCCTCTATGTGGAGTCTGCCAAGACCCTCTGACAATGTTCTGTGTTCCGAAAGCCCTTGAGCTCCTTTTATAGCAGTTGTCACAACGGTACCACAAACACCTGCTTACCGGACATGTCACTCTCTCTCTAATGCCTGCGAGCTCTTCCAGGGCGAGAACACTACTCCACATATCCCTGGGGCCTGTGGAGTATATGTGGGTATACTCCACGGATCCCTGGGGCCCGGGATATGCAGTCTGGCTCACAGGAGGCACTCAATTTAAGGCTATTTAAAAAAAAAAAAAAAAAGGGAGAGATCTTAACTTCTCAGGAAGAAACCTAGAAATACATAAGTTACTCAGAAGGGAAAAACATCACAGTTGGTGCCTTTGGTGGCATTAGGCTGGGCATTATATGTGGATGGCAGTCCAGTCCTTAGGTGTAAGTATTAACATGTGAATAGGTTCTGCTGCTCAAAATTATGATTATATATATTTAATGACTGGACAAGTCATAAACTGGGGTTATTCCAGGCAAATTGAGACCTATGGTCAACCCGATGATCGCCTTCAAGAGTGCCACATTTATTGGCTCTAAGACAGCTTTCAGGGGCAGGTCAGGTACAAGTTACATAAAACAGCTTTCCTCAGTGGCCTGTGTCTTGGCTTCTTACTTAAAGGTCTGTTTGTTGGTGTATGAAATGGTAATCTGGGAAAGGGGGTCAGATGAAGGTTGTCTGAGCTAACCTCTGGGTGCCTTTTGTCTTGGTTTTATAAATCAGCCTCCTCTGAACTTCATAGAAAGCTTCTCACTGGTCACATTAAACACCACCCAGAGTGCACAACGTAGGTCGACCCTTGGTTAGCTGTTGGTAAACAGCCCAAATGGGTTCCTGTTGGTTGTAAGATAAAGCCTTCTAGAAAACCACCAGTCATCCCAGAATTCTCTGAAATTATCTTTAAAAATCTAAGACACTTCCAAGAGTAGTTTGTACACTGGTTGGGTGAAATGGCTTCTGGAGAACCTCACCACGAATCCCAGAGGATGTCTGCTTGGTCTTATGACACAGCCCCAGGAGCCCCATAGAAGCCTCAGGCTGACCTGGAACATTCATTCCTGCAGCAGCTAGGCATGAGGCTGCCTTCCACTCTGCATCCACGCATCCACGATATATCACCTCTACCTGGCTTTCTCGGGACAGGCTGCCCAAACAGTTTTGTACTTCCTTCAATTTTATTATGGCAGTATCCCACCGAAATTGCAAAAAACAAGAGTTTTCTAGAGAGTTCTGTAAAACTTTCCAGAAAGCGTAATTCACCGGCACAGGGCAGGGTACCTTTTGAAATTGAGGGTCTTAATGACTTTATATTTAGTTTTAAATCCTAGCTCCAGAAATCATATCGCGCTCTCTCTGTATACCCCTCAGAGACCTAGCCTTTCCCCTAGATAATCAGGAATCCCCCGCACCAACCACCCACACACACACACACACACACACACACACACACGGCAGCAAAAGACACTAGCCAGGACCTAATGGTCACTGGTCTGGACCTCTGGTAGATATAAAGATAACATCTTGACCTAAGTTATGTTTCAGATCCTGATCCCTAGGATGGAATGATTCCCTGGCTACTTTCCCACGAGACTGAACAGATGGACACGGAAAAGACCTCACAGCCATCCTCAATACCTTAAGGTTTATTATCCTTGCCTCACTTACCACCAATCGTCACCCAGCACTAGCGGAACTCCTAAGCCACAGTGTCTTTTGACTTTACCCGCTATAATCTGTAACCTACTCGTCATCAAGTTCCTGCTTTTGAGCAATAACTTCCCATTCTCCCAGATGGCACCACTAATTAATAAAAATGACCAGTATTTCTCCATTGCAATTCTCGTGTTTAGTGTTTGGCTCAGCTAGCGCTGGGCGGACGACCTCTTTCTGTTCTGTAACACTTTGTTGGTAACCCTCTCTCCCTCCTCGACAGTTAGCCATAAGCAGAGTGACTTACCATTTTTTGCATCCTGATACCGACTGCATAACGCGATACCGATGCTGAGATAACTCCTACGGCGTTGGAAAGCTCTGCCCTTCAGGCGTCCAGCGCGTTGGCCCCACCTGCTTCCTCCCGGCGCTGCACTTGCCCACACCTACCCTCCACTCCGAGACCTCACATCGTTTCCCTTCTCGGCGCCTCCCCTAGAGCTTCATTTCTGGAGGGCTACTCTGAATCCCATACTTAAGCGTTTCCTGTAGGCCTGGAGCTAGCTACCTGCCAGAACTACTGAAGAAGAAACAAAAGACCGCGCAGGCGCACTAGAGTTGCACCCACGCGACACCAATAACTGCGCAGGCGCACAACAGCTTGACTTATCGCATGCGCAAAACAAAATTCTGAAATTAAATTAATACCCATGCGCAGGGCGTTTCTTCTACTCACGCCGGCGCTGGAGAGTGGGCGTGCTGCTATCAGTATTCTCAGAGCGCACGCACTGACTGGCTCTGTGTCTTCTTTGACGAGCTTTCCAAGGCGCATGCGCGCGTCCTTTCCTGATCCGTTTCTTAGCAAGACGCTTGTGCAGTTCTGTCCTCCGCGTGTAAGGCGCCAGTCCGCCCTCCCGAGTAGCTCAAGCTAATGTTACTCGCGTTTGTACCATGTGGAGTCGTCTCGGGGTTGGTGACGACTCGTTCCTTTTGGTCCCAGCAGAACGGTTGTCTCCTCCGAGTTGTCAGAGGCTTGCACGAAGGGTATCGACCTCTGATAGCTCGTCGGGTCGGGCAGAGTGCCCGGAGGAGGGGCAGGTGCCGCGGGCACGCCCGGGTGAAAAGGCCTTAGCTCGGCGTTGGCGCACGATTGTGCTGCTTCAGTTTTTCCTTCTACGTGGGTCCTGCCTGCGTTTCCTCTGCGACGGCTGCTTCATGTAGTAGGCAGCTTCACAGCCATTATTTTTTATCCAGTTCTTACAACTAAGGTTGTTACAGAGGGGTAGACTAAGGTGGGTGAAATAAAGTGGACAAACACTTGTACTTTTGGAAAGTCACATGCTGAGTCTGAACCCTCAGGTGCTGCGACCGCGGCCTGTAGGAGTGAGAAGGTCTGAGTTTCAATGCGGAGGCCAGAGCTCTCCCACCAGGCTGCTTGTCTGACTGAGCGTCGGCGCCCCTGGGGGTTTAGTTTTGGGCAATTCCCCAAGGCCACCAGCATTGATTGAACAGAGGCAGTAGAAAGTTCTGCTTATACTGAGTGTGAACTCTGGGTAGAAAAGAGAAGGAGGTTCATTTACTGGTGTTAAATTATTCATGGCAGTTGTAAAAGACTATGAGGCAGACGATTCAGGAGTCTCCTGCAGTGACGGGGGTGGGGGGTTGTGATGGGGAGAGAGATGGGGCCGAACTTGGAATACAAGTGGAGATTTGTCGCTGAGGAGCAGGGTCTGTGGTAGTGGATGGGAATATTTAGAGCAAACATCAGTGACAAGGGGAATTCTGCTAAATCGACTTTACAGGATTCTTACTGAAAGCGGGCCAGTGTGATAAGATATCAAGGTTGAGGGATGAAGAATTTGATCATACACTAAGGGTAGGGGATTTTTGTTAAACAGACCCAGCAAGATCCTTGCAGAAACTAACCGGAAGAGCCTGACTAGAGTTAGGTCAAGGAGAGTCTTTGTCACTGGTCACCATAGATGTGTCAGGTATTGTTTGGGCCCCTTGGACTCAATGTTACTTAATTTTCTCAACAACCCTGTGAGGTGGAGATTATTATGTTGTGTTTACAGATAGGGAGACTGAGGCTTGTTCAAGGCCAGTTCAGCAGATCAGTGGATTCTAGCTACTGTGCTAGCACCAAAGAAAATGCAAAATAAACTCATCCCCCGCCCTCAAGGATTTCACAGGTAAATGAGATTAACAGATATTTATGGTGCATTTACTGCACACCTGGCACTTTCAAAGTACTTAAAAAAATTAAAATCATGGATAACTATTGTAATTATCCTCCCCAGTTGAGTGGTGACAGTGTTGGATTTGACCTGAGCCCTGTGCTCCTGGAAAAGAGTGAGGGTTGAAGGAATTCCCCTCACCCTTTTGTGTTCCAGAAAACAGTTCTCTGCAAAGACTCACCCTTCTGTGTGACTTAGGTAAGTCATGGATGTCCCCCCTTGTTTTACCTATGAAAAGGCCAATTACAGACTTTAAATTCCCAGTCTTTGCCTCAGCAATGATTAGCTGAACTGCTTGTCCCTGTTAATCAGTTGGAACAAAAATGCTTGTTAACAAAACTTTAGTTAAATTCTCTCCTTCTTCCAAGCCCCTGAACTTTGGGTCACCCTCAGCCTGAGCCAGTAGACAGCCCCTCCTGAGAATGGGTTGGCTTCACGATACTGTCGCATCATGCCATCCTTTCATCCCACTTCCTAGTCCTTCTTAGTCTTGTTTTCTCCTTTCTATGACAGAAAACTTCTTGTCGCCTAACCCTGAAGACACCGGCAGAGCTTGGTCACAGCATTCTGTATTGCAGCAGTCCCCATCCCCTCTTTCAATCATCCTTTCAAGTAAATGTCTCCCCTTACTAAGTCCGGTTTTGTTTTTCATTTGACAGTGGGTGGGCAGAGACTGTAGTGGTGCGGCCCTGGCCTCTAGGAGCCCAGACAGGCCCCGGAGCAGGGGCCCCTGCTTCCGGAAGGGCACCCTGATTCTCTGAACGGTCAGCAATGGGGTGCTGGCCTTTCATGGTGAGTAGGGGTGCTGGGAGCCAGGCAGAGATAAGCACTTGGCCAGCTTATTTGTGTTTTTAAAACTGGCTTGAGATGAAATACCGGTGCAGATTAAATGTTTTCATGAAAGAGAAGAACCACAATCTTTTAGCATGGGGCTTCACCTCCCGCAGTGTTACTGCGGTCCCCGCCCCTGTCCCCATTCCAGCAGCCTTGGAATTGGCCATTAAACTGACAGAGCCTTTTGAGTGCTGCAGTAAGTGCTGGCATCACCATGCAACTACTTCATCTTCAACAGTTTTCTAAATATCATTGAGAGTATTATAGTTTTCATATATATTATTTGTACTACTATACCCAGGAAGGAATTGAGGCTGATTCCTATCATAAATCTATTATGCATTAGAAGGAGAGCAAGAGGCAAAAAGTTTTTTGATTTTTATGAAATTTAGGAAAGTCAGACATAATAAGATCTCTAATATATGATACCTAAAATAATTTTTTTAAATAAAAATATGTATGTGAATTTGTTTTTATGTGACTTCATTGTAATTCAGAAATTTTGTTTGCTCAGAAAACTTCTTGTATTTTATATATTTGTTAAACCCATAATAAAAATTGTAGTTTTTGCTTTAAAAAACTTTTTTCCCAACCAGTGTGCCCTCAAGAAATTTTATTTATTTATTTATTTTTGTTGATTTCATTTTTTTAATTGATTATGCTATTACGGTTGTCCCATTTTTTCCCCCTTTATTCCCCTCTGCCCTGCATGCCCCCTTCCCACCAGCATCCGCCTCCCCCACTTAGTTTGTGTCCATGGGTCGTACATACAAGTTCTTTGACTTCTCCCTTTCCTATACTATTTTTAACCTCCCTCTGTCTATTTTGTACCTACCATTTATGCTTCTTATTCCTTGTACCTTTCCCCCATTCTCCCCCCTCACCCTCCCCACTGATAACCCTCCATGTGATCTCCATTTCTGTGATTCTGTTCCTGTCCTAGCTGTTTGCTTAGTTTGTTTTTATTTTTGTTTTTTTAGGTTCAGTTGTTGATAGTTGTGTTTGTTGTCATTTTAGTGTTCATATTTTTGATCATCTTCTTTTTCTTAGGTTAGTCCCTTTAACATTTCATTTAATAAGGTCTTGATGATGATGAACTCCTTTAACTTTGCTTTATCTAGGAAGCACTTCATTTGCCCTTCCATTTGAAATGATAGCCTTGCGGGGTAGAGTATTCTTGGATGTAGGCCCTTGTCTTTCATGACTTTGAATACTTCTTTCCAGCCCCTTCTTGCCTGGAAGGTTTCTTGTGAGAAATCAGCTGAGAGTCTTATGGGAACTCCTTTGTAAGTAACTCTCTCCTTTTTTCTGGCTGCTTTTAAGATTCTCTCCTTATCTTTAATCTTGGGTAATGTAATGATGATATGCCTTGGTGGTTGCTTCCTTGGGTCCAACTTGTTTGGGACTCTCTGAGCTTCCTGGACTTCCTGGAAGTCTTATTTTCTTTGCCAGATTGGGGACGTTCTCCTTCATTACGTTTTCAAATAAGTTTTCAATGTCTTGCTCTTCCTCTTCTCCTTCTGGCACCCCTATGATTCGGATGTTGGAACGTTTAAAGTTGTCCCACAGGTTCCTCACTCTCCTCATTTTTTTGAATTCTTTCTTCATTCTGTTCTGGTTGAATGTTGATTTCCTCTTTCTGCTCCAAATCATCGATTTGATTCCCAAGATTATTCCCTTCACTGTTGGTGCCCTTTGTATTTTTCTTTATTTCACTTTACATAGCCTTCATTTTTTCCTCCATTTTGCGACAATACTCCACCAATTCTGTGAGTATCCAGATATCCAGTGTTTTGAACTCTGCATCTGTCAGGTTGGCTATCTCTTCATTGCTTAGTTCTATTTTTGGAACTTTGACCTGTGCTTTTGTTTGGGCTATATTTTTTTTTGTGTGTCAGCATGCCTATGTTGTTGTGAGAGGCAGAGACTTAGGTGTTCTCCAGGGCAGGACAACCCACATCACTGTCTTGTGGTGCTGCATGTGCAGGAGGGATCCAAGAGGGAACAGTGCCTTTTGCTTGGCTCTGGGTGGGCTCTCAGTTGCTTCCCCCGCTACCCACAAGGAAATTGGGCCCTTCTGGTGCTGATTCCCGGGTGGGTGGGTTTGTGTACATTCTAGGACCCTGTGGGTCTCTCAAACCAACTCTCCTGTGAGACTGGCAGTCTTTTCTGCTGCCGTAACCCCCAGAGGTTTTTACCAGTAGAGGTTTTGAGGCTTTCTTTTCCCACACTGGAACCCTGGGTCACACAGTCTCTCTCAGTACCCAGCTGTTCCTCCTGGTTTATCCGCACACAAATGTGGGACTGCCCGGTCTGCCAGTTGCTGCCTTGTGCCCTGGTCTGCCAGCTGCAGCCTTGCCACATCCTCTCTGCCCCGGCTGCCCATCTCCACCCCTCTGGTCTGGATGAATGTTTCTTCTTTAACTCCTTGGTTGTTGGACTTCCATATGGTTCGATTTTCTGGCAAGTCTGATTACTTTTTGTTTTTAAAGTTGTCGTTGTCCTTCTTTTGGTTGTGCGAGGAGACAAAAGTGTATCTACATACACCTCCATCTTGACCGGAAGTCTGCTTTAAAAAACCTGATTTTAGAATAGTTTTAGATTTACAGAAAAATTGTCAAGATGATAACACAGAGAGTTCCGATGTACCCTACACCCAGTTTCCCTATCATCTTAGGTTAGTGCGGTATATTTGTCACTATTAATGAACCAATGTTGATAGATTTTTATAACTAAAACCCATGCTTTATTCAGAGTTCCTTAGTTTTTACCTGATCTCCCTTTTCTGTTGCTGGAGTCCATCCAGCATTACATGTAGTTGTCTTGTCTCCTTAGTGCCCCACTGACTATGAGAGTTTCTTATACTTTTCATTGTTATTTATGACCTTAACAATTTTGAGGAGTACAAGTGAGGCATTTTGTAGAATGTCCCTCAGTTGGGATTTTTCTGATGGTTTCCTCACGAGTAGGCTGGCGTTATGGGTTTGAGGGGAGAAAGCACAGAGGCGAGGTACCTTTCTTATGAGGTCACTTCAGAGGTACATACCAATAGCATGGCATCTCTTTTATTTTGTGTTTTTGGAGAGGGGGGAAGGGAGGAAGAAAGAGGGAGAGAAATGTTGACATGAGGGAGAAACATCAATCCATTGCCTCTCGTACGTGCCTCGACTGGGGACCAAACCAGCAACTTAGGCATATGCCCTGACTGGGAACTGAGCGCATAACCTTTTGCTTTGTGAGATGATGCCCAAGCAATTGAGCCACCCCAGTCAGGGAATGACTGCTTACTTTTTTTAAAGAAACTTTATTTTCCATCAACCTTATTTCTATTCTGTTAAGATTTTGTGGAAGAGCAGCTTAAGACCGCTTAGTGGCTGTTCCTACTCACTCCGCGGCCTGAGCAGTGGGGGTGCAGACCAGCCTTCAGTGGCAGGCTGAGTGCTTCAGTCTTCAGTAGGAAACCGCTGAGCAGGCACAGAGGGCACCTGCACCTTGAGACCAGTCAGTGACCTCAGCCTGAGCAGCAGTGGGCTCGGGGGCTGGGGCAGTCCATTCACCCTGAAATTCCTCCTTGGTCACAGCCTTTTCAGCCGTGGCCTGCTCTTCCTTCTCGATCTCTTCAGGATCTCTGTAGAAGTAGAGGTCAAGCATGGCCTCTTAGGGGTGTTTACAGGAGGTGGTGCCACACATGCACTGAACTTCCTGGGCCAGCATCCATCCCATCAGACCCACTGAGTGAGCCCCCTTGTTGCAAGGGATGGCAGTGTGCGCACAGCGCAGAGGACAGCCTGTGATACACAGAGCCATGGTAGGCAGATTAATATAAGACATCTCAGTGAGAGGCTTGGGGTCACCCCTGGGATCAGTAACCACCAGAACTCTTGGCTCTTGGAAGGCTCCCTGGATCTGTCTAGGAAAGTTCCAGGAGTGAAGCGGCCTGAAATAGGAGTGGCTCCAGTGGCAGCAGCAAACTTCAATGTAGCTTGCTGGCCAGTGTACCTGGACGACGTGATACTGACATCAGCAAGGTTTTCAATGGCATCAGTGGTAGGAGCTGCCAGCCGAAGCTTCCCCCAGGTTCTCTTCAGATTTATGATATAAGTGCCATCACTTTTCCTTTTGGAGATGTACGGTTCCATTTGGGAGTCAAGGTTGGTGCCACCTAAGTTGGTTCTGCTGCAAGGAATTTGAGGACATCCTCCTTCATTTATGGGACATCAAGTCCTCTGGACATTGTGAAAGTATCCCTTTAAGTTATGTGGGAGCTGAGAACAACGCTGTATGGGCCCCTCTCTGGGTAGTGCGGAAAAGCATGACCACTTACTTTAGATGTTAACCTTGACCATGTGGCTGACCTGGTGTTTGTGAAGTTTCTCCACTGTGAAACTACTCTTTTCCCCCTTTTTTCATACTGTATTTTTTGGAAGCAAGTCAGTAATTATGCACAGCTCACACTTCAGGAGTGGGGAGTTATGCTCTCCCTGTCTGAGGGCAAGAACCCACGTAAATTACTTGGACTTCTGCTCAGGACGCTTGCCTATTCTCCCTATTCATTCATTTATTTATATTAATTGATTTATCGGCCATTGATTTATATCAGTATTTACTCATGGTTATTTGGATTACAATCCAGTGGTATGTTATGTATTTTGTTGTTTGAATTGACCCAGCTTTGACCATTGGGAACTCTTTCAGGTTGGCTCCATGTTCCATTCCCTTCCTTTCCCCATTGTGTGCGTGTGTGTGTGTGTGTGCACACGCACGTGCGCTTGCACACCCTTACCTTTTGCCACTAGGAGACTCACATTTATTTCCTGCCTTGGTCTGTAATCAGCCATTCCTCCAAGGAGCTCTGGTTCCTGTCATTGGAGATTGGTATTAGAAACAAAGGCCTGGGCACTGGGTGTGCTCTTTGCTCCTGGTATGTGTCACCTTTTTAAAATATAGCCCAGAAGTCATGGATTTCACTTTTGCTGTAATCACAGGCCTACTCAGAATGAAGGGGAGAGAACACAGACTCTTCCTGTTGGTAGAGGTCTGTCATTGGCACATTGTGCGAGTAAATGAGGTGGGATACACTGGTGTCACTGCCTTTGGAAAATATTGTCTGTCACATCAGTGATGCTGTTGTGAACTGAGGATTCTCATGGTACTTAAAACACCTTCCAGCCTTGTCTGGTTTCTGTTTTGTTTTGAAGAAACTCTTTTCAAAGTTTGTTTTTTCACGAAGATGATTTCAGTTGATACAGGGGCACATTGGTAACATTAAATCACATTGTGAGAATCATTGCCTTCTGAGTTCTTTTTTTTTTTCCTATATAAATGTTTTTTAAATTTATGTATGTATGTTTCACCTGGTTTATTTATTTATTTATTTATTTATTTGGTATATTTATTGAGTATGCTATTACAGCTGTCCCATTTTCACCCCCTTAATCCCATCTGCTCTGCACCCCATCCCATCATCCCCACACACCTTGGTTCATGTCCATGGGCTGTACTTGTCATTTCTTTGCCTTCTTAATTTCCCATACTATTCTTAGCCTCCCGCTGTCTATTCTTTTGTGTCAACATTTTCCCTCCATCACTTTCCCCAGCCCCACCCACCCCCACCTCCCACCCTCAATCCTTCCCCCATTTGGCTTTGTCCATGGGTCCTTGATGCATGTTCCTTGATGACCCATCCTCTCCCTTTCCCCTGTCATCCCCCTCCTACCTCCCCTCTGGTTACTGTCAGTTTGTTTTTAATTTCAATGTTGCTGGTTATATTTTGCTTGCTTGTTTATTTTGTTGATTAGGTTCCACTTACAGATGAGATCATATGGTATCTGTTTTTCACCACCTGGTTTATTTCACTTAGCATAATGCCCTCCAGTTCCATCCATGCTGTTTTGAAGGGTAGTAGCTCCTTCTTCCTTTCTGCTGCATAGTATTCCATTGTGTAAATGTACCATGGTATTTTGATCCACTCATTTACTATTGGGCACTTAGGTTGCTTCCAATACTTGGCTATTGTAAATTGTGCTGCTATGAACATTGGGGTGCATAGGTTCTTTTTAATTGGTGTTTCAGGATTTTTCGGGTATAATTCTAGCAGTGGAATTGCTGGGTCAAAATGCAGTTCCATTTTTAGTTTTTTAAGGAAATTCCAAACTGTTTTCCACAGTAGCTGCACCAGTCTGCATTCCCACCAACAGTTTACTAGGGTTCCCTTTTCTCCACATCCTTGCCAGCACTTGTTTGTTGATTTGGTTATGCAGGCAATTGTGGCTGGTGTGAAGTGGTATCTCACTGTGGTTTTAATTAGCATCTCTCTGATGGCTAGTGATGCTGAGCATCCTTTCAGGTGTCTCTGTGCCCTGAGTATGTCCTCCTTGGAGAAGTGTCTGTTCAGGTCCTTTGCCCATTTTTTAATTGGATTGTCTGTCTTCCTGGAGCAGAGTTGTGTGAATTCTTTATGTATTTTGGAGATCAAACCCTTATCCGAGGTATCATTGGCAAATATATTTTCTCATACTGTTGGTTCCCTTTTGATTTTGCTGATGTTTCTTTAGCTGTGCAGAAGTTTCTTATTTTGATGAATTCCTATTTGCTTATTCTTTCCCTTATGTCCCTTGCATAAGGGGACATATTGGTGAAAATATTGTTGTGTGGAATATCTGAGATTTTCCTGCCTATGTTCTCCTCTAGGACTTTTATGGTGTCATGACTTATATTTAAGTCTTTTATCCATCTTGATTTTATTTTTGTGTATGGTGTAAGTTTGGTGGTCAGATTTCATTTTTTTGCATGTAGCTGTCCAGATCTCCCAACAGCATTTGTTGAAGAGGCAGTTTTTACTCCATTTTATTCTTCTGCCCCCTTTGTCGAATGTTAATTGACCATAGAGACATGGATTTATTTCTGAGCTCTCTATTCTCTTCCATTGATCTGTGTCTGTTCTTATACCAGTACCAGGCTGTTTTGATTACGGTGGCTTTATAGTGTAGTTTGATGTCAGGCACTGTGATCCTTCCTGCTTTGTTCTTCTTTCTCAAAATTACTGCAGCTATTCGGGTTCATTTATGGTTCCATATAAATTTTTGAAATGTTTGTTCTATATCTTTGAAATATGTCATTGGTAATTTAATAGGGATTGCATTGAATCTGTAAATTGCTTTGGGTAGTATGCGCATTTTGATGATGTTAATTCTTCCAGTCCATGAACATGGAAGATGTTTCCATTTATTTGTGTCTTCCTTAATTTCTTTCTTCAGGGTTGTGTACTTTTCTGAGTACAGGTCTTTTACCTTTGGTTAAGTTTATTCCTAGGTACTTTATTTTTCTTGTTGCTACAGTAAATGGGATTTTCTCGCTGATTTCTGATTCTGATATTTCATTGTTAGTGTACGAAAATGCCTTCAGTTTCTGAATATTAACTTTGTGTCTTGCTGTTTTTCCAAATTCACTTATTAGGCTGAGTAGTTTTTGGTGGAATCGATCAGGTTTTCTATGTACACTGTCATGTCATCTGCAAATAATGACCGTTTTACTTCCTCCTTTCCACTTTGGGTGCTTTTTATTTCTTTTTCTTGCCTTCTGGCTGTGCCCAGGACTTCTAATACTATGTTGAATAGAAGTGGTGAAAGCGCACATCCTTGTCTTGTTCCCGATCTTAGTGGGAAAACTTATAGTTTTTGCCCATTCAGTGTAATACTGGATGTAGGTTTCTCGTATATAGCCTTTATTATGTTCAGGTATGCCCCCTTTGTTCCCACTTTGCTGAGTGTTTCTATCATAAATGGGTGCTATACCTTATCAAATGCTTTTTCTGCATCTGTTGATATGATCATGTGATTTTTGTCTTTCCTTTTGTTTATGTGATGTATTACATTTATTGATTTGCAAATATTATGCCATCCATGCATCCCTGGGATGAATCCCACTTGATCATGGTATATGATCTTTTTAATGTATTGCTGGATGCAGTTTGCCAATATTTTGTTGAGGATTTTAGCATCTATCTTCATCAGCAATACTGGCCTGTAGTTTTCTTTCTTTGTTGTGTCTTTATCTAGTTTTGGGATTAGGATGATGCTGACCTCATAAAAAGAGTTTGGGAGTCTTCCCTCTTCTTGGATTTTTTGGAATAGTTGGAGAAGGACAGGGGTTAGCTCTTCCTTAAATGTTTTGTAATATTTTCTTGTGAAACCACCTGGTCCAGGGCTTTTGTGTGCCTGGAGTTTTTTGATCACTGCTTCAATTTCACCAACTGTTACTGGTCTTTTTAGGCTTTCTGCTGCTTCTTCATTCATTTTTGGAAGATTATATTTTTCCACAAATTTGTCCATTTCACCCAGGTTTTCAAATTTCTTGGCATATAATTGTTCATAGTAATTTCTTATAATCCTTTGTATTTTGGTGGTATCAGTTGTACTTTCTCCTCTTTCATTTCTGATTTAATTATTTGGGTCCTTTCCCTATTTTTCTTGATGAGTCTGCCTAAAAGCTTGTCAATTTGGTTTATCTTTTCAAAGAACCAGCTCTTGGCTTTATTGATCCTTTGAATTGTTCTTTCAGTCTCTGTGTCATTCAGTTCTGCTCTGATCTTGATTATTTCCTTCCTTCTGCTCCCTCTGGGCCTTTTTTGTTGTTGTTTCTCCAGATTTTGTATATGTTGTGTTAGGATGTTTATTTGAAATGTTTCTACCTTTTTCAGGTAGGCCTGTATTGCTATGAACTTCCCCCTCAGGACTGCCTTAGCTGGGTCCCATAAGTTTTGAACTGTTGTATGTTCATTTTCATTTGTTTCCAGAGAGTTTTTGATTTCTTGCTTGATCTCATTATTGACCCATTCATTGTTTAACAGCATGCTATTCAGTCTCTATGAGTTTGAATGTTTTTGAGTTTTTTTTTCTTGAGATTGGTTTCTAGTTTTAAGCCCTTGTGGTCTGTGAAAATTCTTGATATGATTTCAATTTTCTTAAATTTTTTGGTGGTCCTATCTTGAGGTCCTGTTTTGTGTCCTATCTTGTGGTCTGTCTTTGAAAATGTTCCATGTACATTTGAAAAGACTGTGTAGTTTGCTTCTTTGGGATGAAAAGTTGTGTATATACCAGTTAAGTCCATTTGATCTAATGCGTCATTCAGTTCCACAATATCTTTGTTGATATTTTGTTTGGATGATCTATCCATTGTTGTCAATGGGGTATTAAAATCCCCTACTATAAGTGTGTTGCTGTCTATATCTTTCTTGAAGTCCTTCAGGATTTTCCTTATATATTTGGTGCTCCTATGTTGGGTGCATATAGATTTACAATGTTTATGTCTTCTTGATGGATTCTTCCCTTGAGTATTATGAAGTGTCCTTCTGGGTCTCTTTTTATGGCCTTTGCTTTAAAGTCTATTTTGTCTGATTAAGTATTGCTACCCTGGCTTTTTTTCCTGTGCATTTGCTTGGAATATTTTTTCCCAACCCTTCACTTTCAGTCTGTGTAGCTCTTTTGTTCTGAGGTGGGTCTCTTGTAGGCAGCATATGTGCGGGTCCTATTTTCTTATCCATTCAGTTACTCTTTGTCTTTTAATTGGAGCACTTAATCCATTTACATTTAAAGTTATTATTGATAGGTACTTATTAATTTTTTCCCTTTGTACTTGTGTTTCTCTCTCTCACTCTTTATCTTCATCTTATTAAAGCAATCCCTTTAGCATATCTTGCAATACCGGTTTGGTAGAGGTGTATTCTTTTAACCTTCTTTTGTCTGGGAAACTCCTTATTTTGCCTTCCATTTTAATCAAGAGCCTTGCTGGATAGAGTAGTCTTGGTTGCAGGTCTTTGCGTTTCATTACTTGGAATATTTCTTTCCATTCCCTTCTGGCTTGCTGTGTTTCTGTGGAGAAGTCAGCTGCTAGCCTTATCAGGGCTCCCTTGTATGTTACTTCCTGTTTCTCCCTTGCTGCCTTTAAGATTCTCTCTTCATCCTTGATATCTGCCATTTTAATTATGATGTGTTTTGGAGTGGGTCTTTTTGGGCTCCCCTTGAATGGGACCCTCTGTGCTTCCTGGACTTGTGTGACTTTTTCTGTCCTCACATTAGGGACGTTTTCCATCATTACTTTTTCCAAGAGGTTTTCTATCCATTGCGCCTCTTCTTCTCCTTCTGGTATTCCTGTTATATGGATATTATTACATTTCATGTTTTCCTGCATTTCCCTAAACACCTCTTCATTCTTTTTGAGTCTTTTTTCATTTTCTTGCCCTTTCTGGGAGGTTTTTTCTACCATGTCCTCCAGCTCACTGATTCGATCCTCTGCTTCATCTAGCCTGCTTTTGATTCATTCAGCTGTGTTCTTCAATTCAGAAATTGTATTCTTCATTTCCTCTTGGTTCTTGTTCATAGTTTCTATGTCCTTTTTCATGCCGATAAAGTTTGCAGTAAGTTCCTTGTAGTTTCCCTATAGTTATTTTTGTAATTCTCACTGAGCTCACCGAGTGCATTGAGCTTCCTTATAACCATTGTTTTGAACTCAACATCTGATAGTTTACTTGCCTCTATTTCATTTAGTAGTCTTTCAGAGGATTCCTCCTTTACTTTTGGTCGGGGGTTGTTTCTTTGTCTTCCCATTGTTTGTCTGCCTGAGCAAAACCACAAAGCCCAGGAAAGAAACCCATGACTATAGAAATAACCCGCCCCCTGCAATCCCATTATCAACAGCAAATGAACCAGTATTAATAAGGCTGTAAAGTGATTAACACTATTATAAGAAAGGAGAGAAATAAAGCATACTATATAATCTAGTGACTTAATATGCACCAACTTGATGGACAAAAAAATGAACATCAAAAAGCTATGTAGTAAAGAAAATATTGCAAATCATGGAGAATACCACAGTGGATTTCTTCTAGGTAGCCTCTAGTATTTACTGCTGTCTTTTCTCTCTGGATCCACCTCTAGTGAAGTCAGATATTGACCCTGTCTGACCTTAGGCAGCCTGTTTGAGACTTGCTGGGATATACTATCTGTGGCTGTCTGCTTCAGTTGTTAATCTAGTCACTCTGCACTCAGCAGTCAGGCTTAAGCACCAAAGGGCAGGGCTGAATCCCTACTGGGGTCGGGGCTAATGTTTCCCCTCAGGCTGCTGCTGCTTGGAGGGGAGTGGTCTGTGTGAGCTTGATGGCTGCTGCCTTATGGGGGACGATTCAGCACCAAGATCCTGGAGGCTACTCTCTCAGTTCTTGCCCCAAAGTGTCCATCCCTAGTCTCTCCTCAAGCATCTCTAGTCCACTCTGTCCCCCTTCCCCCCTTACAGGGGTCTACTGTCTCTGGCTGCCAGTCTGCACTCAGCAGTCAGGCTTAAGCACCATGGGGCCAGGGCAGAGTCCCTTCTGTGGGTGGGGCTGTTCTTTCCTCTCAGGCTGCTGCCACTCAGGGGAGTGGTCTGCCTGAGCAAGATGGCTGCTGCCGCAAGGGATAACTCAGCACTGGGATCCCGGTGGCCACTGTCTCAGTTCTTTCCCCAAAGCCTCCGTCCCCAGTCTCCCCTCAGGTGTCTCCAGCCCACTCTGTCCCTGCCTTTGCCAGAGCCCAGGGTAAGTGGCTACAAATGAAAATTTAAGTGTTGGCCCTTTAATCAGCTCTTTCAGCCTCCACCTGCCTGTCTCTGGGAGAGAGCAACCCTACTACTTTTTGCTTTTTGCTGCTGGTTGTTATCTGTGTGCTTTTTGGGCTCTGGTGCTTTAGGCTGGGGATCCCCGCTTATGGTTTAGACCCCACTCTTCCCAGGGGGATCCAACTGGCTGCTTAAATATCCCTCTGGCGCTGCTGCCTGTGGGTGCCCAGCCAGCCTTCTTGTGTCTCTGCTGCACTCCTTACCAGTCAGGTTGTGCTGAACTGATTCTTCTGTCTGTCCAAAGTTATAAGGCTTCTCTCTCACTATTGTTCAGTTGTTTGTTTTGGGTGATTTCTTGGCAATTTATTTGTAATTCCAGATTGGTCCTGGGAGGAGGTCCGTGACTTCCATTCAGTCCTCCGCCATCTTGATCCCTATATCACACACAGGACACTCGCCTTCTGAGTTCTGTCTTAGTTCTTTTGGTGGAGACCAGGAGACAGTCTCAGGTTGGTGCTGTAAATGTCTTTAACACACTTATAACACTTGCTAATTTCTTTCCTTTTTTTTAATGTTCTGGCTCAGAGCTTTCTTACAGCATAGCCTTTAAAGTAGAATTTAATCATATTGTTTCGTTGTTTTATTACTTGGGCATTTACCCTTTGCAGTAGAGACATTTACTGCTTACCAGAATGCATGTGTACTCCATGTTTTCCATTTTCTCTGCAGTTGGACAGGGCCACGTGACTGCCCGTGGCCAATGGGCTGTGTGTGGAAGATTTAAAAGCACACGAGCCACCCTCCAGTTGTTCATTTCCTGTTCTGAGCCAGAATTACCTCCCTCTGCGTGAGACTGTCATTGACTGGGGCCCTATACCAACCTGCATTGCACACGTAGCATTTGTTGTGTTGATCCCCTTTGGACCAACTGTTACTGCTGCATTGCCTAACCTTTCCTGACTAATAACACCTTTTAAATAGGGTGAGTGATACTAGATTTCCATTTACATAATGCTGGAAAGTTTACTAATAAAACGTGAGTTGTTTCAAAGAAAAATAGTTGAATAATTTGCTAGGTGAAACTCAGACACGGGAGACTCCTCAGGGCAATGACTCAAATGACTGACACTTGGGGACATCACTGCCACTGTGTTCTCAACTTGTTCTTTGCATGGGAACTCTGGCCTTTATTGGAATTGGCCAGAGCATAAATCTCTGTAGCTCCCATTTGTTCCCTGTATGTCCTGTGGCTTAAACAACAGTCACCGGAATCATTCAAGCTGATTAGTCAGAGATTACATGAAAAGATCTGAATTTTCTCTTTGATTTTAGAGGCAAATAGCTTGCCTTTGCCTATAGTGTTCCCCAGACATTAATCAAAAGTATAAACCTGGTGAGAGGGAGCTTTCAAATCTTTCTGTTCATGGGGTGTTATTTAAAGGCCAAAGCAAGTGATAACTGACTCAAAATGAGAGACCACCCAACATAGACAGGATGGAGTGTCATTTCAAGTCGATGCCCCAAAACTAGGCATGTGCTGATTAGTGAGTATTGGGTCTTGGCACAGTGATTTGCATATTGGAAACTGCTAAAAGATTCATTTACTTGACTGTGTCTCTTCTAGTTAGATGTAATAAATGCAGATTTTGAATGGCCAAATATTTTTTGTTGATGTAATGGTTTTAACCTTTATGATATGCGTGCGTGGAGCTCTCCAGTTTTCTAGGGTTGGCCTGATTAGAGGTAAGCTGGTATTTTAAGATGTTATGCAATTAGCTTATTATTTGAGATTCCTTCTTGGGATTGAAAGAATAGGCAGTGTTAGTTATTTAGTTTGAAACCTACTTCTTTCATTTATTCCTCCCTCCCTGCTTCTGTCTCTCCCCTCCCTTCCCCTTCCTTCTGTCCCTCCCTCCTTTCTCACTTTCTGTCTCCCTTTCTTGAGCAAGTTGAGTAATCTCTCTAAGCCTCAGTTTCCTCATCTGTAAAATGGAAATAATAACAGTACCTATGGGAATTTTAATGAGGCATAAAGTTACTGTGTTTGAGGCATTTAGTACACTGGCACATACTAAAAGTTCAGTAAATAGCCTTGGCTAATGTGGTTTGCTTGGTTGGAGCTTCATCCCATACACCAAAAGGCTGGGGGTTTGATTCCCAGTCAGCATACGCACCCAGGTTGTGGGTTTGATCCCCAGTTGGGGAGTCTTCAGGAGGCAACCAATTGATGTTTCTCTCCCTTCCTCTCTCTCTAAAATCTAAACATTTCAAAAATAAAAGTTCAGTAAATGATAGCTGCCACTATTATCATCAGGTTATATCATCTTTCCGAACCTCAGTTTCTCCATCTGGAAAATGGGCTCATGCCATTCATTACACCAGATTATTGTGATGTCTGAAGGAGATAATTAGATAATATTATTTTTATTATGAGCTCAATGAATGAATGAATTCCTGGACTTGTGTGTTTGTCAGGGTAGGATCCCTAGCATAACAAACTGTCCCCAAATTTGGCCTGACAGTTTGTTTCTCCCTCTCATTGCATCCCAGTGCAGAGGGTTAGGAAGCTCTGCTCCTCAGAGTCAGTGAGGGACCCATACTGCTTCCTTCTGAGGCTCCACCCTCTGCAGGGGCCTCACGATCCTTTTCCATTAGCCCATGGATGGGAAAGATGGTGGTGGATCTCATGTGGGAGATTTTTATGGGCCAACCCTGACAGTGGTCACTTCTGTTCTGGTTCCAGTGGCCTCTTAGTACAAACCTGGTCACAAGGAAGTCTGGGAGGTGGTCTAGCTGTGTGCCTAGGGCAGCAAAGAGGATGGACCTCAGCCTGCATTGTGGATTTTAGAGACCTCAAAGTGAGGTTCTCCAACTGCTTCTGAGCCTCACAAAATAATAATGAATGAATTGACTTGATGTCCTAACAGTGTGAAGAGGCAGGGGAAGTTTGGAAGAAGCAGAAAGGAGAAGAATATCTGGAGCAGTGATGGAGCCCTGCGTCTCTTCTGTGGCCCTGGGTCCTGGATGTTGGAGCCGCAGAGTGAGCCCATACCCTACCCATTCTACCACACCTCCCCCGTCCTTGGCCATTTGCTCCTTTGGAATTTATTGGTGATCTTCACCATTGTTTTTCTGATTTCATTAAAAATGCCACTAAGGCACATGCTTTGCAGTATGCCACTTCAGTCCTAAATGGGGCATTTTTGCTAGATGGATCGAATTTTTAAATGACAGCATCTGTTTGCTTGTACACATTTGTTTATAATTCTTCCCTTGGCAATTAGAGCAGGGGATTGGTGAATGGTAACCAGCTGTTGGAATTAGTGGGGACAGGAGGCAGTGATTTGATCTGTGAAGGAGTACCAAAGCCCTGGCCAGAAGCAATAAAAATGGAACAGATGCCCCCAAATACACTGTCCCGGGGAGGGACCTGTAAATCACACTGCCAGCCCTAGAGAGACCACAGCCAAACTGGTTGAGCCAGGAAAGCCTGTGACAGTAGGTGGCTGTGTCTCGCCTTTTTTGAGACACAAGGGGGCTGATAGATGTGTAGGAGAGGGCAGCCAAGTAGCTAAAGGAAGTGGACCTCAGCAAGGTGGACTCTCTGACGAGTCCACATCTCACGCCGGGTGAAATGCAAAGTCCTCACCGCGGTATACAGGCCCTGCTGATGACTGTGGCCTTGTTACTCCCACCTGCCCTCTACCTGCAACACTGGGTCTAGCCACCCTCCTGCGTGCTGCAGAGTGCCCCGCTCGGGGGCACTGAGGCTCTGGCTTCTGTTCTTTGGAGCTCTCCTCCCATCTGTTCTCTGCAGGGCTCACTCTTCTTTCAAATCTGTGCTCCAGCGTCACTTCTCAGAACCCGCAGTTAACACTGCAGCTCTATCATTCCTCCCTCTTCCCTTGTTTCAGTTTCTTAGCGCTCACAACCTCTCTAACACAGCACATGTTTAAAAAATGTTTATTTTCCCTCCGCTTCATACAAGCTTCATGGTGATAGGGACCTTGTCTGCCTTGTTCACTGCTGAACTTTGCTTGGCACGTAGTTAAAGGCTCAGTAAATATTTGCTGACTTAGTGAAAGGGTTTTTCATTTGGGGGAATGCGTTGCCCCTTTTACTGTCCCTCTCTGCAACTTCAGGGGTGTGTGTTCACAGAAAGCACAGGTCACTTAGGGTGGCTTCCAGGGGACATCAACCCTATATTCTTGATCTCTGTATCTCCCCAGGGCCTAGGCCAGAGCCTGGCACACAGTAACTGTTCAAGAAACAATTGTTGAGTAGAGATAACAGAATGGCCAGAGATGACACTCAACAATGCTCAAGGCAAAAACAAGCTGTTATCTAGACTTCTTCTTTCATTTCATTGCCCAGAGCCAGTGAGTCTGACCAGGAGCACCTCCCACATATGTGTTGTGTGAGCACCAGGCTCCAGTTCCTGCATCAGTTGTCTGGTCTGAGCCACCCTCACTTGCCAGCCAGACTACGACAGCTCCTAATCCCTCCTGGCTGCTACTCTTGTGCCCCCCACAGCGTGTTCTCCTGGTCACACAGCGACCAGAGTGAGCTAATGAAATGCAATCAGATCGTGCCATTCTCTTGCTCACCGCCCCCGCAAAGGCTTACACCAATGCCCACACTCCTCCTGTGGCCGCCATAGCCCCGCGCGCGCGGCTCCTCTGCCTCCCTTACCGTGCGCGGCCACATGGGCCGCCTCGCTTTCTCTGGACATCCCCCAAGAGCCTTTGCACTTGCTGTTCCCTCTGCCTGGAATAACTTCTCCCTGGCTGATTTCCTAGCAGGTGCCTGTATCCTACAGGCTTCAGCTCAGATTTCACCTCCTTGGAGAGGCCTTCCCTGACCACCCTTCCTAAGCCAGGAACCCAGACCATCCCCTGTGCCACAGAGAGGAATGACCTGATCCAAAGTGGGCCCTAGTGACCTTAGTCTGCTCTGTTCCATCACCCACATCTGCTTTTGTATGTGAGGCAGCATTATATTTTTATACACAGCCATGTGCTGAATCGTTTCAGTCAACGATGGACCGCACATATGACGTGGTGTACCTTTAGCCTAGGTGTGCAGTAGGCTGTACCAGCTAAATGTGTCTAAGTACACTCTGGGATGTTCTCACAGCTATGAAATTACAACATATTTCTCAGAATGTATTCCTGTCATTAACTGGCGCATGATTGTGTTACTTTATCTTTTTTGTGGTCTCTTTTTCCTCTAATCCCCTTCTCCCCCCCCATCTCACTTTTCCTTCTCATCAAAACAGGCACCTGTTGCCTCAGAGGAGGGATATAGCAGAAGGGGAGGAAGAACTAGATCACTCTCTTTTAGAACTTAGAGGATGCAGGGGATTTGAGGTATCCTGAAATGTCTTGAAGCAAGAGTAGGGAGAAAGGGACCCCTCCCCAGACTGCAGAGACTTCCTTTGGCTGGGGCTGGGAGAAGACAGAGAGGGAGTGAGAGGATGCATGTAAAGTGTGTTCAGCCAAGACAGCTCACATTCACCAAAATCCCTTTCCTTTTCCCCTGGGCATGTAGCCTGCAGTTCCTGCTTGCTGTTGAATGTGGCCCTGTGACTGAGTTGTGGCCAGTGGGTTGTGGGCATGAATGATGCCATCACTTCCCAACCAGGTCTGCTGCAGCCTCACCAGCACGATCCTTCTTGCTCTTCCCCTGCCTGCTGGCTGGATGTGTGGCTCCGGTAGAGGCTCTGATACCTTAGAACAGGGCTGGGCCACCTGTGGCCCTTGAGCTAGATTTTGTCTGCTGCATGTTTTTTGTAAGTAAAACTTTGTTGGAACACAGCCACATCCATGCATTCATGTATTCTCTTTGCTGCACATTTGTACTATAATGGCAGAACTAATGTGACCCGCAAAGTCGAAAATGTTCACTCTCCGGCCCTTGATAGAAAAGTTTGCTACCCCTGCCCTGGATGACGGCGGAGTCACAAGATGGGAGGAGCTCAGCTGCCCGAGGAGCCACACAGGTGGTGGCTGCGCGGCTGCCAGGAATCTCCACAAGGAGACTTTCTCCGTGAACAAGAAATGAAAGTTTATTGTGTAACCCTTTAATATTTTGTGTGTGTGTGTGTGTGTTTGTCACGGTGGCTGGTATTGCTTATTCTGACTAATACAGTGTGCGCACGGTACATAGTAAGCAGGCGACAAATGGTACTTCCTCCTGTTCTCCGTCCTTTTACACTCTCCATGTACTGTCATATTTGGAGCAGCTCAGAAAAATGAGCTGGGCTGGCTTTAAACTTTCTCTCATCTCCAAGCCTTTCCCCAAGCTGTTCCTAACCCTTCTGCCAAGAACATTCCTTTCCCATTTCTTCATCTCACTGTCTCCTAATCTTTCAGGCCTTGAGGTAGCCAACCAGGGAAACTTCCCTTCCTCCCGTGTCCCCAGGACTAGGTTAAGTGCTTCTGTTCGATGCCCCTAAATAACCTTAGAGAAAAGGCGGAGTGGAGTAGTTAGGAGCTGAACTCAGGGTAGGCCTCTGGGCTTCAAGTCCTGGCCTGCTCCTTAAAGCCATAATATGACTTTGGGCAGGTGGCCTAACCTGTCTGCGCCTCTATTTCCTCATCAGTAAAATGGCAATAATAGCTATCTCATAGTGTTATTGTGGAAATCAAGTGAATTAAAGTGCTTAGAGAAACATCTGCTATGAATGAATGTTGGCAGTTGTTACTGCCACTGTTCTAATTGCTGCCCCTCTATCTGTGGATCCCACCCCCCACACCATGATAATACTTTTCTGGTGGACTGTGTGGTACTGACGTCTAGTAGGCTCTCAATACACTGGGTCTGGGTGAGTGAGTGAGATGGTGGCTGGTGCACAGTCCCCTGGGGGCTGCCCTGGGAGGTGCCTTGAGAGGGTCAGGTGAAGCCACGTTACCTGAGCAAGGGCAGTGTGTGCTCTGTGGAGACCAGCTGTAAGCCATAGAACCTAGGTGCATCAGTTTTGAGATTCTTTGTTGCAAACCACGGTCTGCTTAAGGAAACTTCCTATTCCTTAAGCAGAAAAGGAAGAGAAATGATTCAGTAGGTCACAGAATTTTCAGACAGCTGCCATCAGACTCGGAGCTGTGCCGGCAGGAGGAACACTTAAGTTCACCACCAGACTGCTGTGGTGGAGACCCTGTCCCTGCCATCCCTAGCCAGAGGCAAGCGCCTTGTATGGGGTCCCACTGCAAACTCCATGGCGGCAGTTCTGAAAGCAGGAGCTTCTGTTCTGCTGGACACGTCCCCGCAGACAAATGGTCCTGGTGAGCACATGGGATCTGGAAATGGGAGATACCTGATGCCAACCCCCTAGCCATAGAATCCTGGGGACCAGACCTTTTATTGCAGCCCCTTCTACTTGTCTAACAGTGGTGGGTAGTATTCCACACAGAGTTTCACCAGAAGACCCTGTAGCAGCCACCACCAGGAGTAAAGATGAAGACGTTAGTACAGTGACATAGCAGACGCTTGTCATGCTCTGTGGTTTCTTTGGAATACCTTCAGGAAATTGTAACCTCGGTAGCCCTGCCTGCCCAAGATAGAAGCCAGGGGTGCAACCAGGCTGTAGACCAAGGTCTCAGGACAGTGGGAGGAAGGTCCTGGCAGGAGTACCCCGGGCCAGGCCTGGCAACATGCGTGGTAGCCACAGGGTCTTTGTCGTAATATTTTTGCAGTATAATTTGGGGACCGTTCCTGGCTTTGGGGCCTCCCTCCAAACTCGACTCTGACTCTTCTGGAGACTTGGTGAATGTTACCTGATAAATGGCTTTGTCACCTAAACTAGCCATAGAGGAGCCTGCGTGGGCAACGGAGAGCCCTGGGCAGCATAGACAATGTGGAGGCACCGCATGGGAGTCAAGCACAGGGAGGGCTGGGGCTGGGAAGTGGGAAGGCATCAACCTGCTCTTTACACCTCTCACCCCTGTTTCTCCCTGTCCGGTGCACAGGTATGATTTCATAGCTGTTGTTCATGGGAGGGCCGTGGTTACAAGTTCTAGCCCTCACAGAAATAAACCCCATGTCCCTTGGCCCCAGCCCGAATTCTTATGAGAAATACATCCAGTTGGCCCTGTTGGGTCAGCTGCTCGTGCCTGCCTGTCCCATCGCTGGTCCAAGGAGTTGAGCTAAGGTGTTGTACCAACACACCCCCACCCTCGTCCCCCTGCTTGCCTGGTAGTGTTTAGGAAGGAGAGTCCCTTGTGAGCTGGGCAGATATCCCCTGAGGTTGAACATGATCAAGAACATTACTATAGCTGAGGCCAGAGACACTCAGGTCTTTTTTTGGTGGCCCCACCCCATGTGGCTCATTTCATCCTAGGGTCGGAGAGGGTTATAAGTCAAAATGGAAAGAGCTGCTCCATTCTGGAACACTCTGGGCCAAAGTAGCTGTGATATAAAGAGACTGTAACAGTAATTAAAAATTATTATTATTTTCCCTCTCCTGCTTCTCCCTCCCCACCACAGAGCACACAGCAGGGCATCTGGAGGCCTGGGGTGGTAGGGACTTTGGTGCCTGGCGAGGCAGCTGCTCCTCCCAGTGGGCTCACATCTGTTTTTGAGTACACATGAGTGCCCTCTGGGTTATCCCTTAAATACTGCTGGTAGAAAAATAGAACTCTTGAGGCCAAAGTTTCCTGTAAAAGTAGGTAAATCCAAGTTACTGCTGCTAAGCAGGCAGGTGGACCTGGGGATAACCTCATGCATCTCGCCTGGTTCCTTAACCCACAGGGGCGCACGGGGCTCTAAAAACAAGCAGGCTTCAAAGTGAGGAGAACAAGGAAGCCTTTGGATTGGTTTCACAGAAGCAAACTGAAATGTAATCATAGAATATAGACTTTTCAGAGGGAGAAAATTCCATGCTGTTACGAATAAGAGGCTTAACTCATGGGGATGGGGGGAGGGTGGCGCTGAAACCACGCACATGGGGATGGCCCTTCTGTATCCTAAGGACACCCAGGCATGTGTGAAGGAGCAACCCCTTTTCCTTCCACCTGGGGTCCAGCCTGCTGGAAATAGGGTGGGGGTCTGACCATGTGTCCTCACAGCAGTGGTCCCCAGCCTCATTGTCTATCCTAGTCTCTGCCCCCGGTCCCCCTTCCATCTGTGGGTCTCCAAAGACAACATACGCCTTCCTCTGCCTGAAGCTGAACTAGGTGAGCCCTTTCCCCTTTTCCAGCCTTGGCTTACAGACCCCTCCTCAAGCTTCCTCTCTGTGGCATTTCTATAGATATATAAACATTTATAACTTCTGTTATCAGAACTCTAATATATATATTATTTTGGGAGGAGAGGAAGCAATAGGGCGCTCACCAAATACCCCTTAGCCTGCCTTCAGCGAGGGCAGTGGCATGATGCCGGCATCACCCTCTTCGGCGCTCCTCACACGTGATCCAGTCAGTGATGCCCCAGCAGACTTGTAGTTGAGATGAGATGGGGTCTCGCCAGGATCTGTGATTCCCAAACACCCTCCTCCTCAACCAGCAGATGAATGATTGGGAACCAGACCACCTGTGTTCAAGTGTGGCTTCTGCACAGCCTCTGTGACCTAAGGCTGAGCCTGTTTCCACATCTTGTAACAGGAACATTAATAATGGTGGCTTCTCAGGCTGCTGGGAGGGCCAGAGCAGAGTGTAAACCCCATGAGGTGCGGTGCCCACATTACGCTCCGGGCACACAGTTGGTGCTCCTCAGATTTGCATCGAGTGGATCATCGTGCAGGTCTCAGGAGAGCTACTGGTTCAAGGGATCGTAGCTAAAAAGCTAAATGAACACCCCAACAATACAGGGGCCCCAGGTTCCTGTGGGAGAAATGGGGAGGGCGCAGATGGGGAAGCACCGTTACGTGATGGGTCCCCCTACCCCCACCTCTCGCCTGAAGCAGATCAGCTTTTATCAGATTTATGCAAGAGGTTCGTTTCTGCAGCTATGCATTATTCAAGACTGAGCTTCCCAGAGGGAGGAATGTAAAGCAAGATCTGTATTATTTCAAAATCTGAGCATACGCAAGTCTTTAGCAAAACTTGTAAATTGCCCAATTTCCAAGTCACATACTGCAAATTTGCATAAAATGTGATGCACTGGTTTCAGCATTCTGGACAAGATTTGGTGGACAGAATGTCTCTGGAGGGTTAAAAGGTCCGTAACCTACGGCGGGCTTCCTAGGCGGGTGGTGGGGGCTGCAATCAGAGGTGAGGCTCAGCCCTAATCGTCTGATTGGAGCTAAAGTGCCAACACTGACCATGGATTCACTTGAACAAAATTAGAGCTGATGCAAAGGAATTTCTAGGCAGCCATGTGAGTTGTCGAGAAATTAATTGGTGTCTTTTTTCCTTTTTGCTCGTAGCTCCCCCCCTTTCCGGAGGACTTTGCTGCACGTGCAGAGTGCTGGCTCAAAATGCAGAGGCCTGGAGCCTACTCCCAGGCTTGAGGAGGCCTGAGCCTGTACATTAGCAGGCCCTGCAGGAGAGTCTGATGCGGTGGTGAGAAGGTGAGGCGTGTGAGCCTCTCGGAAGGGGAATTTGCCACTCTCACCTGGGAGGCAGAGGCGAAGGGCTCTGGTGTTGGGAGGGGTATTTTGGCTACTGGGACTGGGTGAGAAGATGTTGAGGTTCTGAGGGGGTGACAATGTGGGTGAGTCCCATTGCAAAGGACCCTCAGAGGTGGCAGGTTTAAGGTGGGAGTGGCTCCATGGGGACTCAGGCCTGTAGCCTTAGGAGTGTTGTCCACGGCACCTGAAACAGGCCTGCGTCAGTGGAGAGGACCCTTGAGGGGCATCTGCCACCCATCCCCAAGGGCAGTTGTTGACAGAGGCATTGGGCATAATAGTGATGATGACAGTGGCAAACATTTATCAGTTGTTCACTAGTGCCAGGCACTGGTCTCACTGTATTGAATATACTAAGTCGTAGGTCTTGTCATTACCCCCACTGACAGATGAGGACATTGAGGAAGAGAGAGGGCTAGTTGCCCAAGGCCACACAGCCAGTGAGAGGCAGGGCTGGGGTTTAAACATGGCAACAGCTATAGAGCCCAGTTTTGGTCCCTGTGCTCTACAGCCATGAGCAGTGACTGCGAGGGTGGCGAACACAGCAACTGAAGACCAAATCCTTTCTAATTATTTGGACCAAACCCTTGGGTGCTTGTAAGACAAATGGAGAAGAGAAGACTCCAGAAACTGAATAACATTGATCATATTATCTATATTAGCTAATGGGGGTTTGACTTGATTTAGGAATGGAAAGAAATGGGATGTATCTTACACCTCAGGAGTTACAGAGCAGTTCATACCTGTGGCCCCAGTAAGAATGTCAAAGTCACTTGCTTGCACTTTTGGTATGCTTTCTTAATTTAAATTTTAAATAGATGCTATATTGTATTACATAGTTCAAAAATCAAAGTAATATAAAAAGATTTACAAAAAAGCATCAGTCCCTTTCTTGTCCATTGTATACTTTCTCTCCCCTTAAACGACAACATTTATTACTTTTGTGTATCTTTTTCAGGAAGTTTTTATGCAAGTACAGGAAATGTCTCTGGGTGCGTGTGTATAGGTGGGATGTGGGCTTGTCTGGAGGAGGGGAAAGTAGAGCATTAAGCACCCTCAGTGACTTACCTGCTTAGTAACTGAAAAGGGTGCCCAGGCTGGGTGACAAAGCAGAGGCGGATTTAACAGCGGGCACACTAGGCGTGTGCCCTGAGCCCCAACTTCTGAAGGGCCCCGCAAAACCCCAACTTTACACTTTTTTCTAATGACACCAAGTTTGGTTTCATATGTGCAATTTTAATTACGTGCAAGTTTACAATAGGTGGTAAAACCTGATAGTATGTTTATATTTGTTTATTTTCATTATTTCATCACTACACTGCATACTATACACATGCTATGCTGCATAGGCCCCGCGCGGCTACGCTACCGCTCATCGGAGCAATAGAATCGTATCTGCTGCTTTGTACTTACAAAGGTTCTCCTGCGGTGCAGACTTACGGTATGCGCAAACACGCAGGGATGTAATATAGTTTGTGGGTATGTACTTGTTTCATTTATGGTTTTAAAAATATGTATTTTTAAACGTGTATTTTTATTTTCCCTGTCTCTCTCTTTTTTTTAAGAGACCCGATATTTTCTTCTGTGCCCACGGCCTCAACCAACCTTAATCTGCCTCTGGTGACAAGGGAACAAGGTAACAAGGGAAAAAACTAAATATTGGGTTGGCCAAAAAGTTCATTTGGTTTTTTCCTTAAGATGACTCAGTAGCACATAGTTGTCCTTAATTTCTTTCTAAACAGGTTCGTTAGATTATATTGTGACTGCTGTCATATCAGTGTGCATTTTTAAAAAACTTATCAAAATTGAATTTTTGTGTAGCTGTTTTAATATTGAAGATGGAAGAACATATGCAACATTTTCAGCATATTATGCTTTATTATTTCAAGAAAGGTAAAAACACAGCTGAAACGCAAAAAAAGATTTGTGCAGTGTATGGAGAAAGTGTTGTCACTGACCAAATGTATCAAAAGTGGTTAGTGAAGTTTTGTGCTGGAGATTTCTCACTGGATGATGCTCCACGGTTGGGTAGACAAGTTGAAGTTGATAGTGATCAAACTGAGACATTAATTGAGAACAACCAATGTTATACCACGCGGGAGACAGCCGACCTACTAAAAATATCCAAATCAATAAAGTTATTGGTGAAAATGAAAAACGTGTCTTTTTTTTAATGGAAAAAACCATATGGACTTTTTGGCCAACCCAATAATTGCAGTATTGTGCAATCGTTGCAGTATTGTGCCAGAGATTTGGAGGGAAGAGACTGTGCACACACACACGTGCATGTGCACACACACTTTACCACAGATGACCAATTTCTTTAGCCAGGGCTGCACTGGGTGGCTCCCCTGAGCAGCAGCACCTTCTGTTTGTTCTTCCCTCTCTGCTGTTCCCTCCACAGGCACCAGTTTCTGTGCCCCTCTCCATGCAGCTGCCATCCTCCGAGAGCCTACGGGACAGCAGTGTTCTTGCTGTGACACAGACCTTCTGTGCCTGGGCCAACACCTGGGAAGAAATGACCCTAGCCATTTGGGCAGTCTGTTAAAGAGCAGCTTACCCCTTGGGCTCCAGTAGTTCTGGAACCAGCATCACCACTGAGGGGGAGAAAGCAGAGCCAGGATACTGGTTCCCCTGAACAGTGCCCACCTCCGTTTGCCCAGGATGCAGGTGTCCCCCTCTCTGCAGTGCCAACAGCTTACTAGGCATCAGGAACTGCCCTCACTTTACCATATTTCATCCCTACAACGTCCTTTCTCTCTGATGTGTATTAAGATCTTGGTAAATTGCGGTTGAATGAATGGGTTAGCCCCTTGAGTGGGATCTTATTATTCCTGTTAGCCCTCTGACTTTGTCTCCTACCACTGCCCCTGCTCGCTCTGCTCCAAGTGCACCGGCCTCCTTGCTTTCCTGACCACCCCAGGCGCCCTCCTGCCTCTGCCTTTCTGCTCCCTCTGCGTGGACACTCTTCACCCAGATGTCCATGGGGCTGGCTCCCTGCTCTCCTTCAGGCTTTTACTCCAAATGCCCCTTCTCAGTGGGGCCTTCTCCAAGCATCTTATTTAAAATTACACCCAGCTTTCCTTCCCCTACTTTATTTGCCCCCAAATATGAATGATCTCCTCCCATTCTATACACACTGCTTCCTGACTGTGTTCACAACCTGTCTGCCAGCTAGGACCTGTGCTCCTTCAGAGAGGGGTTTCCAGCTGGCTGGCTCACTGGGGACCCCTGGCAGGGCCTGGCTCAGGGTGGGTGCTCAGTAAACATTTACTGATTGCATGAAAGAATGAATGAGCTCCCTTTTTACAGAGGAGGAAGCTGAGGTTCTGAGAAGTGAGCTGAGCACTGTCCAGGTGGCAGAGGTGGAATTCAAGTCCAGGCTGATTCCAAAGCATGGAGTGTGGGGCTGGGTCTTAGGAAACACGTGAGTCTTTAAATTTAGACGGGTCCCAAGGTTAGTTGCCTTTGAGGTATAGGGGAGAAAAAAATTCTTTCTCCATTTCCCCATCTTAGATTTATGGTTGGGATTCTGTGAATTAGATTGACAAAAACCATATTAACAAGATAAAAACAAGAGAAAAATTTCATTAACGTGAGCATTGAGCGTACGCATGGGAGAACCTAATGCTGAGTGACTCAAAGGGGCTTTTAGAAGTTGGCTTACATAGCAGCTTAATGACAGAGCAATATATTGTTAGAGAAGTGAGAAGACAAAAGAAAGGGACTGAGTTTCTAGGGCAGCAGATTGTGGGAAGGTGACTATATGGGGAAGGTAGTGAAAGATTAAGGGCTAGTTAGTAAGGCTGTCATGTAGATTCCTCTGGTGCCAGTTCCATGCTGAGAAGTGTCTAGAGTTGTCTTCAATGATTAACTTCTGTTAGGGAGGTGGGATATGGTAGAGAAGGAAGGGGAGACACCTTTACAAATTTATACCCTGCTTTTAGACAAATAGAGGGAGGGCAAAGAGACTTTCTCCCTTCCTCCCTCCCTACCCATCCCCCTCACCCAAGGCTATGTTTTTGTTTGTTTGTTTTTTTAAAATTGATTGTTTTTTGGAGGGGAGAGAAACATCAATGTGAGAGCGAAACATCGATTGGTTGCCCCCCACTATGCACCAGAACCAGGGATCAAACATGCAACCTAGGTATGTGCCCTGACTGGGAATTGAACTCTCAACCTTTTGACACATGGAATGATGCTTCAACCAACTGAACCATCCAGCCAGGGCCAGAGAGCTTTTCTTATAGCTGTTTTTACTCAATTGCTTTAGATCAAAAATAATCCTTATGCCAAAGCGGCATGTTCTTGAGTGGCATAGCCTACTAATCCTTCTGAGGCAAAGCCTTTAAGTGACTGAATTTGCAAACTGCATACAAGCAAGCGCAAGTGCAAAGAATCTCCAGCCATTCTGCCAGGTAATGCCAGGTCATACCTGCCAAGTAGTTCCAGGTAATGGGAAGATGCGTTGGGATGGAGGCCTGTCTCAGGTATCATCTTCACTATTATTTTGCTTCAGGGGACAGGGACCTTTTTCTGTGCCTGCTTGTGGGGACATCCACAAATATAAGTTCTCTGTCTGATCACCCTTCCCACAGCCCTGGGAGTGAGCTTGGGCCTTTGTCCACACCAGGACAATTATGTGGTTAATTGTTCCAGCGTGTCCATTAGCTGACATAATCAGGGAGTGAATTAACTTCTGCTTTTCTGGCTGTATTTTAAAGGCATTTAAAAAATTTTTTTTCGGAGCCTATGCACTCTTCAGAAATTAAATTTAGACTGTGATTTTATTACCCTTTTAATTTAATTTATCCTAACGGTTGCATTCAAGCTGTGAACCAGCTGTTGACTTTGAAAAAACATTGTTCAATTTGAAGGGAGCATTTGAAAACTTAATGTAATGACTGGAAGTAATCACTACAGCAATTACACAACCTGGTGCTGTGCATTGTCACCAGGGGCATGGCGAGGGTCTGGGAGAGTGCTCAGGTGGGCAGAGGGATGGCTCGGGCAAGAGGTAGACATGCAGATTTGGGGGAGAGAGAGGGGGAAGGGAGTGCACAGGGACAGCAGACCACACAAGCATGTTTCCTCCTGGGGCTGCCTGGGGCCCTAGGCCATGGGAAGGAGAGTTTGTCAGAGGCCCGGCTGAGCCCAGGGGCCTGCTCAGCTCCTGGCTCCCATTACCCCTACCCCCGCCACTGAGTTTCATCTGACAGCTTCCTCTGCCCCTGCTTTTTGCCTGGGTTGGACAGTGTTCAGGAACTTGACTTGGACATAACATTTTTGTCTCTTTATTTACTCAACCACTGTGGTAGGTTGCAACAAGACAGGCACAAATCCTTCCCATTCCATATGCAGGTTCTTTTGCAGTGTGCTTCCCCCATTAGGAAGTGAAGCCTACTTCTTCATGTGTACTTGAAAAAAAATGTGTATTCTGCAGTTTTGGAGTGAAATGTTATTAAAATGCCTATTAAGTCTATCTCATCTAATGTGCCATTTAAGGCCATTATTTCCTTATTTTCTGTCTGGATTACCCTATCCATTGATATAAGTGCGGTAATAAAATCCCCTGCTATTATTGTATTGTGTGAATTTCTTCCGGTATGTCCATGAATAGCTGCTTTACATACTTGGGTGTTCCTGTGTTGGGTTCATAGATATGTGTGATGGTTATATCCTCTTCTTGGATTGACTTCTTTATAATTATGTGATGTCCTTCTTTGTCTTTTTAAAATATTTTGTTTTAAAGTCTATTTTGTCTGATGAGTACTGCTACCCCACCTTTCCTTTTGTCTCTATTTGCATAGAATATCTTTTTCCCACCCTTTCACTTTCAGTCTGTATGTAGTTCTCCAGTAGGCAGCATGTAGATGGGTCATGTTTTAAAAGTCTTCAGCCATCCTGTGGTTTTTTTATTGGAGCACTTAATCCATTTACATTAAAGGTAATTACTGATAAGTATGTATTTATTGCCATTGTGTTCATTGTTTTTAGGCTGTTTTTATAGCTGTCCTCTTTTCCTTTTTTCTCTTGATCTTATCCCTTGTGGTTTGGTGTTTTTCTTTACTGTTTTGTTTAAGTTCTTTTCTCTTTGTTCTTATATCTTTTGTATGTTTTCGGTTTGTGGTTACCATGAGGTTTATGCACATCATTCTTTGTCTATAGCAGACTATTCTAAGTTGATGGGTGTTTAAGTTTGAATATATTCTAAGAGGACTACATTTTTGCTCCCCCCTGCATGCTTTATGTTATTTAAATTTTATTTTTAGCTCTTTTTGTGTTGTGTATCAACTATTCATTACAGTTTGAGTAGAGTTTGATACTTATTTTTAGCCTTTATAGTAGCTTTTTAAATACCTATGTACTGTATTTATTGAATATTTGGCTTTACCTGTGAGATTCCGCCCCCCCCCTTATATTTTCTTATTTCTGGTTATGACCTTTCTGTATCTGCTTATAGAAGACCCTTGAACAGTCCTTGCAAAGCTGGATTAGTGGTGGTGAACTCCTTTGGTTTATGCCTGTCCAGGAAACTCTCTAACTCTTCTTCAATTCTGAATGATAACCTTGCTGGGTAAATTATTCTAGGTTGTAGGTTCCTTTCTTTTATCACTCTAAAGACATCCTGCCACTCCCTACTGGCCTGTGAAGGTGATGGATGAGCAGGCACTTCTGGCACCTGAGGCACAGCCTGCTGGCTGGAGCAACTCCCAGCAGGTAGACCAGGTGGGCGTGGTTATGCCCTATTGTTCCTGCTCCCTTTGTTCGGAGGCAGAAGTCTTGAGGAGAGGTAGCTGTGAACTTGCCAGAGTCCCAATAGAGCCCCTGCCCGCCCTATCCAAGGGGAGGGAGAGTTAGTCGTGCCAATGGCTCCTCTGGCCTGAGAGTTCCCACAGCTCCCAGAGGGCTCATGTGGCTTCCCATCCTCTCCGTATGATCTCTTTCTCTTGCTTATTGTCAAAAGCTGTTCACTCAGTGCACAGTTGTGTCGCAGGAGTAATGACTGCCTACATATGTGTATATTTGATTTTGCTCATGAGAGGGTTGAGGTCAGTGTCTTCCTTCGCTGCTGCCACTTTGGATCTCCTACAGGGCTACCTTGTTGATGGAGCACTTGAGCAAGAGCTACTCTTCTGCTCTCTGTTGTTTTGACCCCTGGGATTTTTGTGGCTGTTTATCACAGAGCACTACCTAGCTTGTGTGGGCTGTACACTTGGGCAAAAAGCCCTTAATCCTGGGAATGCAGACTGGTGCAGCCACTGTGGTAAACAGTTTGGAGTTTCCTCAAGAAACTAAAAATGGAACTGCCTTTTGACCCAGCACTATTTGACTGCTGGGACTATAACCTAAGAATCCTGAAACACCAATTCAAAAGAACCCGTGCACCCCAATGCTCATAGCAGCACAATTTACAATAGCCAAGAATTGGAAGCAACATAAGTGCCCAACAGTAAATGAGTGGATCAAAAAACTGTGGTACATTTACACAATGGAATACTACGCTGCAGAAAGAAAGAGATCCTAACCTTCACAACAGCATAGATGGAACTGGAGAGCATTATGCTAAGTGAAATAAGCCAGGTGGTAAAAGACAGATACTGTATGATCTCACCTGTAAGTGGAACCTAATCAACAAAATAAACCTAAGCAAGCAAAATGTAACCAGCAACATTGAAGTAAACAAACTGATAGTAACCAGAGGGGAGGTGGGAGGGGGATGACAGGGGAAAGGGAGGGGATGGGTCATCAAGGAACATACATAAAGGACCCATGGACAAAGCCAATTGGAGGAAGGATTGAGGGTGGGAGGTGGGAGTAGGTGGGGCTGGGGAAAGTGGTGGTGGGAAAATGTTGACATGGGGCGATGGGATGGGGTACAGGGTGGAGGGGATAAAGGTGAGAAAAAAATGAGACAACTGTAATAGCATAATCAATAAAATATACAAAAAAAAGAGAATCACTTATATTAGAATCTGTTAACACTCAAACATTGTGCTAGAAGACTTCAAGTCGAAAAGCTGTTTAGTTCTTTGCCTCCATCCTCCTCATAAAGAGGGGCTATAACTTACTGAATTCCAAATATATTTGGAGGAATACTGCCAAATTACCAGAATTACGGAAAAAGATATGAATAGGAAAACCCACAAAAGGTATTTTGTGGCTCTACACCGTAAACATGCAAGTGAATTTTAGTTGCAATGAAACAATCCATCTATTGTTTACCTGTTCTTTAAAAATTTTTTTTAACTTCCTTAACTTTCCAGATATTTTTATAGTGTCAACGAATCTTTCCTAATTTTGTGACTAATAAAAAATATGACACAAATACATGAACTATTTTATAAACTGAGTGGAAGATGCTAGGCACAAAAGGGAATACAGTGCAGTGTATCATCAGGTGAAGGACAAAAATAAGCAAAGTGATCAATGCTATTAGAAATCAAGTAAATAATTACCATTGAGGGATGATTAAAATTGGAAGAGGGTAACTCCTGGGAGCTGGTAATGCTGTGACTGATTAGTTGCTGATTCAATAGTATATTCAGTTTGTGAACATTCAGCAGGCTCTCCACTATATGCGCACTTTCCTATATGCAACTGATATTTCTATAAACTGTGTGTGTGGGTGATGTTTGTGTAAACTTCAAATTTTGAATACCCTAAACTGTAACATGGGAAGCAGGACATCAGAAACCAATCGTGGTGATGCTGGCACCAGACAGATTTGACTGGGGCTGGATGCCAAAGGGGCCGTAAAAGGTTAATATTTTGGCTGCACATATCACATTTTTCATAATTTACTGTACCAGAAAGCCATCAAGAATGAACTTCAGACTCTGAACCATTGTGTTAACCAATTAAGACAACAAAAGAAAAAAATAAAGTGATCATAGTCTCTAGTTTATTAAAGGTTTATGTTAAGCAGGAGTGGATTATATCCCCTTTAAATTTAATAAAATGAATGATTTTTAGTCATTTATTTCAGAGTTTACTTAATAGCTCCCCAATCAACTAATGGTGATATTCTTGGAAATTATAGTCCAGCCACGAGTATCCATCCACTGGAAATATGACAGGGGTCCCCCCAAAATGAGAATTACCTTTTGGGGGGAGTGGGCCCTTTGTAGTACCGATTTGCCCCGCTAGGTGAGTGTTCTAGGAACCCAGCTGTGTCAGTGTACCATCTGGCGTTGTTGTAAGAGGATGCATTTGGCTTCAGTGAATTTTTTTGAAAGACTCCTTTAACATGTTTCCCATTTCATTATGGGTGGTAAGCCTGCCCACACTGCACTGAGTGTTCAGCAGCTTATGACCAAAAATGGCATGACCCGTGCCCAACCTTCCCTATTCACCCTGTCTCACCCCAAGCATCTTTTTTTTTGGTTTCCCTGGATGAAAAATGTCCTCAAAGGAAAATGTTTTGCCAATGTGGAAGAGGTGAAGCAAAAATTGGCGGAAACACTGAAAGGCATCAAAATCGACAAGGTCAAAACTGCTTTGGGCTGAGGAAAAAATGTCTTGATAGGTGTATTGCATCAAATGGAGAGTACTTTGAAGGTGAACGAAGTTTAAACATGTAAGAATAAACACACAATTTTTATAAATAAATTCCATTTTTGGGGATCCCCCATTGTAGTCAAGGTATAAGCAACATGGTTCTAGGTTTTCACAATAGCAAACAGATAAAATCAGTGTCTATACTCAGTCATGCCACAAAATGTTCACAGGAACCTGTCTGTAGTATGTCCTTTTGACGTATGGTTACCTATGAGGTCTGCCTGGAAAAAGTCCGTTGTTAATATAATGAGAATGGTTTGCACGACATTAATGTAACCTGACAGCCAAGGAGAGTGGGCTGGAATGCACATGCATGAACAATGACAACTTCACTGTACTAGTCAGTGGAGGCAGTAGATGTGGAGTAAGCATGTGTACTGTGTGGCCATGGCATTCAAAATGACTGAGCAAATAGAGCAACAAATCTGTGTCCAATTTTGCTTTAAGCTTGAACATTCTTCCACAGAAACTATTTGGACGATTCAGAAGGCCACAGCTATGGACAGCTGGTGACTGTCATCACGTCTCATGCAGAGTTTTTCCATTGAAACATCAGATCATGCTAGTGACTCAGCCCCACTACAGCCCAGATTTGGTGCCCTGTGACTTCTGACTTTTCCCAAAACTAAAATCACCTTCGAAAGGGAAGAGATTTCTGACCATCACTGAGATTTCGGGAAAATACACTATGGCAGCTGATGGCAATTGGAAGAACTGTGTAAGGTCCCAAGGTGCCTACTTTGAAGGGGGCTGACGCATCATTGTCCTATGTACAACATTTTCATAAAAACAAACAAACAAACAAACAAACAAAAAATACCCTAATCCTCTCAGCTGTATTTTGATTTTTCTTTTTTTGGACATCAGGTGGTTTATTTAAGCTGTATAAATAAGAACAATGATTGTCCATAATAAATAACAATGTGAGGGACTTCTGGCCAAGATGGAGGCATAGGTAGGTATACTTTGTCTCTTCGCACAACCAAAAGAAGGACAACAACAAATTTAAAAACAAAAATAACCAGAACTTCCAGAAAATTGAACTGTATGGAAGTCTGACAATCAAGGAGTAAAGGAAGAAACACTCATTTAGACCAGTGAGGGGGTGGTGGGGTGGGGCAGAGACAGGCAGCTGGGGCGGAGAGGACATGGCAAGGCAGCAGCTAGAGGACCGTGGTGGGTAAGGCAGTGGCTGACAGACTGGGCGGTCCCACATTTGTGAGTGGATAAGCTGGGAGGAACAACTGGGTACTGAGAGAGACTGTGCAACCCAGGGTTCTGGTGCAGGAAAAGAAAGCCTCAAAACCTCTACTGGTAAAAACCTGTGGGGGTTGCAGCAGCGGGAGAAATGGCCAGTCTCATAGGAGTGCTCATTTGAGAGACCCATAGCATCCTAGAAAGTACACAAACCCACCCACTTGGGAATCCGCACCAGAAGGGCCCAATTTGCTTGTGGGTAGAGGGGAAGCACTGAGAGCCCGCCAAGAGTCAAGGAAGTGGCATTGTTCCCTCTTAGACCGCTCCCCCACATACAGCACCACAAGACAGTGATGTGGGTTGCCCTGCCCTGGTGAACACCTAAGACTCCGTCCCTCACAACATACATAATAGGCGTGCTGACACACACCAAAAAATATGGCCCAAAGGAAAGAACAGATCAAAGCTCCAAAAATAGAACTAAGCAATGAAGAGGTAGCCAACCTAACAGATAAAGAGTTCAAAACACTGGTAATCCGGATGCTCGCAGAATTGGTGGAGCATAGTCACAAAATGGAGGAAAGATTGAAGGCTATGCAAAGTGAAATAAAGAAAAATATACAGGGAACCAACAGTGAAGGGAAGGGAACTGGAACTCAAATCAATGATTTGGAGCAGAAAGCAGAAATAAACATTCAACTGGAACAGAATGAAGAAAGAATTCAAAAAAATGAGGAGAGGCTGAGGAATCTGTGGGACAACTTTAAACGTTCCAACATCCGAATCCTAGGGGTGCCAGAAGGAGAAGAGGAAGGGCAAGACATTGAAAACTTATTTGAAAAAATAATGAAGGAGAACATCCCCAATCTGGCAAAGGAAATAGACTTCCAGGAATTCCAGGAAGCTCAGAGAGTCCCAAAGAAGTTGGACCCAAGGAAGCACCCACCAAGGCACATCATCATTACATTACCCAAGATTAAAGATAAGGAGAGAATTTTCAAAGCAGCAAGAGAAAAGGAGACAGTTACCTACAAAGGAGTTCCCATAAGACTAACAGTGGATTTCTCACAAGAAACCTTCCAGGAAAGAAGGGGCTGGAAAGAAGTATTCAAAGTTATGAAAGACAAGGACCTACATCCACGAATACTCTATCCGGCAAAACTGTCATTTAGAATGGAAAGGCAGATAAAGTGCTTCCTAGACAAAGTAAAGTTAAAGGAGTTCATCATCACCAAGCTTTTATTAAATGAAATATTAAGGGGACTAATCTAAGAAAAACACAATCAAACATATGAACAGGAAAATGACAACAAACTCACAACTATCAACAACTAAACCTAAAAAAACAAAAATAAAAACACACTAAGCAAACTGCTAGAACAGAAACAGAATCACAGAAATGGAGATCACATGGATGGTTATCAGTGGGGAGGGGGAGGGTGGAGAATGGGGTTAAAGGTACAGGGAATAAGAAGCATAAGTGGTAGGTACAAAATAGGGGGAGGTTAGAAATAATGTAGGAAATGGAGCAGCCAGAGAACTTACATGTATGACCCATGGACATGAACTAAGTGGGGGAATGCTTGTGGGAGGGCATGTGCAGGGTGGAGGGGAATAAAGGGGAGAAAAAATAGGATAACTGTAATAGCATAATTAATAAAATATATTAAAAATAACAACGTGATACTATGGATCATATTTCTCCATTGTTTTGGATAGATTGTTTTACATACATGTCAGCCTATTTTATTAAGGTTTTCCTTTTAAGTTACTGGTCATTGATATTTTAAAAAAAGTTTATTGTTGACACTATTACAGATGTTGCCCACTTTCCCCCACTTTGCCCACCTCCACTCAGTCCCCTGTCCCCTCTTCTCCTGGCCTTCACCACATTATTGTCTGTGTCCATGGGTTATGCATATATGTTCTTTAGCTAATCCTTTCATTTTCTTTTAGTCAGTCCTCCCACACTCTCCTCTCTGACATTTGTTAGTCTGTTCCATGTTTCTGCTATTTTGTTCATTAGTTTATTTTGCTCATTAGATTCTGCATAGTGAGATCATATAGTATTTGTCTTTCTCTGACTGGCTTATTTTGCTTAGCATAATAATCTCCAGGTCCATCCATGCTATTGCAAAGGGTAAGAGTTCCTTCTTTTTCACAGCTGTGTAGTATTCCATTGTGTAAATGTACCACAGCTTTTTTATTCACTCATCTACTGATGGGTACTGGGGCTGTTTCCAGATCTTGGTTATTGTAAATAACACTGCTATGAACATAGGGGTGCGTGTATTATTTCTGATTGGTGTTTTGAGATTCTTAGGATATACAAGTATATCCAGAAGTGGGATCACTGGGTCAAATGGAAGTTCCATTTTTAGTTTTTTGAAGTGTTTTCATACTTGTTTCCACAGCGGCTGCACCAATCCGCATTCCCACCAACAGTGCACTAGGGTTCCCTTTTCTCCACATCTTTGCCAATGCTTGTTTGTTGATTTATTGATGGTAGCCATTCTGACAGGATAATACCTCATTGTGGTTTTAATTTGCATCTCTCTGATAATTAGTGATGTTGAGCATTTTTTCATATGTCTATTGCCCATCTGTATGTCCTCTTTGGAGAAGTGTTTATTCATGTCCTTTGCCCATTTTTTATTGGATCATTTGTCTTCCTAGTGTTGAGTTGTATAAGTTCTTTGCATATTTTGAAGGTTAATCCCTTATCAGATGTATTACTGGCAAATATGTTCTTCCATATAGTGGGTTTCCTTTTCATTTAAAAAAAGTATTTTATTTATTTTTAGACAGAGGGGAAAGGAGGGAGAGGGAGAAGGAGAGAAACATCAATATGTGGTTGACTCTTGTGTACCCCCCACCGGGGACCTGGCCCACAACTCAGGCATGTGCCCTGACTGGGAATTGAACTGGTGACCCTTTGGTTCGCAGGCAGGTACTCAATCCACTGAGCCACACCGGCCAGGGCTCCTTTTCATTTTGATAGTTTCTTTTGCTGTGCAGAAGCTTTTTAGTTTAATGTAGTCTCATTTGTTTATTTTTCCTGGGTTTCCCTTGCCCCAGGACACATATTAGCAAACATATTACTCCAATAGATGCCTGAGATTTTACTGCTTATGTTTTCTTCTTGATTTTTATGTTTTCGTGATGTACCTTTAAGTCTTCTATCCATTTTGTGTTTATTCTTGTGTATGGTATAAGTTGATGGTCTATTTTCATTTTTTTGGCAGATACTGGTTCAATTTTCCCAACACTATTTATTGAAGAGAGTGCTTTTATTCCATTGCATACTTCATCAAATATTAATTGACCATAAAGGTGTAGGTTGACCATAAAGGCTCTGTGTTCTGTTCCATTGATCTATATGCCTGTTCTTGTGCCAGTACCAGGCTGTTTTGATTACAATGGTTTTGTAGTATAGTTTGATATCCAGTATTATGATCTCTCCAACTTTGTTCTTCTTTTTCAAGATTGTTGAGGCTATTCTGGGTCTTTTCTTGGCTCTGTATAAATTTTTGGAATATTTGTTCTGGATCTGTGAAACATGCCATTAGTATTTTAATAGGAATTGTATTGAATCTATAGATTACTTAGGATAGTATGAACATTTTAATGATGTTAATTCTTCCAATCCATGAACATGGTGTATGCTTCCTCTCGTTTGTATCTTCTTTTGTTTCTTTCTTCTATTCCTATAGATTTCTGAGTACAAGTCTTTTACCTGCTTGGTTAAGTTTATTCCTAGGTACCTTATTATTACTATTATTATTATTTTTTGCAAATAGTAAATGAGATTTGTTTTTAGTTTCTCTTTTGAGAGTTCATTATTGGTACATAAAAATGCCACTGATTTCTGAATATTAACTTTGTATCCTACTACTTTACTGAATTTATTTATTAAATCTAGTAGTTTTTTTGTGGAATCTTTAGGGTTTTCAATGTACAGTATCATGTTATCTGTGAATAATGACAGTTTTACTTCCTCCTTTCCAATTTGGATGACTTTTATTTCTTCTTCTTGTCTGATTGCTGTGTCTAGGACTTCCAGTACTATGTTGAATAAGAGTGGTGAAACTGGACATCCCTGTCCTATTCTTGATCTTAAGGAAAAACATTTTTAGTTTTTGCTCATTGAGTGTGATGTTGGCTGTAGGTTTTTTTGTATATGGCTTTTATTATGTTGAGGTATGATCCCTCTATTCCCACTTTGCTGAGTTTTTATCATAAGTGGATGCTGGATTTTATCAAATGCTTTTTTTTTGCATTTATTGATATGATCAGTTGATTTTTATCTTTCATTTTGTTTATGTGATGTATCACATTCATTGTTTGCAGATATACTTTGCATTCTCAGAATATATTCCACCTGATCATGGTGTATAATCTTTTTAATGTATTGCTGGATTCAATCTGCTAATATTGTGTTGAGGATTTAGCATCTATGTTCATTAAGGATATTGGCCTATGATTTTCTTTCTTAGTAGAGTCTTCATCTGGTTTTGGAATTAGGATAATGCTGGCATTGTAAAAAACGCTTGGAAATCTTCCCTCCTCTTGAATTTTATGGAATAGTTTGAGGAGGATAGGTATTAGTTCTTCTTTGAATGTTTGGTAAAATTTGCCTCTGAAAACCACTGGTCCGGGACTTTTGTTTGCTTTTTTGATTATTGCTTCAATTTCATTTGTTGTTATCAATCTACTCAGGTTTTATGATTCTTCCTGATTCGGTTTTGGTAGAGTATATGTTTCTAGGAATTTTCCCATTTCTCCCAGGTTGTCCAATTTGTTGGCATATAGATGTTCATAATATTTTCATACAATCCTTTGTATTCCTGTAATGTTAGTTGTTACTTCTCTTCTTTCACTTCTGAGTTTATTTATTTGGGTCCTTTTTTGTTTCTTGATAAGTCTGACTAAAGATTCTTCAGTGTTGTTTATCTTTTCAAAGAACAAACTCTTCATTTAATTGATCTTCTGTATTTTTTTTTAGACTCTATGTCATTTATTTCAACTCTGATATTTACTGTTGCATTCTTCTTACTTTGGACCTTTCTAGTTGTCTTTTTCTAGTTCACAGGTGTAATGTTAAATTGTTGACTTGAGATTTTTCTTGCTTCTTGAAATAGGCTTGTAATGCTATGAACTTCACTCTCAGGGCTGCTTTTGCTGTGTTCCATAGATTTTGGGTTGTTGTGTGTTCATTTCCATTTGTTTCCAGGTAATTTTTGAATTCTTCCTTGATCTCATTGGTAACCCATTCATCATTTAATAACATGCTATTTTGCCTTCACATGTTTGAATGTCTTTGAGTTTTTTAAAATTATAGTTGATTTCTAGTTTCATTCTCTCATGATTCAAGAAGATGCTTGTTATGATTTCAATCTTCTTGAATTTGTTAATACTTATTTTGTGTCCTAACATGTGGTCTATCTTTGAGAAAATTCTATGTACACTTGAGAAGAATGTATATTCTGCTGCTTTGGGATGAAATGTTCTGTAAATGTCAATTAAATCCATGTGATCTAGCATGTCATTTAAGGTCACTGTTTGCTTGTTGATTTTTGATCTGGAAGATCTATCCAGTGATGATAGTGGGATAGTAAAGCCCTCTATTATGACTCTGTTTCTGTCACTCTCTTCCTTAAAGTCCACCAAGAGTTTTTAAAAAAATATATATTCAGGTACTCCTGTATTGGATGTATATATATTTACAAGGGTTGTATCCTCTTGTTGGATTGATCCCTTTCGTGGTATGTATTGACATTCTTTGTCTCTTGTCATGGCCTTTGTTTTGAAGTCTATTTTGTCAGATATATGCATTGCTATCCCAGCTTTTTTTTTCATTTCCATTTACATGCAATACTTTTTTTCCATCCCTTCACTTTCAGCATGTGTATATCTTTTGTTTTGAGGTGGGTCTCTTGTAGACAGCATACATATGGGTCATTTTCTTACCCATTCAGCTACCCTATGTTTTTTTTTTTTTTTGGAGCATTTACTGTAGTTACATTTTGGTTATTGTTATTATTTTTTAAGATTTTATTTATTTATTTTTAGACAGAGGGGAAGGGAGGGAGAAAGAGAGGGAGAGAAACATCAATGTGTGGTTACCTTTCACACATCCCCAACAGGGGACCTTGCCTACAACCCAGGCAAGTGCCATGACTGGGAATCAAACCAGTGACCCTTTTGTTCGCAGACTGGTGCTCAATCCACCGAGCCACACCAGCCAGGGCACATTTTGGTTATTATTGATAGGTACTTATTTATTCTCAGTTGTCCCTTTATACCCATGTTCTCTTCTCTCTCTATTTCTTAGAGCAGTCCCTTTAACATTTCTTGCAATGCTTATTTGGTGGTAATGAACTCAACTCCTTTGCCCCCCCCCCCTTTTTTTTTTGATCTGGGAAGCGCTTTATTTCACCTTCAATTTTAAATGATAGCCTTGCTGGATAGAATAGTCTTGGTTTCAGTTCCTTGCTTTTCATCACTTTGAACACTTTATGCTAATCCCTTCTGGCCTGAAGTGTTTCTGTTGAGAAATCAGCTGACATAGGTTATAGTTTTTTTCACAATGAGACCTCCTTGTATGTTTAATAGAGAACCAGATATGATATACATGTTATCTTTGGTTTCAGTTGGCATTCAGTAATAGTAATTCTTTTTATCAAGAGCAGCATCATAATGTGATTTATTTACTTAGCTGGTTGCAAATGGTCTGGAGCCAATTTATACATGCCATCTTTGTGCATTTGGGATGAATGCACAGCCATCTGCCTCTGTAGGTATCTTTCTCCATTCTCTTTGTCCCCCTCTGTCTTTCTTTGCATGTGTGTCAAGCTCCAAATCCCAATCTAGGGGCCTGGACCAAAGGCCGCCAGTTCCAGCAGTAAATGGCAAGTCTTCAGGGGCCTGCAGCATTAACTACCCAGTTAAACATCCCAAGGTCTCCTGAGTGGAGTTAAAAATGCCACCCAGAGAAACAGTGGCAGAGGAGGGCCATAAAGGTTAATGTCTTGAGAAATAGCCTGGAGACGCTGGCAGCAGGAAGAAATAGAAACTTTAATACAAAATAAAAATGGATGAACTGATTACCTCAAAGCTTGGCTGCATCTCACACAGGTGCTAGCAGCTGAGGCTGAGGATGGGGGAAAGAGTGGGTCAGTTGGACCAGACTTCAGAGATGCAGCCTGGCTCCCAGGTAAGTCCATGGTGCAGCGATATTTGAGGACTTTTGTTGAAATAATTTTAGGTGGTTCAAGGACTTGGCCTTTGAATTATATTGAGTTGCTCAATAGGAAAAACATGGGTGTCTCATGAGGTGGTTGTGAGGATTAAACATGATGCATTTAATAACTTACTAAAGGCACATTAGAAGGAGACCCATTAAATAAATTATGAATATCCATAGATGTTTAAAATTATGAGATGGTTTTACACATACTGTTATGTCATATTCTCCAATAAATATTAAGTGAAAAAAGCAAGAAGGTAAAAGTCTGTATGGTGTGTCTCCATTGGAAGGGGGAGAAGAAAGTAGGGGATATAGTCATGTCTGCTTGTATATACATGACTCTCTCTAGAAGGGGTACTCCTAAAATTGTTATAGTGGTCACCAGTGGGGATGGAAATGGGGATAGGGTGACTGAACAAGGTGGGAAATTTCCTTTTGACTGTATACCCTCTGATGCTGCTTCAATTTATTACCATATACATTTCTTATGTGTACCTTTTTGTTGTTGCTAATAGCAGAAAAAAAGATCCTCAGGTGATTTGATGCCCACCAGGTTTGGAATCACTTCATCATCCATGACACTAACTTGGTCAAGTGCAACGTCAACATTGAGTTTGTGGAGATGCCAGGTTACCTAAAAATTATTTATGAGGCACTGTGGCAGGGTTCCCATAAGGGAACCCCAAGCCCCATCAGCAGGAATGAGGTGGGGAAATAGCAGAGGTTGAGTCTTTCAAAGACAGTGGCAGCACACCAGGAGGACAAAGGGGACCTGGTGATGCAGGCTCACTGAAGAGACTGTCAGGTATGGAGAGGATGGCAGGGGGTGGTTAAGATACAAAGGAGATCTGAGAGTTCCCTTGCGTTGTTCTGCCTTATTTATTCTACTTATGTTAGCTCTCAGGCTATTCTGTGGTTATTTTGAGGTCCCTGCACCCTTAACTTGTCAAATTTACCCTCATAGACCATGCTTGCTGGGTGCTATTCCTGGTGGACTACTTGGTGTCTGGAGGTTCCTGGTATTTGGGTGCCCTGATCTTCAGCCCTGCTGGGATGGGAGCTGAGTTGGATTGCTTGGGGTCCTGGAATTAGGGACAGTTCTGTCTCCATGACCCCTTTCTGGGCTCTCGCTCTCCCTGTCTCCTTGGTCCCGACTTTGGGTGTCAGTCTTTCTGTGTTTCCCTCCTGGTCCTACCAGAGGCTCCATTCCTTTAGAAAGGTCCTCTCCCATTCTTTGAGGGAATTGTAGTTGAGAGCCTCCAGGTTGCCTCGTTCATACAGTCTCATGGGCCTCTGGGAGAAATGGTGCAAAGCAGTCAAGGATTAGCAAACAGGCCCTAGGACACTGGGCCAAAGTCTACATTCAATAACTAAGGAAGCATTCTGGGGGAGAGTGAAGCTGCCTGGGCCCTGCCTTGTTATGTCAGTAGCTGTTCATAGGGTGGGACATGTGGCCTGTGTTAGGGAGTTTGCCCATCTTGTCGAATGCACCTGGTACAGTTCGTCTCAACACCTTTCTGACTCTCTTTGCTCAGCTGGAAAACACAAGTAATGCCATCACTTACAGGGCACCTGGCCTACTGTAGGTAAGTGTTGGTTGTGTCTGGATATGGGTGGGTCCTACTAGGAGATGATGTGTCTCTGGGGTACAGATCTTGCTGGGACTTCCATTCAGGAACAGAGTCTTTTCTTTCTCTAGACAACCTGACAGGGGCTGGTATCTGTGCTGTGGTGGGCCCTGCTGGGGTCAGGAGAAACAGAGACTGGACTCATGGAGAGGTGTTAGGGAGAATGGTCCTTGCTGCAGACTTCTGCACTAGGGTGGCCCCTGGGGGCATGCGTGTGTTCATGGATGATTGAAACCTTCATGGGCCCATTGTGGCACCAAATGCCTGGTGAGTTGACTAGGTGGATCTCTGGAGGCCTAACAGACAATGAACAAACACTGGATCCTGGAGATCACTGCAAAGCCACTCAACCTGGCTCCTCCATCTTCCCTTACCCTTTTTTTGTAGTCACAAATTCTGGGCCAGCTTCCCTTTGATGTGCAATGCAGGGTCTTATGGACCTCATGAAAGCCCTGTAGAAATTTAGAGTGGCATAGAAAAATCCCTGGAAAGGACTCAGTGTAAGTCTGAGCCAGTCTTGGCTCTTTCTTAAAGTCAGTGGTCATACTGGACTGGTTTTTTCCCTTTCAGTTCCTTCAAGCTCCATGAGTTCGGGCCCCTTCAGGGATCTTGGGTGTGAATAAATTCTCAATTAAGGAAAACCAGGATCTGAATTTATCTCCTGACATGGAAGGATGAGTCTGGAAGAGTCCAGGGACAATCCACATTTGAGACAGACCCTATAGGTTTACTGTTTCCAAAGTTTCTTGAGTGATTTTCCCCACAGTTGTCTCCTCCAGCATAGAGAGAGTGAAGCCTCAGTGTTACCCAGCAGGAACCACCTCATTTGCATGCATCAGAAACCACTTTTGTGAATTTAATTAATCACAGTTTACATGATAATAACCCTTGAAATATTTTTATGGGTAAATAATGGATATTCCCTGCTGTGGGGGAATCCGTTTTTCCTAGTGTTTACTTATAATTTGTTTCCCACTGAGTAATTAGAAAGTGAGAGTGATACCTACAGTAGTGATAGGAGGGAGGTGTGATTTTCATTTCATGTATGAGGCCTGGAGAAGGGAGGATCTTCCCCAGGAGGTGCTTGGTGTTAAGATGGGACAGCTGGGGGGACCAGTCCCCAGTGGGGCCACCTACACCTCTAGCCCTCTTGGCTATAACATGATTATACTACTGCTGTATCAGTCACCATCGTCACTACCACACCCTGCACCATGACCACCATTACCGCTATCACTACGTAAACCAGTTTGTGTCACCATCTCACCACCACCCCTGCCACCACCACCTCTGTCACTACCAGCTTAACACCTGTCTTCACTGTCACCAGGATCATCAGCATCACATCAGCATCGCCACCACCATTGCCATCCCCACCGCTGCCGTCACTGCCCTTATTACCACTTAGACTAGTTGTATGACCACCGCCTCTGCCATCCCCTTTTCTGTCATCTCCATCGTCACCATTCTCACCACCACATTCACACCCCCATCACTGCTGCAGCCTTCGGCACCCTTGTCACTACTACCCGTCTCAACCTTCGTTGCCTTTCTGTACCTTGGGGATGCTAATCCCTCCCACCTTGGGACCCTCCTTCCCCTTCTTTCCTCCTCTACACATTCTCACCCTTAACATCTAATCAATCCCTAAATCCTATTGATTCTCTCTCCTGCATTTCTTCAAATTATGTCCTCATCTTCCCTTATATTTCCTCATTTAGGTCCTCATAATTTCTCAGAAGGTTGACTATAAAACTGGTCTCTTTATTCCTATCCAATGTCATGCTGGATTATCTTTCTCATACAGAAATCTGACCACTGTCATTAAGACTTTTTCTCATTGCCTCATTGTCATCAGTGGTACTCAAACTTGAGTGCTATAGAAACTATTTTTATGGAAAACATTCTGTGGATCTCGTATTAAGTTAAACATTTTTTAATGTTAATGTTACTTAATTACCCACAAACAAAACTAGGTATTAGCTCATTCTGCAGATGCTGTGTTTCATTGAATCTAAAATTCCATCAGTTGAGCCCTGACTGGGTGGCTTAGTTGGTTGGAGTGTTATCTTGTACACCAAAAGGTTGTGGGCTTGATCCCCAGGTGGGGCGCATGTGGGAGGCAGCTCACTGATGTTTCTCTCATGTCGATGTTTCTCGCTCTCTCTCCCTCTCTCTTTAAAAATCAGTAAACATATCCTTGGGCGAGGATTAAAAAAAAACAAAACAAATGCCATCAGTTGTAAGATGCATTATTTTTTATGTAGCATTAAGGGGAAAAAGTGCTGTCAATTGTAATTGTAAGAGGCTATAGATTTTAAGGTACATCAAATAATTTCAGAGTCAAAACATGACAAAAATTGTTTTTAGAATCAATAACAAAAGAAATTCATGAACAACTATATGATTAAAGAATTAGAATCTAAGTACAAATAGAAGTGATAAAATTCAAATTAATATTATGTGCTTAATATGAAAGAGGATGTTTGTTGTTTTGGTGAGACTAAACTGCCACCTACTAAAAATGAATTGCTGTTCTGGCACTGGATTTTTTGAGTTCGACTGCTTCTTATGTGAGTAGTATGGAGACTCAATTCTCCCACCCTTTGCCTCTGAAAAACTTAGACTGGCATGGAAAGCCATCAGCTGGGAATCTGATTCAGGCAGGCCTGGCCCATCAGAGGACTGAAACTCTGTGGCTACAGTGATTAGTTCAAGGATCAGCACATGACCCAATAGGGTATCTGAAAGCCCAACTTGAGATTTTTGCCAAAACTATGGGGAGAGAAGCACTTCCTTTCTGTTAGGAATGTGAAGCTGGCAGGACATTAGCTGGGATTCTGTCTTAGCCACCACTTGGAGAAAGTTTGACTGAGAATAAAGTAAACTCTGTAGGGAGCAGAATCAAGAGATGGATATGGGGAGATATTTGAAGATTTTGGGCACCTGGATCTAACTGTGCCTGCAACTAACACTACTGATGGTCTTTCATGAGCTGGGACATACCCATTTTCTAGTTAGGTTGTTTTGAGTTGGGTTGAGTTTTCCTACTTGTCACAATATAGCATATTAATTCATTCTCTGAGAACTAGTGTAAGAGGGTTCTAGAGAAAGACATTAAACAAAAGACAGACAGACAAACAGGAAGACAGATGGTCTCTGATAATTAGGAATTTGCTTCCATCTCTTTACAGGGAAGAGCCATCCCACCCCTCCTTGCAGATGCTATCCTTGTATCTGATGCAGCCAGGGCAGGGTGCCAGCATCAGGCAGGCTGAAAAATATTACAAAACATCTGGGGAAAATGACATTGTTCCCAATTTAAGTTTTTGCTTCCCTTCTTGTCTTCTGCATTTTTGCTTTTATTTAAAGCTGTGTTTAATGTTGTAATTACTTTTTAAATCAGCACCACGTCTGTGTCTGAGGTGTGTGGCTTCCTGCTGTGGCTGGGTTCGGCACTGTAAGTGAACCCTGGCACTTTGGCTGGGTGGCTTCCACTAAAATATTGCCCTAAATAAATGAAAAGCAAATTAGGTATTGGTAAATAGCTGTAAATTATATCAGCTTCTTGGGGAATTACATCTTACATCTGTGTATGGGACAAATGTATTCAAAGAAAATAATAGGCTTGGAATGAATGTCCAGGGAGGAGGGAGAGCGAGGTTCCGCCTTTCCATTAGTGAAGGGTAAAGCAGGTGGGGCTTCTTAAGGGATGGTCTTGGAAAGTGGGGGAGTGTGTAAAGCCTAACAAACCTTGCATATGCTGTATCTGCCAGACATGGGCTCCTTAAAGGAAAGTCACTAGGTAAATTAACTTAGGTAAGTTTCTCTATGGAATGGAAGTGAGTGCTGACATTACCATGTCCCTACTATGTACTGGGTGCCTAACAAACATGGGGAAAATGTAGTCACCAGTTTTGGTGACAGGGTCCTGGGTACAAATACTGGTTTTGTCACTACCACTGCTGACCAGCAGGTAAACATGTGACATCAGGGGACTCTAGTCTCCTGACTTTGTTACTGAAGAACTTCATGATAGGGAGGGTTCTATGTCTTAATAGCAGGGGCTTTGGCACCAGTCTGATTCAAATCCCTGCCCTGCCACTTCCTGTGTGTGCCTTTGGCCAAGTCACTTACCTCACCAAACCTCAGTCTCCTTATCTGTAAACAGGGATCATAACAATAGTTAACTTGTCTTGAAGAGTTGCCCTGAGGATTAAATGTGATAATGACTATTACTTGCTTAGCGTAACTTCACTCACATCACAGAATTGTGATGAATATTATTTAGTCTTGTTATCTGCCCAACAGTTTTTGTAACAGGATGTTAAAATTGAGGTTTTGGTTAGGGACCAAGATAAGACAGACGTGTAATTTCATGGCAAGGTGCCAGTCCACTGTCTGCAGATTGTCAAGTGAGATAGTTGGAAACATGTACCACAACTCTCCATCCCCTTTTACCTACTTCAGAAATATAAAAGATTTGAGAATGAGGAGGAGGGCAAAGAATTGTGTGGGAGATTTCTTTGCAGTGAGAAAGCTGTCCTGAGGGCCTTATCCTCTTTCTGGGTTAGGGAGTAAAGAACCTGCTCTCTTTATCTTAAATCTAGAGATGGGTGTGCGGAGAACAACCTTAGGACTAGTATGTGGGGTGTTTTCATCAGGACAGGATGGGCTTTACTCAGTAACAAATAAACCCTTCAGACCAATTAAAGGATGACATGGCCTGTGAGCTCCTGGTCTCCTCTGCTCCCAGCTGGACCTGAAGAACCCACTGCCGGTGGGGTCATGAGAATCACAGAATAGCTGCCCTCCACTCTCCATGCTTTGTAGATTCAGAGCCCCAAACTCCCATTATTCATTCAAATTTCATCTTCATGACTTTCACTATTTCTTGTTGCCACTTGCACTTTTAGCTATTTACTATTTGTATCAGTCAGAATAGGCTAAGCTATGCTGTTGTAACAATCCTCAAATCTCAATGCCTCAAAAAAAGGGGACACATTTCTTTCCTGTGCTGCGTGGCCATCATGGTTTGGCGTTGGCCCTGCCGCATTTCATCTTCACTCCAGGACCCAGGCTGAAAGGGGCAGCCTCTATCTGGCCCATCGCTGGAAGAGAGGAGACACGATGTGGTGAACTGTGTGTCTGCTCTTAACACTTCTGCTCCCACTTTGTTGGCCAGGCTGGCTAGTGCAAGTCATGGGACCAGGCCTGATGTTGGTGGGCAGAAATGTACACTCCTACCCCAGCAAAGAGTATCATCAATAATAATGTCTACCACACCACTTTTTAAAAACATGGACTTAATTTTTTACTTAAATAAATTTGAATAAATGGAAAGCCTGCCTTTACTTGCCATGAGCAGAAGTAACCATAAAAATAAATGCATAGTATTAAGGAGCAAAACTGTTTACATATTACTTAAAATCATGTTATGTCCCATCAGTGGTGACATATTGGGGAACAGAGGCTGAGCACGCCAGGGCTCGAAGAGCGTGATCTTGGTTAAAGTCACAGGCTTTGGAGTCAGGCAGACCTGGTAAGAATCTAGGTTCCTCCCCTTTTTGCCTTTGTGATCTTGGGTGTCACTTAACATTTCTGAGCTGTTTCCTTTTCTATAAAATAGTAATGATAAAATCAGCTTCCTATGTTTTTGTGATGTTTAAAAGAGGTGATGTATATGCAACCCTTAATAAGATGTGAGGTTCCTGGTAATACATTGAGTTGTTGAAGCTTTCGATGTGCTTGTCACTGTTCTAAGTGCTGCACAAATATGAAATCATTTGATCCTCAGAAAAACCCAGTGGGGCGGGTTCTATCTCTGTTTCTAATTGCCAGAGGAGGAAGCTGAAGCAGAGAGAGGGAAGTTACTGGCCTAGGGCCACACCGTGACGAGGGGAAGAGCTGACGTTTTAAGCAGGCAGTCTCCAGGCTCCTAACCAATCTGCCATCCTTCCCCTCTCTGCCTCCGTAATGGGAGCTATCTGGGGCCCAGTCCAAGCATCCCATTTTCCTGATTTGGAAACGAGAGACCCAAGAGAGGTGATGATTTGCCTCAAATCTCATGGTTCGCTAGTGTCCTGGTGCCCAGTGGGGTCTTTTCCCTGGCACCCACTGTAGGATCAGGTGAGCCTCAGGAGCCTGGGGAGGAAAGGCCAGGAAGTACTTCCTGAACAGATGATGGAGTGACTGCTGAAAAGCTGTTATGGACCCTAACCTAAGAAGCACATAGGGACAGAGACCTCCTAGAATGTGGACAGAAAGCTTCAGCAGGCTGGGCTGGGGAGACCCTGCATTACGTCAGAATTAGCATCAGATCCGATCTGTGGTTGCAAGCAAGAGAAAGCAGTATATGCAGAAAACACATGCTTTATGGGAAGGGCTTGGGCAGCTCAGGGTGTGGGGAACTGCTGTCCTCTGTGGCTGGCCTGGGGCCTGGGAGGCAGGGCCTGGTCGGCAGGGCCTGGTCATGCTGTCTGCATGGCTTCACCACTCTGTGTCACTTCATTCAAGATTCAAATTCTTGAGAGAGAATTTTGTTGAATTATTTTAGGTTACATGCTTACCTCTGAGCTAATCACTGTGCCCGGATGAATGGAGCATTCTAGCTGGTTGTTGCGTGTTTGTCTCTGGGCCAGAGAGGTTGCCCTACTGGAGTCCCTTGGACCAGAGACCAGAGGGGTGGTGTTCCATCAGCAGGGACTGAGCTAGCTGCAGGAGCAGCTCCAGCCCTCACAGGGCCTCAGCGTAGGCAGATAAGGATGGGCCCCAGAGGCACAGAGCTGGTCTGCAGAGGGTGGGTGGGTGTAGCCATCTGCCCCTGCAGCAGATGCTTTGTGAGGGAACCTGACTTTGCACGCCCCCCATCCCACCCACAATGGCCCTGCTTGGAGTACTCAGAGCCCTCCCACTTGGTGGACTCTTGATCCACCTTTGTTCAATTAATGAGTGCACATCCAAACTCTTTTGACCTCATTTTCTTCATCTCTCTCTGTTCCTGGTCCCCCATTTCTCTAGCTCAGTGGCTGTCAGAATTACCTGGGACCTCATAAAATTCTGATGACCAGGCCACCCTCCAGACCAATTAAAGCAGACTCTCCTGGAGTGGGTTCTAAACACCAGCATTTCTCATTTTTCTCTTTCTTCCTTTAAAAAACAATTCAATAATTCAATTCCTTTTAGTATATGCAGAACTATGTGTCCATCACCCCTGTCAGTTTTTTTTCAGTTTTATAAAGAGACATAATTGACATACAGCACTGTATAAGTGTAAGGCGTGCAGCATAATAACTTGATCTACATATGTTGTGAACTTATTACCGCAACAAATTTAGTTAACATCCATCATCCTATGTGAATACAAAAAAAAAAAAAAGAAAGAAAAGGAGAATTTTACCACTATCAATGTAAAGCATATTCAGTACCCCAAGAAGATATCATTCACCCCTTAGGTGTTGCTCCCCAAGCCCTGTACCCCTAGCCATCGGCAAATAGTAATCTGCTTCCTGTCTCTATAAATTTGCCTATTCTGGATATTTTATAAAAGTGGAATCATATGCTTGGTCCTTCGTGCCTGGCTTCTTTTACTGTGCATAATGTTTTCAAGGTTCATTCATATTATAGGAAGCATCAGTACTTCATTTCTTTGTATTATTCAATAATATACCATTATATGAATATACCATATTTTATTAATCCATATTTATTCATTCATTAGCTAATAGAAATTTGGGTTCTTTCTACTTTTTCACTATTATGAATAATGCTCTATAAACATTCCTGTATAGGATTTTGTTTGGTCACATAGTCTCATTTCTTGTGGGAATTGCTGGATCATAGGAATAGCTCTATGTTGAAGTGTTTGAGGAACCACCAGGCGGTTTCCAAAGTGGCTGCACCATTTTATATTCCCACCAGCTGTGTAGGAGGGTTTCTATTTCTCCGTGTTCTCACCAACACTTGTTATTATCTTTCTTTTTGATTATAGACATCCTAGTGTGTGTGAAGTGATATCTCACCGTGGCTTTGATTTCCATTTCCCTGATGAATAATTATGTTGAGCATCTCTTTACATGCTTATTGGCCATTTGTAATCTTCTTTGGAGAAATGTCTATTCAAATTCTTTGCCCATTTTAAAATTGGGTTATTTGTGTTGTTATTATTGAGTTGTAATTTTTCTTTATATATTTTAGATAAGTCAGATATATAATTTGCATTTTCCTCTCCCATTCTGTGGGTTGTCTTCACTTTTTCGATGGTGTCCTTTGAAGTACAAACTTTTAAATTTTAATGAAGTTCAATTCATCTAGTTTTTCTTTTATTGCTTATGATTTTGGTATCATATCTAAGATCTATATCCGAGGACATGAAGATTTTCTCTCAGGATTTTTTCACACAGTTTGATAGTTCTAGCTCTTACATTTAGGACTTTGATCCATTTTCAGTAATTTATGTATGTGGTGTGAGGTAGGGGTTCAGTTTCATTCACTCATTTACATGTGTATATCCAGTTGTCCCAGCACCATTTGTTGAAAAGACTATTCTTTCTTCATTGAATGGACCTGTGCCAAAAATCAACTGACCATACATATATGGGTTTATTTCTGGACTCTCAATTCTTTTCCATTGATGTACATGCCAATACCACACTGTCTTGATCACTGAAGTTTTATGGTAAGTTTTGAAATCGGGAAGTGTGAGACCTCCAACTTTTTCTTCTTTTCCAACCTTGTAAGACCGTATTCTGGGCTCCTTGAACTTCCATATGAATTCTAGGTTAAGCTCATCAATTTCTGAAAAGGAATCAGCTGGGATGCTGATAGGGATTACATTTAAAATTCTTTTTTATTTTTCAATTACAATGGGCATTCAATATTATATTAGTTTTAGGTGTACAGCATAGTGGTTAGACATTTGTGTAACTTACAAAGTAATCCTCCCCATAAGTCTAGTACTGGCCACCACACATGGTCATTACAATGTTATTGACTATATTCCTTGTGCTGTGCTTCACAGCCTCATGACCATTTTCGTAACTGCCAGTTTGTACTGATAAGGATTGCACTGGAGCTGTAGGTCAGTCTGGGAAGTCTTGCCAAGATGGGAATGCTATTAACTCTTCTGATTTATGAACTGGGATGTTTTATCATTTATTTAGGTCTTCCCTAATTTCCTTAAAAGGTGTTTTGAAATTTTTAGTGGATAGATTTTGCACTTTCATTTCATCAGTGTTTTTTTACAGAACCCTAGGTGATTCCATTGTGCAGCCAAACTTTCATAATGATTTAAATAGTGAACAATGCCTTCAGATTTTTTTTCCAGGCCACTCCTTATCTCATTTATTCCTCAGGACCCCCGAGGCTTTTTATAAGTGGGAAAAATGAGGTTCCCTTGTTTTTACACAGATAACGAGAGGTAGAACAAAGTTCTCAACTGTGGCCCTGGCTCATGTTGCTCCGTGGATCGGGTACTGGCCTGGAAACCAAAGGTTTACTAGTTTGATTCTCAGTCAGGGCACATGCCTGGGTTGTGGGCCAGGTCCCCAGGAGGGGTATGCAGGAGGCAGCCACACGTTGATGTTTCTCTCCCTCTCTTTCTCCCCCCGCTTCCCTCTCTAAAAATAAAGAAATAAAACCTTAAAAAAAAAAAAAAGACCTCAACTCTGGTCCATGACTCCAGTCTGGTCCCTTGTATGCTGCTTTGTATTTCTCAGCTTTCCACGCACGGTCCTTTTAAAAACACCTTTAAACTATTGCACATGCAGTTCCCTTTGCTGGCATGCTCTCACCCTCCTCCCACTCCAAATTTCACCTTTGCTAACATTCATCTTTGTTTTCAGTATGCACTTTAAGTATTACTTCCTTAGAAAGGCTTTCCCCTACTTTCTTCTTATCACTCTCAGAAGGAATGATGCTGTCACTCCTGTACCAGGCTTCCTGTGCTGTTGTACCTGCCTCTGCTACAAACACATGTCCTGTGCTATCTTATGATTAACAGTGTGGCTACTTTAAAAGTCCCCTTGCCCCTCCACCTGAATCATGGCTGGCTTGTGGTGGAAATGATAATTTTGGCTTCCAAGCCTGAGGCATACGAGGCCATACAACCTCTGCCATGCTCACTGTCCTGTGACTGTCCCGCTGGAGATGCCACAGATTAAGTGCTCTGGTTGACAGTCCTTTAACCATCCCAGCCTGAGCACCGGAGCTGGGAATGAAGAAACAAACTTAGTAATGGATCCTTTTGCCCCCAGTCATTCGAGTCACCCCAGATGAGGCCTCAGATATCAGGGGCCAGAGAAGTTCCACCTGGCTGTGTCCTTTCTGAATTGCTGACCCGCAGAATCCATCAGCATCCTGGCTGCTGTCACGCGCCTCGGAGTTTGGAGTGCCGTATCACACAGCAGCCGACAACCAGAGCAACAGGCTTGTGCATCTGTCTCCCCCCTTTAGATTGTGGACTCTTTGGGGTTGAGATAGAGTCAAATTCACCTTCCCATCTCCAGTTCCCAGCATGGGGCCTGGCTCAGAATAAGAGCTTGTAGTTTTTTTGCATACATAATGAAATTGTATATAGTCCAAATTGGCTTGAGTTGGGGCTTTGCTGACACCAGCATGTCCCACTAACATGGCAGCCATACGCCAAACCGGACCACAAGAATTACAAATGCATGCACCTGGGGCCCCAGAACGTTCCTTTCCAGGGATGTATTCTTTAGCTACCCGCCATATGTACTCTGAATGGAGTATGCACAGCATTTTTCATCCCAGTGTTGTTTGTAAGAGCAAAAGTATTGATAAAAATTATTAACACTGGTTACATCCAGGAAGGGGAACTGTGGGAATGGAGTTGGGGAGCCAGTTTCCACTATGCTGACATTAATACTTTTTGCCTTTTGCAGTGTGTATTACCTCTTCTAAAATAAATATTAATATATGTGCTGCAAAGTGTGACTTGGAACAGAATGAATATTCTTCTTTAAATAGACTCAATTTAAAAATAAATACATTTATTGAAAAGAAAAATTTGCTTTGCCACCCTAAAAGGAAAATTGGTATCATTTGCCACATATAGGAGGTAATGATGAGAGTGAAAGTCATGGGAAGAAACACTGTTTTAGCAGCTTAATAAGATCTCCCTTTTTCTCTCACAGGCTCGGAACCTGAGGCCGGCCATTTATGTATTGGCAGAGGAGGTCAGCAGTGACAGAGAAGTGTTAAGGACATATTATCAGCAAACTGCCCTAATTACAAGGCTTTTGGGATAATTAAATAGGAAACTATTTTTTCATTATGCAATTCAGCGTTACTTAATGCTCTGTCCATTTGCGCCCAGCATTATCTCATGTGGCGTCTGGAATTATCTCTTGTTCTGTTACGGGCCTTTGTCTGTGGTAGAGAAAATCAGCGTTCCCAAGTATCCACATACTCCCTCAAATTCCCAGTTGGCTGGGATCATGTGACTAGTTCTGGCCAAGGGCCTGTGAGTGGAAGTATCCTGTGTCATTTGGGCTGTGGCATTTAAGTGCTTGGTGTCCTTCCTCCAACTCCCTTTCAGTTGGAGGTCATGTGATGTCACAGTCACAGGGCCATCCGTGCATGAATGAAAAGGAAACTTGTGTAAGGCACTGAGGTCTCACAGCGTAGGTGCTCCCCACACTTGGGAAATGCTACCTTTGAAGAACCCTTTACCAACACTGGCCCTCTGAATCACATCACTGTCCCAGCTGGGCCCCTTACTTTTTCATTTTCCTTCTCTTACTCTTCCTCCCTTCCCTATATGTTCACCAACATCCTGACCCTGATTACTCATCAACACTCTGGGCTTTACTTATAGATTCACAGTGTATCAAGCTTCAGAGAAGCCTCTGCATTATTTTAGCCAGGCAACCTCTCAGGTAGCAGTCACCTCTCCACACCCCTGAAACTATCTACTTGCATACCTCCAGGGGCAGGAAGCTTACTCCGTCTCCAACTGGTCCCTCTTGTCACTGGGCAGCATTGTCTATATTGTGTTAATTAAACAACGCTTCTGCTTCTAGCCATTCCCACTCTTCCTCATCAACAGTCCCATAGAATTGGTATCTTTGAGCCAGGAAAACCTCCCTGAGGAGCGACATTTGGGCTGAGACCAGTGTCCCAGCCTGGACAGAACAGCAAATGCCATGGTACTGAGGAGGTCACAAACTTGGTGTGTTTGAGGTGGAGAAAGGAGCCAGGTGTGGCCAGAATGTAGTGATGAGTGAGGAGTGGGTAGAGAGCCAGGCAGTGGCTAGAGACTGAGAGACCTGGCATCAGTTACTACTCAGGCAGAAAACGGAGGGCACACTCAGGGGGGTTAGCTGTTGGAAGTTTAATGAAAGGACTGTTTACGGAGGTGTGGCTGGGGGTGAGGGAGACTAATGAGGAGTGACAACCACCTTGGGACCAGCAGCAGTGGGGTCCTTGTTGCCACCCTTACTTCTCATGGGGCCAGGGAGGAGAAGTGAGGGGAAACCAGAAAGAGCTGTGGCTACAGAAGACCACCGGCAGCTTTCATCAGAGGGATCCACCACTGCCACCAGCAGCCAAGCAGAGGAAACTGGGGAGAAATGCCCCACCCCTCTCCTCCCACTCCCTGATCTCCTGCTCATACCTCCTACTGGGAGAATCCAGAGGGCGACGGGTGATGCAGTCCCTCAGGTCAGCCTCTGGAGCACTAAGTAGGGAGGGGAAGGGTGAAGAGTGGTCTGGAGGACAACAAAATACACAGTTGTGGAAGCAGTGGCACCAGTGTGCATTTCATTCTTAGCTCTTAGGCTGGAGGGTCTAAGCCGTGGAGCGATCTGACCCGGAATTACCTCAGCCTCCCTGGCTGCTTGCTGTCTGGAGACTAGATTGGGTGGGACGGGGTTGGGGTGAGGAAGGGCGGGGAGAGCAGTTGGGAGGGAAGCTGTTCAGGGGGATGATAGCAGCTGGGACCAGGAAGGGAACAGAGAGGGTGAAGAGAAGAGCATGGGCTCAGCGTTATGCTTTGAGGTGAAACCTATAGGAATCACTGGTGCACTAGAGGTGGGGAGGGATAATGCCATGTAAGAAAAGAGCACGAGGAAGAGGATAATGGAGGATTCAATCTCAGGTTCACTTGAAGCTCAGGAAGCTCACAGCTGTGTGTGCGTGGAAACGTCACCCTCTGGGACTTTGCCCACCCTCATGGCTGACGCACAGGGAAAGGGCATTTGGACAACATTCTTAGTACAAACTTATGTGGCAGGTGGGTTTTTTTTTTTTTTTAAACAAGTGAGGAATTCAGACGTGAGAGAGGATAAACCATCTGCCCAAGATCACACAGCAAGTGGATGCAGATGGGGATTTGGACTTGAGTCTGTCTGATTCAAGAACACTCTGTGCAGAAGGGCCTGGGCGGGGTCTCTTGCCTTATACCTCAGCCACAAGCTGGGCTTGTGCTGCTCAATAAGCTCCTCCCTGGAGAGAGGCTGCGAGTGCATCATCCGTGTGTGCCCTTGTCTGGGGCTGCCTGCAGGAAATAAATGTCCGTCTGTGCTGTGCAGGAATTTGGGCAGAGCGGCAGCTCCAGCAGAAGTGTTTTAGGGTTTGTTTTTTTTTTTTCATTATTACAGAATTGGGGGTCAAGGAAGGAAACTAACATTTATAAGTCTCATTCATTCATTTATTCATTATTTAACTTAAAAGCCTGCTCCTGAATTCCAGGCTTCTTGCTGGACAGGTTACTTGCATTTAATCCCCCAAATGAACAACCCAGCCAAGGCAGGTACCTTGTTTTGCACATCTGAGGAAATGGGGACTCAGAGAGGGGAAGTAACTTGCTCAAGGTAACACTCCCTCCTCCCCCTGGCTCTGCCCAAGGCATTTCCAACTGAGTGCAAGGCCTGCTGGGTGGCAGACTGGAGAGTGCAGGGGTTAGAAGCATGGTGCTGAAACCAGGTTGTTTGAGTTCAATTCTTGGCCATCCTTCAATAGAGGTGTGACCTTGATTTACATGTCTGTGAAATGGGTTAGTAATAGTGTATCACCCTGAAAGGCTGTTGCAAGTGTTGACAGAGATGAGGCATACGAATGACCAAGCTGAGCAAGGGCTCAGAGCACTTTGATAGTCACTGTAATCTCCCTTCCTGAAAGTAGCGTTGAGCTCAAGTGTCTGGTGGGAGGCTCTCCTCAGCCACGTCTGGGCTTCTTTACTCAGAAATCAGCAACTACCAGATCGACTGCTCCCTTCCTTGAGATGCTCCACAGCATCAGGCCCTAGGTGTGGACACAGGGATGGGAGGACAGTCTCTGCCTTCAAGCCGTCACACCTGGTGGAGGAGACAGGTGCAGACATGGGCACACACATCAGAATGTAACAGGTGATATCATATAAAATTGATGATAACAGTGGAGCCCCCCACCCCTGCCCTTTTGGGTGCATCACCTTGCTTCATTTAGTTCTCAGCACTTATTAATATCCGAAATTATCTTGTGCATTCATTGGCTGACTTGTCTGTTGCCTGTCTTCATCAGTAAGTACCCTTCGTACCGCTGTCCCCCTACTGTCCAGCACAGTGCCTGGGATTAGTAGGCATCAGTAAGTATTGATTGAATGTATGAATGAGTTGATGGGTGAAGTGAAGCCCTCGTGTCAGTGCTGTGCCTCCTGACCTGGAGGAAGTAGGTAGGGGACAGATGGGGAGGGATTGTGTGGGTCAGCCCCAGAGCCTCCCTGGCTCCCAGGACCTTGCACCCAGCCTCAGTCAACAGGGACGCTGGCAGGACTGCAGCCTTGGGCCGTCAATACTTCCCTACCAGCGACCAGCCTTGGCGGCTGTTTGAGCTCAGCTCCTGGAATTCGAGAGAGAATTTGTGGGGGATGTAGGGTCCGGGCAGCACACTGTAGACAAGTGATCTTGTCTTGAGTAAGCCTGTGGAGGCTGCCTTTCTTTACTTGTAGGGTGGGAACGGTCATAACGCCCAGTTTTGGTAGGGAGCCTTTCAGCCTGTGAGCTCCTCGAGCTTTCCTGTCCTAAACCTCGGCCACTGCCACTTACTGGCTGTGCTTTTACTTCTTAGGGCCTCAGTTTCCTACTTGCCTTATGGCTTCCTGCGGATAAAATGAGCCCATATTTGGAATGTGCCTGGCGAAGAAGAAGCCTCACTCAATACCACCCATCCCCTTTTAAGGATCACTGGCTCAGCCCGGCTGCAGTTCCTTCCTTCGACCCAGTTCAAGCAGCTTTTCCACTAGGACTTTCCAAGTTCTAGCAGTGGCCGCTGGGCTGCAGCAAAGCCCTTTCCTCAGTGCTTCAAACGTGACTCTTAAAAAAAAAAAAAAAAAGGGAAAAAGCTTTCCCGGATTGTTGCCTGCGGCAAACACGGTTTAAATTAACTTAAACTATTTCCTCTCCCACCTCACCTCGTTATCCTTTTTCACACAGGAGGGAAGAGAAAGCCTTTTCAGGAAAAAGCTACGGGAGACGCTTCTCTCTTCCTTGCAGCGGAAGCCAGCCTAGGAGAAGGTGAAGTTTGCAGCCTGCGTGCCGGCGCTGGAGCAGAGACCCAGGCAAGGAGGGTCAGTTGCTAGGAAACGCGCAGGGGGCGGGGCTCGGGAGGGGCGGGGCGCCCCGGCCCAGCTCACCCGGCTGCAGTGAAGCGCGCTGCCGCTGGAGAGCAGCAAGGGCCTGTGGATGCCGTCCACGACGGGGCAGAGGCGGGTTGGCGATTCCAGCCCCGGCTCCAGGGTGCTGGGGCCCAAGTGCAACTTGAAACCAGTTCCCTCCACCCCATGCTCCCCTTCCACCTCCCTCGGCCTCTGCTCTGGCTGCCCCGGGGCCCAAGGGCCAGAGCTGCCCAAAGGAGCCGCTCACGGACCTTTCTTCCCCTTTATTTCTCTCGTAGTTCCGAAACCCACCCATCTTTTCTTCCTTCATTCCCTCTATCCAACACACTACTTTTCCTCCCTCTCCCTCACTCCCTCCTTCCTTAAGCTGGGAGCACGAATATCCCAGGTAGGAAGGGTGCCCCGTGAGACTTCAGGGGTTATGAGCCATCACAGCCACTGAGTGTAACCACGTTGCAGGCACAATGTAGAGCGCGTCCCTACCGCCATTCGAAAACCCGGACATATTCATAGCCCTCTTTTTGACCATGAAGGAAGGCTCAGAGAGGTTCAGCGAATTGTGTAACATTACTGTTTCACCTTCCTCCGTGTACAGAAAGGTATGTTTCCCAGCCTTTTGGGGTTAGGCAGGGCCGCCCTAAGTGTGGGTGTAAGTGATGGCTGTCATTTTGGGCAGAAGCAGGAAAAACCTTTCTGTAATTACGGAGTTTCTCCCCACCCCCACCCCTACCCACCAGTGACTCTGTTGAGGTGGTGGAACCACAGTGCTGAGGACATGGAAGGACAGCTGTCCTACCAAGTCAGTCCGACCTTGAGGAGATTTGCAGAGACAAACACTTTCATTGTGTTAAGCCGCTGAGATTTGGGGATATTTCGTTACCACAGCAGCTCCCAGTCCACCTTGATAAATGCCCCACATCCAGAAAGTGGGATGTCTGGGATCGGAACCCGGAACCCGTACCTTTCCGACCAAAGACTCTTACCTGTTACATTAGAAGCAGAACCCAGAAAAAAGGGTGCTGATTCCATGCATTCAAAGATATACACATTCCCCCCTCCACCTTCCCCACACACATTTTAACATTTCTGAAATCAGGGTTTGTCTCATAATCAACAGCCTCTCACAATCCCTGTTAGCCTGGTGGCGGTATGACACGGTCGTCATTGCCTGAAGCTTTTTGGCAAGATTTTAAAAAAGTACCAGCATCCAAACTTGAAGAATGTGTGTCTCCTTGAAAGGAAATCTCAGGGACAATGATAGGGCACTCTTAAGAAATGGCGCATCACCTACACTCTTGATGTCCCAGAAGATGACATCGTGTGAAAACCACAAACATCAATGATGCTGAGTTGAAAGACACTCACAAGAGTCAAATTCTGAATGTGAAGATGTTTTAGGATGACTTGGCCAATTTATTCTGCTGATATTTTCCACTTTATATGTGTACAATAGTGATATGTGATAAAAATCTATGTTTAAATGAGTCTAAGAGAGTCTTTTCCATACATGTGAAATAAAAATTCTAAGTATAATAAAGCATTGTGTCCTGGTTTAATTGGCAGTGTTTTTCTTTCTTAGTGGCACATAAAGATGCACCCTGCAATCAATGGCATCTCGGATTTGCTGAAATGTGGTCCCTGTGGATCTCAGGAGGCAGAATTTGCTACCACTGTTAGCTCCCTGGGGTGGGGGATAGACACCAGGCAAGCTCACTGGTGCAGAGGAGCTGGCGCCATTGGGGGCTCCCTTCTCAGGGGCCCCTTTGTGTTTGAGGAACCTGGCTTTGACTTTTCTTCTCTGCAGCTTCTCATTCCGGGACAGCTCCTGGTTTATGGCTGCTCAGTGGAGCTGATAGAGTTCAGGATAAATGCAGACTGCACAGAGGAGCTGAGGAATCCTCAGAATGTAATAAAGAGAAAGTGAGAGAGCTCCCCAAGCCTCTTCCTGGGAAATCAAATGAGATTCCTATAATGAAGATAAAGACAGTTGGCGTACCTTCCTGTCCGTCTTTCTTAGTGTAAGGGACCTGGATTGTGGCTCTCGTGTAGACAGCTACCCCGTCTGTGTTTTGGGCCAGACTTGGGGGGTGAAAAGGAGAGGGCAGGACCTGCTAACCTCAGCCTTCCCCTCCCCCATTCCAGCTCCAACCCCTTCCCCTTCCCTGCTCTGACCGTATCAATCAGGGCGGACTGTGCAATGCTGCAGAAACAAGCACCCCTCACATCTCAGTCTCAGTGGCTGTAACCGAAAAAGTTTCATTCTCCCTGATGCTTATGTCCCTTATAGGTCCCTCCTCACTCAGAGACCCTCATGGACAGAGCCACCTGGGGCATTCTGAGTTGCCTACTCAAAACTGACACCATGGCTAAAGCAAGTCCTGCGGCCACAGCCAATGGAAAAGGAAATACAATCTTCCACATGAAGAAATATTTCTGCACAACCCCAATGACTTCATGTCGATCACATTCCCATCCTTGGCCTTATCGCTGTTTCTAGCCATGCCCTTGTCTGTAAGCACCCTCATCACTGGCCACACTCTGTCCTTCAGTCTCCATACACTGGATCATGTCCCCATGACTGAGGCTGTATCTGTGAGATGGCGAGTCCTGGCTTTTGCTTCTGAAAATGTAGACTTGTGCCTGTTCTCCCCTGGCACCTATCGCGTCACCATGGATGAGTGTCCTTCGGGCTGTGAGCTCTCATCCCCCAGGATGGTAGTCATTCTTTCTGTGCTCCCTGTGCCCAGCACAAAGCCTGGAACAGAGGTGTGCACTTGCAAGAAGACTGGGTCATTAAATGAGTGACAGAATGACCTGTGGAAGAATGATGTGCCCCTCATCTGGGGAGTCCAGACAGACTGAGCTAGGATACCAGTCTCTGCCCCTTGACTGGCACTGTCAGAAATGCCCAGGTGATGTGCATGTGTATGTGTGTGTACGGGGCGGGTGGAGGCCCTGGTACTTCAGGCATACTCTTAGGGGCTGGGCTGTGGCCTGAGTGACAGGAGGCAGGTTTAGGTTGGTGGACTGCAATGTGTCATGTCATGTCTGAGAGGGTGTCACCAGACCAACACAGCTGGCCTGCCTAGACCAGTGGTTTTCAACCTCCCTGCCCCACCACGATCCACATGGCAGATGACCTCCACGTAAACGTCTGGTTATGGACATATCCAGAGTATAGACAAGGCAGACTAAAACAGTATGTAAAGCACACATACAGTTTAAAATTAACAATAAAATAAACATCAGGGGAACAGTCCCGGTACTTTGGAAACTCCTAGCTGTTCTCCTGCTACAATTTTCCAAAAATTAACACCATGCTGAATTTTGAGCTAATATTTTGTTCCTTTTCTCTGCTGTCTGGTGTACTGTTGCATGGACGGACTACATACAGAACCTCATTCATTCTGCTGGTGATGGACAAATGCATTGTTTCCAGCTTTGGGTGACTATGGACATTTTCATATTTGTCACCCAGTTCACTCATTCAGTGGTTTATCTGGGTATGTGCCTGGGAGTACGGCTGCTCTGCTTGGTCATGTGATTTTTGTACTGAAAAATTGAGAGGTGAATCCAACCTGTTTCACCAGTTTTCACTCATACCATTCTGTTGTGTGAGAATTCCTGTTATTCCACATCCTTGCTAGCGTTTGCTAATGTTTTACTTTAATTTTTACCAATCCGTTTGGTGTGAATTGATATCTCATTGTGGTTTTCATTGTCTTTTACCTGATTACAAATGAGGTTGAATCTCTTTTATATGTTCATTGGTTGTTTGAGTTGCCTCTCCTGGGAAATTTCTGTTCAGGTCTTTGCCTATTTTTTTCCAGTGAATTTTGTCTTTTTCTTTACCAATTCATATGAATTCCTAATAAAATTTGAATAATAGTTCTTTGTTGATTTGCTTTATATGCTATAACATCTACTCTTCCATGGCTACATTCTTAAAAAAATTCTAATATGGCAAAAACTAAAGTTCCATTTGAGATTCCCCTTGCTCTGTTCTTCCCCCTTTCTCCTCAGCTGCAACAACTGTTATCAGTTAAGTGTGTTTTCTTTAACTGTTTTCTATGTATTTTCATGCACATACACACACATGGACACATGTTTACAGAAACATACTGTTTTGTTTGTTCCAGAAACAAATGGGATCCTACCTTACATATTATTTTATTAATACAACACTCTAATTTCACTTACTATGTCTTGGCCATCTTCTATCTGTGGTCATTCATCTAGACCCATCTCATTCTTTTTGTCCCCTCCATTGTATTCCATACTATGGATATATTATTTTAAGTTATTCCTGTTATCTATAGACATTTATGTTATTAACAGCTTTTCACTATCACAAATGATGCCTGCCTCTGACTGCCATACCAACCCAGAGACAGTCCCGTAACGATGGCTCCTTCCAAGCCGAGGTGACCGAGATCCCTTCTGCTCTTTTGCTTATTACAATTGAAGGCATCTCTGAGTCATTTGTCTTCAACTACCTCCTTATGGACCAAATGCGTCCCTCCCCAGGTTATTATGCTGAAGCCCTAAAACCCAATGTGACTAAATTTGGAGATAGGGTCTCTAAGTAGATAGCGAAAGTTAAATGCGGTCATAGGGTGGGGCCCTAATCTAACAGGGCTGGTGTTTTATAAGAAAAGGAAGAGACAACAGGGCCTTTTCTCTCTACTCATGTACCACAGAAGAAAGGCCATCTGAGGGAGCAGCAAAAGGGTGACCATCTACAAGCTGGGAAGAGAGGTCTCACCAGAAACCAAAATTTCCAACACCTTGATCTTGGAGGTCTAGCTTCCAGGATTGTGAGGAAATACATTTCTGGGTATAAGCCACCCAGTCAGTGGTATTTTGTTATGGCAGCTGGAGCAGACCTAAGACTGATTATTACCTTGGGGAAACTGAGGCATCTCCCCCAACTCCTTGCTCTAGCTCTGGTATCTTGGTTTATGAACAGGCTCTTTCTCAGGGATGGCTGGCCTGGGGCCAGTGGCCGTGGCCGAGAGCCAAGTCCCAGCAATTTCCACCTTTGGAGCCCTTGTGGCCTGGAAAACACATTTCCTGTAAACCTCATTAGGGCAGATGCACAGCAATGTGCCCCTAATATATTTAGCTAACTATTTAATTGGGCTATTGGCAACAGTTTCAGAGGAATCCGATTGAATAACAACAGAGTATGTCTAAGTATCAAGAAAAAATTATACTGCGTTGGAATGTAGGCACTGCTACAATACTGCCAAGTATATTATCAAAACAGATCTACCCAGGTTACTTTCTTTAGGTGGGGACTTTGTTTTGCTTTTCTGAAGGAACTGCTGCTTTTAATTATGTTCACTTTCAGGGAACCAGGAAATAGCAACAGGAGACCCAAAGTGCACTAATATTTCTCCCCTTAAATGGCCTTCTAAGAATCGACTGTTCTGCCATTTGCAAGGGAGCTGAGTTGCTTAGTCTTGCTTGGAAGAGCAGTGAGGGGACCATCTGTGGCTCCTCTGAACCCTTCCTGACAGCAGTCATAGGGCCCAAAGTGTGCCCATGGCATCCGTTAGCTCAGCCCCCCAAAACATTGCCTGCATAACGTTGGTCCCTCTAGCACACCCTGCTTGTGAGCCACACCCCTCCCCATATCCAATTAAATACCAAGTCCGGTTGATTCTCCCTCTTTATGGTCTGGTTCAGCACAGGGGTGGTGGACAGTCCCCTGCCCCTGACAGTACCACATATTGCAAGTGCACCACGAGGGCTCTTGCTTTTCTTTTTCCAAAGCTGTGCTGTGTGATATGGTCGCCACATTCACATATGATAATATAAACCTAAGTTCATTAAAATTAAATAAAATTAAAGATTCAGTTCTGCAGTGGCTCCAGCCACACTTCAAGTGCTGAGTGGCCACATGAGTGCTGTAGAGCTAGCATATGAGACAGCAAAGATACAGAACCCACTTCTACTAGACGGTCTTGCCCCAAAGCATCCAAAGGCCACTCAGCTGTGTGCATGTCCTGCCCAGATGTGTGGATGAGCTAACTCCCCTGGGGGCTTCCTCCAGCCAATGGAAGATGAGAGTTTCTTGGGCTCCTTGTCCTCCAGGGGCAAATTCTGTCTCTAGTGGGCAGTTCTACGTGGTTCTTCAGATGGTCCCCAGCGGGCTCAAGCTCTATGTGCCCACAGAGGCAACATTTTCCTTGGCATAACTTTTATTGGCTCATCCCTTTTTTCTGTCTCACCTTCCCTATTTTCTCATGGTGTTTCCTGAGATTACCTCCTGAATAACCGCCTGCATCCACGCCCTCATCTTGTGGTCAGCTTTTGGGGGAGCCCTGACTGTGACACCATCAGATTTGTAAATTTCTCTTGACTTCCTCTTCTGCCTCAGTGCAGACCCCTATCTTCTTTTTCTGGATGACAGTGACAAGCTCCTAACCATCTCCCTGCCTCCTATCAGTTTCCTTCTATCAGTTACCTTCTATTAGTTTCCACATTGAAGCTGGAGTACAACTCACACGACACCAATATGAACAACCTCACCAGCCCCATGCTTCTACCCTTTAGTAACTCCACATAACGTACGAGTTGCACCTTCTCCCAAATGTATATGTTGAAGTCCTAACCCACAGTCCTTCAGAATGTGACTGTATTTGGAGATACTGTCTTTAAAGAGGTAATTAAGTTAAAACAGCATCATTGCAGGTGGGTCCTAATCCAATGTAACTGGGGTCCTTCTGAGAGGACATTAGGACCCAGACATGCCTAGAGGGATGGCCTTGTGAGGACATGGAGAAGATGGCCATTTACAAGCCTAAGAGAGAGGTTTCAGAAGAAATCAACCCCACTGACACTGTGACATTGGCCTTCCAGCCTCCAGGACTATGAGAAAATCCATTTCTGTTGTTGGGTCAGCTCATGGGCATGATGTCCTCCTCACTACCAGGCAGTGGTAAAATCTCTGCCTCAGAGACAGTGAGAGGTGCCTTATTACCGTCCGATGGAAATTCAGACTCTTCATGTGGATGATAGGGATCCTTCTACCAACCTGAGGGGGTAATGTTACTAATTCAACTCTGGGAGAGGTTAGGTGTCTCCTTTCAGCCTGGTGAGGGTGGGAGTCTAGGCTTCACACTCGGCCTCACTGGCATGGGGTGGGGGCAGAGCCTGGTGTTTTCCGTGGAGTTTGAATGGTATAGGGCGGTTCTTGTCTACACATCTTCTGCCCTGTTAGGTTGCCCTTTTCTGTTCCTTTGGCTAGAAAACATCCAGCTTTTGTCAGTGCTTTTTGTCTGTGCCTCACGACATTTCTGGATGGCTGGCTTCTTCAGCTCCAAGTCTGGGATGGAAGAGGCAAAAAGAAAACCCAGGAAACTCGCTGCTGTGTGGTGCCTTGGGTCCCAATGTCCTCAGTTGTTCTGCCTCCTTCTCTCCACCTTTCAGTCTCATGATTGTTTCGCATGTAATAACCAGGCCCTTTAGTGGTGCGAAAGTAGGAAGAATGGGGAAAGAGCACGTCCTTCATCTTTCTGGAAGCATATGTCATTAGATGATATTTCAATGCAATATTAAAAAAAAATTAAAGTTAATGTAAAAAATACCCAGGATGAACAAAATTCAAACATTTTAAATAAAGGCAGGATCAGCATTACCGACTTTTCCTTTTGCCTTTTGCCCCAGTGTGGTTTGCCACAGCACTATTACCTGCCCTGGCTGCATTTAAGATGTTTTCAGTTTGTTCACCACGGATGTTTGCATTGGTTTTGAGCTTTAGGAATATTGCACTGAAATGTTTATTTTGATTTTTGAGCTTTTTGAGCCCCCTAAATATTATACTTGAGGCAGAGGCTTCACTTGCCTCACCCTAGCCCCGGCCCTGGTTTATGCAGCCTTTTAAACTACCCGGCCTTGTGTGGCAGTGGTGCTCTGATGGGAGCATGTCTGTGCTGAGTCCAGCCCCAGAAGTCCTTCCCTTCTGGTGCCTGTTGGGCTGCGCCTGCGTAGGCTGTATGGGAGGACCCTTGGGAGCACATTCCCAGCTGCTTTGAGGGCAAAGCCTGTGAGGCTGGTGCAGGGATGTCCCCTCCCTGTATGTAGCTCCAATAGGACTTGGAAAAATCCTCAAAGCCTACCAGAACTGTTTTGTGACAAAAGTTGCTGAAATTTTATAAGTAGAATAGAAACAAATATTTAGTGATCAATTACCCAGGAAACTGGTCATTTGGCAAATTGATTTTCTATGCATTTGTGCGTGTCCCTTGAGAGGACATTGTTGCCAAATATCTGAGGTCATCTCTAGGGCCTCCAGGGCACCGCTCCTGAGCCTCCATCATTTTGCCTGCCCCGGGGCAGGTAGGTAAGCAGGTGGTAATTTCAGGAGGTCCAATGGGTAGTGAGTGTAAGGAAGGGAACAGCGGCGGTAGCTGAGAAGTGGGAGGTGGTTGTAACATGTAGGGAGGTCAGGGAAGACCCCTGTGAAGAGGTGACAGTTGAGCTGGAGGAGGGGCCCTGAGAACAGCACAGGACAGTAGGCAAAACCAGAGCACCTGGCGCCTCGAACCCGGCGTGGACTCTGCCCCTGCCTCTCCTGAGCCGTGTGCCCTTGGCGCAGCCACATGGCTTTCGGGTCCTCAGTTTTCGCATCTGTAGAATGAGGATGATAATACCGACCTCTAAGGGCTAATGTGAGGAGAAAAGAGATCAGGGCTGTTCTGGACTGAATTGGGGTCCCCTAAAATTCACATGTCGAAGCTCTAACTTCAGTGTGACTGCATTGGGAGACAGGGCTTTGGGGAGGTAATTAAAGTTACATGAGATCATAATGGTGAAGTCTTAATCCAGTAGGACTGGTGGCCCTATAAAAAGAGGAAGAGAGGTCTCCCTACCCTCTCCTCAGCACCCCCATCCCCATGCGCTCCCGCCAAGCAAAGACCATGAAATGCCACAAGGAGGAGATGGCCCTTCGTAAGCCAGGAAGAGCTCTTATCAGAACCCAGTCATGCTGCCACCCTGATCTCAGACTTCCAGACTACAGAACTGTGAGAAAATAAATTTCTGTTGTTTAAGCCTCCCAGTCAATGATATTTTGTTATGGAAGCTGAGCTAAGACAAGGGTTGAGCATTCCCTGGTATTCATTTCTTAATTCATGTAACCAAATACTGAGCTGTCCTGCTAAGCACGAGGTGGCATTCTAGTCACTGATCAGGAAGATATAGATGTCAGATGTCAATTCATGAAGAAATGGAGAAAAATGAATCAGAGTTGGGGGAGATGGATTTGGTGAGGAGCTGTAATTTCGGTAGGGTGGTGGTGGGGTGCTTCTTCTTTGAGAAGGTGATGTTAGAGCGATTTGAAGGAGGTGAGAATGTACAGAGTATTCCAGGATGTGGGGAACGGCAAGTGCAAAGGCCCTGAGGCAGGAGTGTGCCTGGTGAGGCCAGTGTGGCAGTTCAGTGAGAGGGCAGGAGGGAGTAGAAGGGAGCTCACAAAGGCTAGAATGAGGTGGGAGCCAAAGCAGAATTTTGAGCTGAGGAGGAACATAATCCCAGTGTGGCTGCTGTGCAGAAAAGACACAGGTGAGCCGGAGTGTTGTGGGAGGAGGGAGAACAGGGGAGGCCACTGCAGTGAGTCAGGTGAGAGAGGCTGGTGGCTTGGCCCAGCCTGGGAGAGGAAGTTGTGAGAAGTGGAGACCTGGCTATACTTTGAAGCTAGATCCAATGAGGTCTGCTAATGAATTACATTCGAGGTATGAGAGACCCTTGCAAAAGCAAAGTAGTCCTGCCCTTGGGAGGCAGCCCCTGACCCTGGGAGCCCCTGAGTAGGTTTTTGTGCCTCCTCGAGGTTGATGACATCTATCCCAATGCACCAGAGATCAGCCACTGAACAGGAATTGTGGGAACAAGAGGCTCTAATTCTTTGGGTGTTTGTATCAAAGGGAAACCCAGCTCTTTTATAAAAAATACATTAGAAGGAGCTGCTCCATGGGAACAGCGGGGAAAGCTGGAAAGCCAGGAGTCTGCCACAGTCAGTGCCTGCTGATGAAGGCGAGGGAGAGAGCGGGCAGCATCTGAGCCTCACTGCCCGCAGCCTTCGAGGAGCCAAAATGGGACAGAGAGTGGCTGGTGCTTTTTTTTTTTTTTTAAAATTTACTTTCATATAGTAAAGGGCACACATCTTAACTGTTCATAGAGCACTTATGACATTCCAGAAATCTCCCAGTTGGGACTCCCCAACGGTAACCATGTTGTGGTCTCTAACCATTGACAATTTTTGGTAAACAGAATCATATAAATATGTAATCTGTTATGGCTTCTTTTGCTCAATGCTGTACCTGTATGAATCATCTGTGTTGTGTGTGGCAGTCCATTCGGTCCTCACTGCTGTGCAGAAGTCCATTGTATGAAGATGCCAAGTTTATCCATTTTACTGTTGATGGATATTTGGGCTTTTCTAGTGTGGAATTGCTATGAACATAGTTGTATATTTTTTAGGTGAACATAAGCAATCACTTTTCTTGGGTGTATACCCAGGAGTGGGATTACCAGGTCAACAGGTAGGGACGTGTTTAAATTTGGTAGATACACTGCCCAACAGTTTCCCAAAGTGGAAGTGCCATTCCACCCTCGCACTAGCAGTTGTGAGAGTGCCCGCGGCTGCACAGCCCTGCCCCTGGGGTCGGGTGGGCCTCGGGGGTGGGGGCAGGATTCTCAGTGATTCTGATTGGCTCAGAATGCATACCTGACAGGAAGCTAGGCCAACCAGAATTTGTAATTGAGACCCAGGCGCTGGGGATCTGGTTGCTGAGCACTTGGGAAGGACTTAATTACCGGCAAGCCAGGCTGCGTCCCTGTCCCTCACGCAGAAGCCAGAAAGCCAGCCTGCAGACAGGGAGAGGGAGGCAGATACAGGAGGGGACAGGAAAAGGAGCCACTGCAGTTCCGGAGAAGACGCGGCACTGACATTGAGAGAACCAGTCCTGGCCCTGGCGGTGGTGTGCGGTGGGCGAGGCTCCCCTGGACCTGCCTCGTGCCCTGTGTCTTGTGAGAGACCCCTCTGTCCCAAGCAAGCTACCACTCCTCTTCTCTGTCACCTCCTTTTGTTTCAGCCCTTCTGAGTGAATCGTTTTTCTCTTGCAACTAAAGAACCTTGAGAAAACAGTGTTATTTCTTGTTTAGTTTTTGTCCTTCCTCTTTTCTTTTAAAAAGCAAGTCTTTTTGGAAATATCAGTCTCGCTTAGCTGAAGGGAAGGGAAAGGGAGGCTGGCATTTCTTTGTCCTTCACTGTGTGCCAGCCTTATAAATGGTCATTATCTCAGATGTGTCACACACAACCCATCTCACAGATGTTCAGGGCGAGGCGCAGAAAGGGGCTGGCTCAGAGGTGGTTCAGTTGGGGACATCCTGCAGGCTGCACTGGCTCTGAAGCCTGAGTCCTCGGTTCTGCCAGACCCCAGCACCTTCACCATGCCCTTTGCAGGTAGTTGAGCCGGAATGTTCAAGGCGATACACCTTTGTCACTGCTTATGGAGATTGTCTTCTGTCCCAGCTTCCATGTGCCACCAAGACCAGGGACAGTCTAAGTTGTTTTATTAATAAAGGAGAGCACTCTTGCAAGGAATCCAGAGTCCCCTGCCCTCCCCCCACCCCCCATTCTGCTGCCCCATCTCCAAAATTTCATCTCGTTTGTATCTCTCTTCCAGCAATGGCTGGTTTCAAAATGCTGTTGGAGAGTAACATAATTTGCTTCCATAAAGTTCTTCCTTGTAAGCAAGTAAAATCCCAGGTGGTGTCATTGTGCCAAAGTGGAGACCATATTGGCCACTAAGTCATAGATGCTTGAGTCTAAACCCTGTTCTCCACATCAGTGAGCTGTGGAACCATGGGCAAAGATGACACCTTTGTGATCCTTAGTTTCCTCACCTGTAAAATGGGAATGAGAAATCTTATCCCACAGAGTTTTTTTTTTAGAATTAAATAAGTAAAAGTAAAGTGTTTAGCATCACATTTGGCACATAAGAGGCCAATGCATGGTAATCGTTTTTGCTCTTATTATAGCTGCTTTTGTCCGGGGAGTTCCTAGTAACAAGGAAACCGTTAAGGACCTGTCTCCACGTTGGCTTAATAGTCTCGGTGTGGCTGCTGCCGCCCAGCGTACCCCTGACCCCCTTGTAATGCCTCATCAACAAGCCAAGCCTCTCTCTGGGGGCTTTCAGGGAACGATCACGGGCTAGGAGGCCCTGGCTTGTTGCTAGATGCAGAGAAAACAAAATGCTGTTTTAGAAATATTAATAATTGAGAGGGTTTCAGCAGAGAATTGGCCAGCATTAGGGGAACTGAAAATTAAGACCAAGACAGTACCTCAAGCAGATTTCCTGATGAATAATTTATGGGGCCAAAGACCTAGAAGGGAAAACACCTTCTGTGTCTGTCCTCTCCGCTGCTGCCACCATCTTGTCACCTGCATATTCTTCCGACCCCGCAGTAGAGGAAGGGCATCTGGGGAAGTAAATAAGAACCAACAACACAACTGAGTCCTGATTTGAATTTTCATTGCAGTTTTGCCATGTTGCTGTGTGATCTTTGATCAGTTTTCTCCCTCTCTGAGCAGCAGTCCTGCCATCTTTGAACTGACTGTGATTCTTTGAGGAGGGACTTTGAGTACCACTGAGGCTCCTGTTCCCATACCCCAAAGCATTTGTAGAATGGGGGTCTATTCTATTTTCAGGCCTCCCTCCCTCCTTCCTTCAGCACACATTTATTGAGTCCCTACTCTGTACTAGTCCCCGAGGAAATTGTACCCCAGAGGAGGAGGAAACTGTCAAGGAAACGGACAAGTACAATCCTGAATGACTTGGATAAGGCTGGAGCGAAGCAGATGTAGTCATAGTGCAGAGAGTGGACCCCTACATGCCGCCTGAGGTGCGATCAGGGAGGGCTTTCTGGTGGAGGGGGCACCTGAATCGAGTCCTATGGAGAGTTGGGTAGGAAAATAAGGAAGAGGGCATTCCAGGTAGAGAAAAATTTTATAAAAAGCCCCAGAAGCAAGAGAAGGAAAAGTACTTTTGTGGGGACTGCACGGGGTCCTGGGGCATGTGTGGGAAGGGCTAGATAAGTGCCTGGGCCCTGGAAGGCATTAAGGTCAAGTTAAGGCATTTGCATTTGGACTTTACCCTGCGGGCGATGGGGAACCTTTGAAGGTGTGAGCGGGGCACAGGGAACACCACTGGATTTGTTTTAGAAAGATGCTGGGATTGCTGGTGGTGGGCACTGGCAGTTCTTGCTTTCAGGTGGAAACCCTTAGGGCGTTGGTTTAAACCCTTCTCATGATTGCCTGTCGTTCTTTTAGAAAAAATCGTTCTTCAGGTTTCCAAAATTCCTCCAGCCTCATGCTGCTTTCTGGTTTGTGTTTATCCACTACATTTGTTCTCGATGTGGTGCGGATAGGAAGAAGTTGGCGTGGGGTTCCCAAGGAGGACACGCCACACACCTCTGTTCCAACTTGTCCGCTCAGAGCTGACCCTGCTCAGTTAGCGTTAGGAAGGCAGTCAGTCTCCACGCGGAACCGCCCTCGCCGGCCAGATTTACTGAGTGGAAGTTTCACACTGGTGGCTCCTGGGATAAATCTGGACCTGTGGATATGTTTTGTTGGAACAGAGTGTTGTTTGGAAGAAATTGAAAATGCTGTTTAAATAGCAGGAGATTTCTCATAAGGAGCCTGGGTCAGGCTTGGCTTCGGCCCTGCTTGTTTCTCTGTCTGTTGTCAGCTGGTGGGTCATGTGGGTGGGCTAGTTTCTGATGGCCTCGGCAGGAGTGGTGGGGGGGACTGGGGACTGTCTCGTCCTGTGACAGGCTGGCCCAGGCTTTCTCATTTGATGGCTGCAGAGTGGGGAGGGTGTGGGCAGAAGCTGCAAAGCCCCCGAGGGCCTAGACCCTGGACTGTGGGACATCGCATCCCTCACTGTCTGGTGGTTGAAGCAAAGCACAGATCAGCCCACATTCAGGCCATGGAGAAACCCACTCCTCCTCTTACTGGCTGGTGTTGCTAAGTGCTGGGGCTACTTTTTCCAGCTATCACAAAGGTATTAATTAAAAGGGTGATTTTATTGGAAAGTTGAAAAGGTCCTTTTAACTTCTGTGGGGAGAATGGACTGAGGGCAATACCTTCCTCAGCATCCATTTCTCCTTTCATTACTAGTAACAGGATGCCAGATTTTATTCCTACACATCGCTTCCTGGAATAAAGAACAAATCTCACATCCCTGATGGCAAGGTGTAGCCACATTGTGTGGGACTTTTAGGACGTCTCCTTGAAAAAGAAGGCTCAAGCCTTTCTTTTCTCCTCCTCCAGTCCCCCTGTTCCCCTTGGGGTGTTGGATGGAGACGTGCTGGTGGAGCCTGGAGAGCCGTATTGGGCCATGCAGGTGAGGGCCTCATCCTCAGGATGGTGGAATGGAGATATGGAAGGAGCTGGCTTCCTGATCACTCTGTGGAGTCACAGTGCCAGCCCGGACTACCTGCCCAGAGTTACCAGTGGTGGCCTGCAGCTGTCCCTTCCCTGGAGAGCTGTTCTTGTTCGAACGGGAGTTATTCCACACAGAAGGCTATGTTCCCCACTCCCAGGCTGTGGAGGCATGAAAGGCCACCCCTTTGACTGAAGGGGGAACCAACTGTGAGTTACAATCGTCACTCCCGAACTCCCCCAGAGGATCAGCCCGAGGCCAATCTACAGCCCTGTTCCTCCCCATCCTTCTTCCTCACTCCCCTTTCCTTTGGAACTCTCCGTGAATAACGCTGGCCAGAACTCCCGTCTCAGACACTGCCCCTAGAGCCCATCTCTGGACCCTACTCCCTGCTCCCACCCACCGTGAGCCTCGGTACGAGAGCCCTGCTTACCCAGCAAGCTTCTGGCTCAGAAAGAACCACAATGATCAGATTCAATCCATTTCACCCACTGGCTTTGGAACGGGCAGAAGAGGGGGTCAGGCACTGCTCGCATGAAAAATGACCTCCTGCTGGGCCAGGGGATGGAGACCAGGGAGGGCTCAGGAAGGGAGGCCCCATCTACTGAACCCCTCCCTTTTCTGCCTGCACGCTCCAGGCCTGTTGGAAGTCTGCGAGCTGCCGTGGTCTATTGGATAGACAGCATTTGTAAGCAGCTCTCTCCTCAGACCAGTTAATAATTTAGGAGCCGGGGCCTGCAGCCAACCTATCATTTCAAACCCACTGCACCCCGATCGCCGAGCTAGTGGACAGGAAAGAAAAAAATCACTGTGCCTACTTGAAAAATGACCCTCACTTCAAGCGCTTGCTGCACCGCCCCCCCCCCCCCCCCCCCGTGCTGGGTGGGAGAGAGCTGGGATGCATCTGTAGGGCAGCGGGAGGAGGATGGAAGTCTGTGGGCTCAGCTTGCACACCGAACCAAGTTTAACTTTTGGGTCCCGAGTAGCATTGATTTTTGGACAAAGGCAGGATGCAGCTGTCTTCCTCTGATTCAGCCATTCCTTCTCCTCTCTCTCACTTGCTCATTCGTTCATTCAGCAATCACTGATGCTGCTGACATGGAAGTGGCCATCAAGGACATAGAGGGGTGTGGATCAGCACCTCCCCTAATGGAGGCAGACGTGCACCGTGGGAGGCACTGAACCTAGGGGCTGAGACAAGAAACAGCTGGCTGGGGGCTCTGCATGTGGGTGCAGCCTACTGCCTGGGTCTGGAGGGGCCCTGAGCGTACGAAACAGAGAGGAGAGGAAAGAGAGGTTAATGGTTAAGACCATGGACTCTGGCATTAGGAGGTGACCTGGGTTCAAATCCCAGCCTTGCCACTAACAAAGAGTTAGCTGCTCCATGCTTCAATTTCCCCATATGTGAAATGGAGTTAATGGGAGACTGATACAAACCACCCTCTGTTTTTAACATAGCGAACAGGGTACTAGTTAAATAAAAAAACCCCCAAACTGTGACAAAGACAAAGTGCTGAAAACTGTAAAATGAAACCACTTTTAGGAAATGACTTGGCTCTTTCTTATGGAGTCAAACACACAAACCACCTGACATTCCCACTTCTAGGCATTTATCCAAGTGATATTAAAAACATGTCCACGCAAAAACCTATACATAAATTTTTATGAGTGGCATCATAATCTCCCCAAACTGGGAACAACCCAAGTTAAGGGTCAGCAGTGGGGGTGGGGAGTTGTTTGGAGACAGATGGGACACGGGGCTTAGGCAGGGTCCAGGCTTGGACAACTGGAGTAGATGATGCTTTTTGACCAGAGAACTGACGACCCATGGAGTACAACGGCAGGAACAGCATGGTGGATCACAAGTCCCTTGTGCTGAGCAAAAGCAGCTAGGCCCAGAAGGCTACATGCAGTGTGAGTCCATGTGTGTGACATTCTAAAAAATGGTAGGGACATAAGACTGGCCGGTGATTACAGAGGCGGGAGCAGGGGCTGACCACACATGGGCATAAGGGGATTCAGGGGGTGATGGGACTATTTGGTTTTCTAGGTGTGGTGGTGGATACATGACTCTGCGTGTTAGTCAAAGGTCATAAAACTGTACACGAAAGGGTGAATTATGCTACCTGTAAATGATACTACACATAAATTATGCCAGGCAGAGGGAAAAGCACGTGCAAAGGCCCAGGGGCTTGAAATCAGGTTTGAGATGGTATGTAGAGGTTTAGGAGAAAGAAATAGCAGAAGTTGAGGTAGGAAATATATTTAGGTCAGTTTTTCAGAATGCCACATTAAATCCTTTGGCCAGTGGGAAAATCTGAAGTTTTTTAGCAGTCAAAAAATATAAGCAGATTTTTGTTTCAGAGAATGTTCTGTTCTTCATTTAGAAGCAGAAGCCATAAGATGTATGGGTCTGATCCTGCTTCAGAAATGTTTTCATTTGCCGTCCCCCACCCCACTCACTTTTATGAAGATTTTGAATTTGTGATTAATATTTAAAATTAGGAGATTTTTACATAGAATTCTGGGTTTTTGATTTCTCTTTAGATTGGACGCATACTCTCCAGTCTCTCCAAGCCCACCCCCCTTCCTGGTGCTGGCAGGTGTGTCAGTTTTTGACCCCAGGGATTGAAAGTTCACCCCAGGAGGAGACCTGGGCAGTGGTATCCCCCATCCCTCATGCCCAGTCTGTGTCTCTGTGGGTGGCCTGGGCCTCTATATTTTTGAATGTCCCCAGGTTATTCTAACGTGCAACCAAGGCCAGGAGCACCTGGTCTGGGGGAAGATGACAGCGTGGGTTAGGGGTCAGCAGTGGGGATGGGGACCAATGGGATGTGGGGCTGAGGTGGGGGCTGGGCAGACTCCAGTGTGACACAGGGTCTGTGCTTGGACAGTTGGAGTGGGTGATGCCACCTGCTGAGGGGACACAAGAGGTGGTGGTCAGGGCAAGCAGTAATCTCAGCCGTGGCTGTGCTGTGTGCCAGGAGTCTGTGGCCTCTGGACTGAGGGCTGCGGTGTGCAGTTGTCTAGTGCTGCTGCGACCCTCAGTTCTCTCAGACTGTAGAGCAGGGGAATGTCCTAAGGGAAGGGCCGAGTGGCCAAGGGGGATGATACAGCTAAGCTTCCCCCGGAGCCCCCAGCAGACAGGGCTCACTGAGGTGGGCCTCCCTTAGCTGCCTAGCTCAGAACCTGCCGAGCAAATGTACTTAAAAGGGGCCCATCAATCTGGGACCACTCTTCCCTGCTCAAACCCGTCAAAACCATCTGCTGAGCCATCGTGACTGCTAAGCAGATGCTGTGGTTCCGTCTTTGTGTGTGTGAAGAGCCCTTTTTCCATATTCAGCCACTGCCCTCCCCGTGCCTGTGAGCGGAGCAAGGCAGAGGCCATGTGCCCATTTTACAGATGAGGGAGGGGAGGGGAGGGAACATTTGGTGCCTGCCCACTACTTGCAAGGGACTCCAAATGGGCTTTCATGAAATTCACATGACCCTTCTATCTATGTATACAATGCATTCTAGTTCCCATTTTCCCGATGAGGAAACTGAGGCTTGGCAAGTTTAAGGATTTCACCCAGATCACCAGCTTAGAAGCAGCAGAGTTGGTAGCTAAGTCCCACTCTGTCCGTGGGTTTTTACCATCTTTCTGACCATGCACGTAACCTCGGCTGGGCACGTGCGCACAGACTCACACACTTACAACCTCTCCAGGCACATTTATTGTCTTCGGTGTCCCCTCAGCTTTCCTTCAGGTACTCGGTAGATGTCTTCAGGACTGTTCTGGCCTCACTCTCCTAGGCCCGTGTGGTTAGCCCAGGGAAGGGCGCTGTTGTCCTGAGAAGAGGGGGCAGAGATGGAGCATGCTCACTAAATAGCACAGAGCTCTCCCATTGCAGCCTTCTCAGCTGGGTTGGTCTCTGTCACCACTGAGCGTTTGTCATGACACTGCCTGCCATAGGAAGCACTGTCCCAGCCATCTCAACAGAGGATGATTTCTGGCCTCCTTTTCTATCTCTCTGCCTCCACTGAGGTCCACATAGAGATACGAATGGGGCACCAGGGAACAGTTGCTCTTGGGGAGATTCTGGGTTGAAGCTGCCGGAAACGGTGCTCAAAACAACAGTGTAAAGCAACTTGGTTGATGCTCCCCAGGGATGTGGCTCCCTTGGCACCGTCATATCCTCTTTAGATGCTACTGGCTCCTGTGGGCAGGGCTTGTCAACAGAGTGTGGCCAGGACCGAGCCTCTCGGGGATGTGGCTCCTCTTATCATGTCCAGAGGTCGGTGGCTGTTTCTTCTGAGCCCATATCATGGGTGGTGCTGGTTGTAGATGCCATGTGCCCATTTTACAGATGAGGGAGGGGAGGGGAGGGAACATTTAGTGCCTGCCCACTACTTGCAAGGGACTCCAAATGGTCTTTTATGAAATTCACATGACCCTCCTATCTATGTATACAATGCATTCTAGTTCCCGTTTTCCCGATGAGGAAACTGAGGCTTGGCAAGTTTAGGGATTTCACCCAGATCACCAGCTTAGAAGCAGCAGAGTTGGTAGCTAAGTCCCAGTCTGTCCGTGGGTTTACTTCGGATGATGTCATCATGGAAGGTTCTAACCTCAGGTGATTCTTAATAGAGTTGGCACTTGACATTGTTAATGTTTGTCCCTATTAATGAGTTTTGGCCCCGGTGATGGTTTTGCCCTTGATGGATCCTGTCAGGGGTGGCTTGTCACTGGTGTTCATGGGACTGATGTTATTACCACTGGTGGTTCTGACACAGGTGGACCCAGTACTGATGGATCTTGTCCCAGCCTTTCTTTCTAACAATGGTTGTCACTGCAGGTGGTCTCCTCAGAGATTGCTGATTCGGGGTAGGTGGTACTCACCATCAATAGTTCTTGCTACATACGACCCTCCTGCTGACTGTTGTTGCTACAGATGGAGCTATTTTCATTAATGGTTTTGACACAGTCAGGGTGTACTTTCTAAAGGTCTTTCTACTTCTTTTGGCAAAACCACTCTGGGTGAGGTCTGGGTTTCCTGAATCTTCATATCTGCATTTTTTGAGGACCTTTTCATGAAGGCACATGACTCTCGGCAGGCTGCTTCTCCTCGGTGACCTGGTCTCTGGCTTTCACCTTGTTCTCCGCCTTGTCCTCCTGGATACTGGTATTGCTTTGCCGTCCACCTTGCACATTGCTGTCCACCCTGATGCTCTGGCAGCTGCTGGCTTGGCTAGAGGGAAGACTGCTCGCGGGACTGACCGGCCCGCTGCTCACCTGGTAGGTCAGAAAGCTGCTGCCTGGGCTGACGAAACTGAGGCTGGCCAGGCTGCTGGTGCTGCTGTTGACGGTGCTGCTGGGCAGGCGGGTCTCACTTTTCCCCTCCAGTCTGCTATGTGCTGTCGGCTTGGTTGGCCGCCTGGCTTTTCACCTGGTTGAGACAGTAGGCGGCACACAGCTGCTTGGTTGCGGTGCCACCCACTTGGGTTCTGGGTCTTTTTTTCAACCTCACGATTCGACTGTTGCCTACCAGGCTGACCTCGCTGTTCTCCTCATCCCCTGCGTACCCACTGCTCAGCTGGCTGATCTCACTGCTCCTCTCCAGGCTGCAGTGTCGCATGCTCCTCACGCTCCTCACGCTGCTCTCGCTGCTCTCACTGCTCCAGGTGTTTTCCAGGTTACTGCTGGAAACTCTCAGGGGCTCCTGAGCCGCCCTGGTGTCATGGCGTGGCTGCAGGGGAGGCTGACTCTCTAAGCAGGGTGGCTGCCGATGTGCATCTTGATCCTGAGCATTCCCGGCGTAAGAGTCCCCTTCTTTATCCTGGTGGAAAGTGGGGGGCAACTGAACTGGTTTATCCAGAAGGTAGGCACCCTGGGAGACCCCTGGGTGTGGGGTGTGCTTGTCTAGGGAGAGAGGCTCAATTTATAAGACTCCTTTTCAAAACAGAGTGCTCTGATTGGCTGGCCTGGTTTCCATGGTGATGGGCCTGTGAGGTGGGCAGTGTGGGAGCTGAGGGAACAATGCTGTCCCGGCACTAGTTACACTAGTGGCCAGGCCTGGAGTTGGGCGGAAAAGGGGCCCATGGCCAGCAGCACCGAGAGCCAGTGTCTGAGGGGCCTGCGGCCTCTGCTGGACCACGTCAGGAGACCGGGACAGGCATCCCAGCCAGGCCCCTTCTCAGCTGCGTTTCTTTAGGACGTCACTCCATCTTCTGGGCCTCCTGCTCCTTGCTGAGGTGGCCAGGGGAACTGCAAAGAATAAGTGTCACAGTCAGGAACTTAACCTAAATCTCTCTCAGACCTGCATGGCCCTGCCTGGTCCCATGTCACAGCTTATCCCTTGTGTGGCTGTTTTCACCACCTGGAATGCCCTTCCCTCAGCCCCTTGCCCTTCAGGCGTCACCTCAGGTGTCCCTCAGGAAGCCTTCCCAGGCCTCCCCAAGAAGGTCCTTCTATTATTCCTTATGTCACTCCCTTTTCTATGGGCCTTGTGGCATTGATTATAATGTGCAGATATTTTTATGGATTGGTTACTTACTGCTGGTTTCCTTAGCTAGAAGGTCAAGTCTGTGAGGGAGGGGATTCCGACTTCTTATTCTCCTCCCTGCCGGTGCCCAAAATGGTGCCCAGCATAGTGTCTGACACATGGTAGGTGCTTGTTCACAAGGTGGATGAATGAGCTGGCCTGGGCTGTGCACCGCGGCAACCCCAGGAGCTTTTAACACACACATTTGGATTTTTTTTTTTCCCTGCAGAGGCTCCCCGATTAGCTGCCCATTGGAGCCGCCAGGGAACTTAAGCCTGACCTCTAGAGTTAATGGGTCTGGGGTAAGACTTCGGCATCAGAATCTTAAAAAGCTGGTGATTCCAGTGTGCACCCGGTGCTGAGACTGCTGTGCTGGGGGGAGAGGCTCGGCTTCCTGTGCCTTTCTGTAGGCAGTTCTCTGTGCATGCTGATTAAGTGTTATAGGTGAGAATGCCCCCCTGGGCACTTATTAACAGACACTTAATAGATGTTCATTGAATTACTGAGTGAACGAAGAAATTCATTGATCCCCGAAGGGTTCATAGGTAGATTTTAAGGACTTTGGAAATTCATCGACATTGTATGCAAAAATTTTGATGAGCTATGTACATGATTTTACCCCCCATAGGGAAGAAGTCATGGCTTTCCTCAAATTCTCAGGGTGTTCATGATCCTCAAAAGATCAAGAGGCATAAAGGTTCAATGGTTCAATGCAACTCTTGCCTTAGAGTTAGGAGACGGGTGGCCCTGGTGCTCAGCCTGACTGTGATAGGTCTGGAAGGGGCTGTTGTGTTTGGGATGTGGGGTGAGGGAGGAAGGAGGCACTCATTGGAGAGTAAGCTGCTCAGCATCTTGGCAGTGATCAGTGCTGTCAGTGCTAATTATCACTGTTATCTATATTATGAATTCTTTTCCCTGGGGACATTCAGCTCCCCTCTGCAATACACAGAGATACCTGTTTTGCTGCAGAAATTCTGATCCTTCTGAGGTGAAGGGGGCATCTCATGGCTGCTCTGTCCCAGTGCTGTGCCTTGGCTCTTCCAGAGATACAGGGACTCAAGGGCCAAAAGGAGCAGCACCCTCTGAGCTCACCGCACATCTGGGAAGAATGGGGGAGGGGTTTCTCCAAGGCGCTTCCTTCTCACCCACGCGCCAGGTTGCCTCTCTGGCTTCTGGTCTCCATCGCTGTTTGCCCCCAGAATCCTTCTCCCATCCAGATGCACATGCTGACCTTTTCCCAGATTCCCTTTCCCTCACGTGTTTGTTTTTCCATGCGGATGACCAGTAGCCACAGGACCTCAGCCTGATGGATGGGAAAACTGGTTACAGTCACCTTCTCTGTGTGTCCTGGAGACCATGTCTGCCTATCCCTTGTGTGTCAGAGACAATACTGTTTGTTCATTGAAGCATCTCCTTTCTCTCCTGGGCCTATGGGAAGAGTACCTTTCCAATCCCCTTGCATCTAGGTGGGGCCAATGGAATGTGGGCAGATGTTCAGGCCTGGGACACACACATCTCCTGTGCACCTTCCTTCCCTTTCTGCAGGGACCTTGGGAGCCATGCACTGAAGATGGCAGAGTCCCACAGAAGAGAGGGCCATAGATAGGGCTTATTTGTGACTATGGAGAAGAACTTCCACCCTTCACCAAATGCGTTGCGATGTCAGTGAGCAATAAACTACTACCGTGAGAAACCAGCAAGTTTGGGGGTTGTTACTACAGCAGGGTCTACACAGACTAATATGCCACATGCCCAGGTGCTGTCTACATGTCTCCTTGGTTTAGCTTTGTCTTGGAGGGTTCTGAAGTGGGCTCAGGGTCTGCTTTCCTGCCCAACATCTACCCTGGGAACTCATCATCCATGTCTCCTGATGGTAAATCTATGCTCTCTGACACCATGGGGATGGGAGAGATTGCTACTAGAAAAGCTCCACCAGTCCAGAAAACAACCCAGCAACCCCAGGTCTATATTTATATTTATCCTTAATATTTCAGCAGGAAACCCTTGGCTAAGTTAGATATCAATTCTGAGTGTGACACACCAGTCACTTCTGACTCAGTGCAGCGCTTTTCTGGTTTTCATGTATTTATTTGACAAATATTTCCTGAACTCCGATTCCTTCTTTCCTTCCACCGATACTGACTGAATACCTACCTGCTGCATGTCAGGCAGTGTCAACTCCGATCTCAGAGATGGACAAAAAGATGTGAAAACATAACTGTGGTGGGATAACAAATGTTAGAAGGAAAATAAAGCAGAGCCAAGGGAGAGAGCATGATGGGGTGTGTGTGTGTGTGTGTGCGCGCGCGCATACATATGCATGTGACATGTGACTATGTGTGCGTGGTGTGTGTGTGTGTGTGTGTGTGTGTGTGTGTCTGTGCTGGACTCCTGTCTGCAGTCAGAGGTGGCAGCATAGGGAGAAGAGGTCACAGAGGGAGCTGTGGGGAGGTTGGGACCTGGTAGGTCCCGGTCAAGGCTTTGGTTTTTACTGCTAGCTAGCTGGGAGCTGTTGGAGAGTTTTCAGCAGAGCAGTGACATGAGGGGAATGGAGTTTGCAGGGGTGCCATGTGGAGACCAGTGGGAAGGGACACGTGTGCAGTGGGTGCTAGTTGGGGCCGCACGGGAATCTTGGGTAGCAGTTGGGCTGGCCTGGACCAGGAAGGGGCCATGCAGGTACAGACAAATGGTTGGATTCTTGGCATATTTTGAGGGCAGAACATCTTATCCGAGAGCCTCCCTGGGATCTTCGTATCTCTTGTGGATGCCTTATCTCTTACCAGGAGGCCTCGTCATCTGGCCCCATCTGGACCAGACTGCCATTCTTTCCCTTTGGAGCATCCCTGAGCACCTTGTATTGCTCTCTGGACAGAGTGGTGAGGGCTCTGCTGAGCCAAGTGTGCCCAAGTGGGCACGTCGAGCTGCCTTCGTGGAAGCTGAGTGGCAGAGGGACAGTGTGTCGAGGGTCCGCTGCTGGCCAGGCGCTGTGCCATACCATCTCATTTCCTCCTCTGTCTGCCCCAAAGCCCAGCTCCTAACCACCTGGCTGGGCTGCCAAGTGGGGCTCGTCATGGGGTAGCAAGGGGCATTCCTGTGGGCCAAGAGCAGCGGGTCCCTCCCTATTTGGGTGCACTTGGCACTGGAGCTTGAACAGGTGGACTCTAGGTCAGCCTCAGGCAGGACACAAGTAGTGACCAGATGAAAAGAGGGAGGCCAATGCCCCTGCAACATGCAGGGCGATCACCACCGCTCAACAGTTAATGTCTCAGTTTCGTGTGTGACTGAGGGTTTTCTGAGATGTGGGACTTCCGTTTTATGATGGAGCAGAGCTAAGCAAGCTAGGATAAGTTGGTCATCCTAACCTGAGGCAAAGCTCTGCATAGTCAGTCTGACCTCTGAAAACCTGCTTTGTACATCAGGCCTGCAGTTTTGTGAAGAGATGGTGCCCCAGACATTCTTAGGCACACTGGAGCTTGGGGACCATCCGGTTAGACCAATGGCCATGGGGGTGCTTGCTCAGAGGCCCCAGCATGTCCATCCTATGGCTCTAAACTACTCACAAGTCCTCTTGGTCGCTCCTGGGCACAGCTGTGCCCAGCTCTGTAGTGTGGAACTGGGTCAGGCAGACACGTGTGAGACCCAGGCCTGCCGCCGACAAGCTGTACAGCTAGGCAGGTGATGCCAACCCTTTTGGTCCTTTGTCCTCGTCTGAGAATTAGACTCATAGATGCCAGCTCTGGCTTCCCTTGAGGTCAGGGAGGGTGTGTTCGGGCCACCGCTGTGTCCCGTGCCTGGACTGAATGAATAAATAAACGCAAAGCACTCGGAGCTAGGACTGACACATGGGAAGTTCAGTAGCTTAATTATTACTATTCTGTTTTGATATAAAGCCTCCTTTTCATAAATATAAGGAAAACCAGACTTGTTCATTTTGGGGTGGATTAAATGGGAGAGGGGAGTTACATCTTACCCAGGGGCTGCGTCCCCAAGCCAGAAGGATGAAAACGCACATTGGATGGGATTCTACTGGTGGGGTATGTGTCAGGGCAGAGGAACCTTTGCAGCACAGCCTTTGTTACTAAATCCCAAATTATAGATGAGAAAACTGAGGCTCAGCAAGTGGAAAGAGACTTCCTAAAGCTTCCTGGCTTGTAGGCAGCAATGCTGGGGTTCATCCCTGGTCTTCTGACTCTGGTGGGGGGCACCTGGAAATGACAGGTTTGCAGGCGGGGACAGAGGTTCTCAGAGAGTGGGAGCACTGCTTGGGCCAGGCAGCGAGGGGGTGGCAGAGCTTGAGGGAGAGGCCACTTGTGTCGCAGAGGGACAGGGGCAGGAAGTGTGTAGGGGATGGACGCTCAGAGAGATAGGGAGCAGGATCACGGTGGGAGGGGGAGTGCAGGGCCCAGCGGCCTTCCCACACAGGCATGTCTGCTGGGTTAAGCAGTATGACCCTGAGCGTCCCGGACTCTGCAACCTCACTTTCCCCCTTTGTGAAGGGAGGCACCCCTGTCAGCTTGCCTCTCTCCTTGGGTGTTTGGGGTGCAGGTGGGGAGCGCCCCAGAATTTTCAGAGGAGGAAATGTTGCCAGGGGCAGTTAATTGTCACCCAGTGTGAAGACTGGCCCTGGCTGCCTGCCATGTGGCTCCCTGGTGCTTTTCAGTTAGCACAGAATTAGCATGAGCCTGGGCTGGCCAGCGGGGGCTGGGCTGGCCCTGAGTTGCACCACTGCTGAAGGGTGCGTGGCCTTTTCATCAAGTAATTCCTTCACGTTCACAGAGAGGAGAAATTATTGGCAGAAAATGAGGATATAAAACCCTGTTGGAGCTGAGCACCTTACTGGGGTGCTAAGCGCTGAGCACTTGGAAGCCATCCAGCAGGTTGGCTCATTTTTAATGGCCTAGGACTGTAGTTCATCTGTTTAATTCAAACGAGGTGACATAATATCTTTCATTTGGACTTATCACTGGCACCGTGGTGCTTCGGCTCCTAGCATCCTCTGGGCAGGACAGTCTGTCATTACTGCCCGTTTTCTCGTTCTGGTCAAATTGAAAGTCCGTGGGAAGGGCTGCAGCCTCAGAGAGGAGCGATCAACAGAGAATAGGTCACACTGGGTATTAAGGAATGGAAATGAATTTGTTCTTTCCTCTGTTGAATAAGCAGCTGGACTTCGGTCTCTGTGATCTATGAAACAGGCTGTCAGGCCCGTGGGGAGTGGCTGCGTCTGAACCTCACCAGTGGATTCTGCACCTCGCCTTGAAGACTGGTGCTGCCATGGGGTACAAGCCTGGGAGGAGGGGTGCCCACATTTATGGGGCCCACCAGGTGCCTGATGCCTGGCTTCTTTGGTCCTGGGAGGATGGAGATGTGTTGTCGTACCCAATTTGCAGATGAGGACGACAAGACTCAGAAAGGCCCAGAGACTTGCTCAAGGTCGCTGAGGTGCAGGCCCTCCTCAGTCTGAGGTGCAGAACGCTTGGGCTGGGAGTTTGGCTGGAAGAGCCTCCAAGCCTCACTGTCCCACAGGCCAGTAACTCAGCATGAAAGGTCAGCTTCCCACACAATTGAAACACCCACTGTCTCTGACTGGTGTGAGGGTTAAATGAGGGAGTGGACATAAGGAGCTTAGCTCAGGGCTCAGTGCCTAGGGATTGCTCCCAATGTTGTCTTTGTTACTATGAACTTTTACTTTTTCATTCCTCAGGTGACAGGCTGTGAGAGTGAAGACTGAGAAGCCAGTGGTTAGCCCCAAGGCCTCGTGCCAGTGGGTGGCGGGGCTGGGATCTGTCCCTCGGACTGACCCGGGAGTCCCTGTTCTTTCTGCTATACCAGGTAGTAGAAAGTCTGGGCTGGGGAGGGGTTTGAGGTGTTTCTTGTGGAATTTTCTCCTTCTCTGCTTTATTTCTTTCCATTACAGCCTTTACGAGCCCTATGTATCAGACTTGGTTATTTTGTTCATTGTTTGTCTCCTACCTGCATAAGCATCTATGTAAGGGAGGGGTTTTGAACAGCTTACTCTGCATCTCAGTGCCTAGAACCAGGGCTGGGACTGGGGTCAGGCAATTGAGCAGGTCCTACAAGGGCAGGCTTAGATCCTGCCCTTAGATAAAATGTTGATATTTTTGCATTCAGTTAAAGTAATGTTGTAGTGAGATATCAATGATCTTGACTCTTGAGTTTTTCGTGCTCTCTGAAATTCCCCCTGAAATGAATGCCTTGCCTGCCTCACCCTGGTCCCAGCTCTGCACAGGACGAATTTGTCGAGTGGACGATGCCCCATCATTCCCTGAGTGCCCAGAGAAAAGGCCGTCTCCCAGTGGGCACCCCAGGCTCCTGGTGTCTGCAGCTTCTTTACTTGGCTCCGCAGTTTTGGGACCGCGGAGTGTCTCTGACAACAGGGGGCTGAGGAGTAAGGGCGCACCCGTCCCAGGACCTGACTGCGGAACCAGTTAGAGCTCAGGTCTCTAAAAGCGGTTAATGAGAAAATGGAATGCAAGAAGTTCCGGGGCTCTGAAAGTCCACTCAGAATTTCATTTTGTCACTAGAAACCATAGCATTGTTTTCCTCACCTGATGCTTCTTGCAGTTAAAAGCCACATCGGGTTGCACTGACAGTCATTCGTGTAACGAGACATGGATATGCAATGCCACTGTCCCCTTCTCCCATGCTGAGCGCCTGGGCTGAGTCAGTCAAATTCTGCTGTGATCCCTGGGATACCCCATTTCAGTGAAACATCAGACCTTGCCTCTATCTTTGTCTTTATTTCCCTTTGAAGCTGAGGTTTCATCGAGATGCATTCTTATAATTAAGGTGGGAGTGAGAAATAACCTCCTATATAATTTGAAATAGTAAAATTATCGATACCACTTTCAACCTTAGCTTTAAATCTTAGCCACCAACGACTCCCCTATTAATGGGCCTAATTAAATCCATTTTTCAGGACGTCTTTGGCAAATTCCATTTTAGCAAAACCGTAGAAAGTTCAATTTGATTTGTCTCTGCTCCCCAGAGCTCTTCTCTAAAAGTGGATAGGGTGGGTGCTTGCATCTCATATCTTATATTAATTAACTCAACAAATATTTATTGAGTACCTCTACGTGCGTTGGTGATGAACTAGGGGAGGAGGGAGCAGAGAAAAGACAATAAAGCTCCTATCCTTATGACCAGAAGGGAATGAGGGTCTTTTTTTCTTTTCTTTTCTTTTCTTTTCTTTTCTTTTTTCTTTTCTTTTCTTTTCTTTTCTTTTCTTTTCTTTTCTTTTCTTTTCTTTTCTTTTCTTTTCTTTTCTTTTCTTTCTTTCTTTCTTTCTTTCTTTCTTTCTTTCTTTCTTTCTTTCTTTCTCTCTTTCATTTATTCAAGAAACATATTGAATCATCAAGGAAGGAACCAATGTGCTCAGCCCTGGTGGTGTAGAGGTGAAGACTCCCTATGGCGGTCATCACCTGAGGTGGTTCAGACAGTTAGTATTTAGTGTGCAAATGTCTGATAGGCTTAAGCAGAGGGAACTTGGGTGAAAGCTCTGAGCCCAGACTGGGAAGTTAGGGTTAGGAATGTTCCCAGGAGCTGAGGTTTAAGGGAATGAGCGGAATCATCTATGTGAGGCAAGGAGAGAGGAAGGTGTTGCAGGAGTGGGGATGGGTGGGCACAGGAGCCTGGGCAAACAGTGGAGAACTGGGCAGAACTCTAAGCCATTAGGTTTGGTTAGGTCTAACCAAAACTGGTTAGCCAGTGCCTCTCAGTTCTGGCTACACATTAAAAGCACTGTCCCAGTGCTTGCCCTTCTTTCCTGAGCAAGCCAATCATATTTTCTGGGGATGTTGTCAAGGAGCTGGTATTTTCTAAAAACTCTCCAGGTAATGTTAATGTTCAGCCAGGGTGGAGAGCCACTGGCTAAAACATGCAAAGTGGTGAGAGGAGAGGCTGGAGAGGTAGGCAAGGACCAGATTGTAAAGGGTCCTCGAAACCTGTTAAGGGGTTTGATCTCCCCTGAGGGTGTTGAGATCACTGAGGGTTTATGTAGAGGAAGTAGGAGCTCTTATTTGTGTTTCAGAAGGAGTTTCTTGACCAGCAATGCAGAGGATGGGGTGGATTGCAGTCCCCGGAGCCAGAGAGATTGGTAAAGAATGCTGTTGCAGCAATCTGGGTGAGAGACAGTGGTGTCCTGGGTCTAGGACATGGCTGTGGGATGGAGAGATATTCATTCGGCTGGACTGACAAGATTGGGTGGTGAATTGTGCATCCTAGGCAAAGTAGGGGAAGCACTTTAAGATGACTCCAGGTGGCTTGGGTGACTGGGTAGGTGGTTGTGTCATTAATCAGAATGGAGCAATGAAAGAATGGTCTAGGTTTAGGACATGTCGGGGGGCTTTGATTGGCAGCTGAGTTTGAGATCTGACACTGGGAATTGTGCTCTGTGTGGGCAAAGTTATTGCAAAGTCAACTGTGGCTCCTAACTGAAGGTGTCATCCACGGAGAGCATGTAACCTCCAAGTGAGAGGCGGAGAAGACCAAGGATGGTGGAGCCTGTAGGAATCTCCGCACTGAAAGGGTAGTTGGAGTTTTGGAGAACTCAGAAAGGCCTTGATGATGAATGGCAGGCAGGTGGGAGGAAAAGCGGAGGGACACTGATGTCATGGAGCCAAGGAAGGAGAGAGTTCTGAGAAGACAGTGGCAGCATGTTGAAAGTTGTGCAGAGGCCAAATAAAATAGGACATTTGACACATTTGGAAGAAACAGTTCTGATGAGACACTAGAGGTAGGTAGATATCAGGCTGCAGAGTGTATGGAAGAGAGGTGGGTATAGGCATACGTGCTTGTCCCAGAAAGGGAAGCAAGGGGTCTGCAGTGCCAGGGGAGAGGTTGGGTTGAGGAGACATGAAAGCAGGATTGAGTGCAAGTAGTTTATTTTGGAAGTGATCCCAGGAAACACCAGTAGGGGAGTGTAGAAGTGAGGCATAAAAAAAAAAAAAAAAAGAAAAAAGAAATCAATAAAGAGTGTGCCAGCAAGCAAGTAATCATGGTGGGAAAACGGAGCTTAATCTCACTGGGTACCTCTGAAAGAGAGCATGGAGCCTGTGCCAGGCTCTCCCCCAGAGTGAAGGAATTCATCTGAGCTGGGGTATTCATCTACTGACTCCCACCAGTCATTAGTTGAGGGTTGTTCCTGGGTAGTTGGGGAAGCATGAATTCCCAGGCCTACCATGTGCATAGGGACAGTGGGCTTTGGCAGCCAGATGAAGTCCTCAGGCTAAGAGACAAAGGTGGTGGCAGTTGGAAGTTGGATTGAAATGATGCCCATGGTAAAAGCTGAGGGGATATGGATGGAGGCTGAGAGCATGCCACAGGAGGGAGCTAGTTTTTTCCAGACTGAAAAGAATTTTTTGTGGTTGAATCCTGAGGATGAGTGATATAGGGAGAGGCTGAAGATACCAGTAAGTAGAGGTAATAACTGATGGGGAGTTATTCCAGAAGATAATGGGAGGGGTTGCGAGTAAGAATGTTAAGTGAAGGGCTTGGTTGACATGGTAGGAGGTTGTGGTTGGTAAGGTCTGGGATTCAAGTTCAAGCAGAAGATGAATATGTCATGATCATGGATGTGTGTAGCTGCAAGTATATAGAAAGTGAGTTCCATTGGTGATGGGAAGTTAAGGGTCAGGGAGGCAAAGATGTGGACTTGTTCATTCACACTGAACATCCCCAGGGACTTGGTAGTGGAGAGGAAGACTAACTCAACTGCCGAAGTTATGAATGATTATTCAAAGTCACTGCATACTCCCCTCCCACTCAGAGGGCAGGGTGAACCAAGGGTGTGTGTCAACCATGGGGGTCCTGGCCCAGGAAGGAGCCATGCCAGTCAGAAGAACAGATCAGTCTTAAGAGGTGTTACCTAACTGGCGAGTCTGGCTGTAAGTTAGAGGGCAGAGCTGAAATGGTGGGAGCAAGGGCCTCAAATCCAATGGGTTAGCAGAAGGCCATTGGTTAGGAAACAGGAGATTAGGAACTAGGGGAGTCAAGAGCAGGTTGGGAAGTCATGGTCAAGATTTTTGAGGTGCATGGTGCAGGATAAAATCTGTGGATAGGAGAGGAAATAAGGACCTATGCTTCTTCAAGGGGTGGAGAGGAAGACATGTTGGCTAAAAGATGGACAAAAAGTACAGTGCGCTGACTCGGCTTAGCTTTTCCTTATTCTCTGAGGTGTCACGTCTGCTGAGCCCTGGAGCTGCATGGACTCCATTTAGACAACCACTGGCGAAAGGAATGAGTTCAAACTCTGGAGTCCACTCTACTTGGGTTTAGATCTCTGCTCAGTGTTTTCTGGCTGTGAATTTTAAGCAAGCTAATTTATTTATTTATTTATTATTATTATTTTTTACCTCTGAGGATAATTGAACCTAAATCCAGGGTTGTTTTGAGAAAGAAGTTTGATACAGTGTCATGTCCCTGATCTTTGTTCTTCTTGCTTGAAGAATCATATTCATTACTTAAAGATGGCAATATGGTATGCGTTCGTGAAGTGAAATTACATAGGGTTATAAGAGTGTTATAGGGGCACTTAACCTAGTCTGGAGATCAAGGAAAGCTGACCTGTGGAAGTGATGTTTGATCTGATACCTGCAGAATGAAAAGGAATTAGGTAGGTGAAAGTGAAAACAAGAGTATCCCAGGAAGAAAGGATGGCATGTGCAAAGCCTCTGGGAGGGAATCTGACAGGGCAGTGTGTTTGCAGGAAGGTAGAAGCAGGAGCATGAAGGAGCTGTCAGCAGGAAGCAGTCCATGCAGGGCCTTATCTTTATCATAAGAGCAATGGGAAGTCAGAGTTGTAGTAGGAGGATGTCTTGGTCAGTTTGTGTTTGCTGGATAAAGGAGGGGCTACGGAAGCCAGCACAGGCTAAAGGGGGCAGTAAGGAAGTTGATGCCTTCATCCAGGGAAGGGATAAAATTGCCTGGAATAGGGTGCTAGACATGGACCAAAAAAGAAGAGAATGGATTTGAGGGCTGTTAAGGAAGTAAAATACACAAGGCTCGGTAATGAATTAGGTTTGGGGTAAGGCCTGGTTACAGGGAGAGGGGCAGGTTAAGGATGACATCCTCACTTCTGGTGTGGTGGTGATGGTCAGTTGCCCACCTGAGAATCATTCTTCCTTTTTTTTTGGTCCTATATCAGTCAGCTATATAAGAAACAGCTTCAAAATGAAGTGACTCAAAACCACTAAGATTTATTATTTCTTATGAGTGTACAGTTTCATTGGATTGTCCTGCTGATTTTGACCAGGCCTGGCTGATCTTGACTGGACTTATTCATGGCTGGCTGTTAGATGGGCCAGGGGCCAGCGGGTCAAGGATGGCCTCAGTGGGGGCAGTTTGTATTCCACGTGGCCTCATCCTTCCAGCTGAGTGGTATGTATGGTCCAGGCAGAGGCAACAGCAGCTGCAAAGACCCTGAGGTGAGAGGAAGCTTGGACATTTGAGGAAGAGCAGGGAGGCCAGTATGGCTGAGGGCAGGCTGTAGGGGGAGGAGCAGCAGGAGATGAGATGAGAGAGGTAGCGTGTGGAGGGTGGGGAGACTATGATGAGTGCCTTGAAGACCACTGTATGGATTTTTGCTTTTACTTCCACTATTATTAGGTTTGTCTTCTGCTATCACCCTGGCTGATTCCAGTCGGGCTTCCACTCCACAGGAGAGGTTTTGCATTTCATCGGCCGTGTTGATGTGGACTTTTCTTCTCCCCTCTCTCCTGACATTTCCACATCTACACTGAGGGGTGTGGGATAGACAGACCAGCATCACTCGTCCAGAAATCACAAGCACTTGCTCCGAAAGCCCTATCTTCCAAGACAGGAGCATTAAGGCCCACGGCCTGTGTTTATAAATAGAATTTTACTGGAATTTAGCAATTTCCATCCATCCACATTTTGTCTATGTCCACTTTTGTGCTGCATTGGCAGAACTGAATAGTTGAGATAGAGACTGTATGGCCCACTAAACCTTAAGTACTTACTATCTGCTCCTTTGGAAATAAAGTTAAACCTCCTGGAACTTGTATGTGATTCTCACCTGCTTTGAAGGGTGGGAAAGTTCAGGTCTGTGGAATTGCCTGTGGGCAAAGGCGGTGCAAGCGCGAGCCAGTGCCACCGTGCTCTGGTTTCCAGCATCTTTCCCCACACAGCCCTGCCCGAGGACACGCTGATGCTTCTGATAGCGTAGTCTGATCGGCTGCTGTAACAAAATACCATAGACTGGGGTCTTAAACAGCTGATACTTGTTTTTCACAGTTGTGGAAGCTTGGTAGTCCAAGATCAGGTGAGAGAGAGAGAGAGAGAGAGAGAGAGAGAGAGAGAGAGAGAGAGGGAGAGTGAGTCCTCTGGTCTCTTCCTCTTCTTATAAGACACTAATCCCATCACGGCGGTCCTGCCTTCATGGCCTCATCTAAGCCAAATACCCCACAAAGGCCCACTTCCCAAAACCATTGTGCTAGGGTGTAGGGCTTCAACATAGAAGTTTGGGGGAGCCCTACATTCTGCGCATAACAGGTAACATCTGTTATCTTTCTACCTGTGCCATCCCTTGGAGCTAATGGGGGCGGCAGGGCAGGGTAGGTGATGGCCGAGAGCATGGTCTCTGGAGTTAGTCACACCTGAACTCAAGTTCCCTATAATATGGGGGAAATCCCAGGACATCAGTTTCCTCAGCAAAAGAGCTAAGGGTAATTCCCACTCTTTGTTGCAGGGAGGCCTCAGTGAATGTCGCTTATACAATGCTTAGTGGTTGGCAAATTGTAAGGGTTCCACTTAAAATAAACTAAAAAATGAATTTCAGGAAACTGCCCTTTTCCACTTTCTAGGAAAATAAGAAAGCCCTCTGGGAAATGGAGTGGGTAGGATCAGCAAGTTCATATTCAGCCCCCATCTCAATAATTTCTGCAACTCTGGGCGTTATAGTTGATTTATAGAAAAGCGGAAAAAAAATCAATATTTCCAAGCTTGCAGCCAATGAAATCTCAGAAGTGGCCATTTCATCTTTGCCATGAATGCCTGCATCACAAAGGGTGTACGTAACACAAACTCGGTGAGGAGCCTGGGGTGAGGGAGGCTCGTAAAAATGACCGATGCAGATATTAATGAGTTAATCCGTGAACACAGCGTGGCTGCCTCCGAGGAGAAGCCTATCCGTCAGCATCCAGGAACCCATTAGGAGGAGGCCCTGTGAAAAGCACCCAGGACAGCAGGAGGATGTGGTTTGAATGAAGATGAATCGCGGAGCGTATTATTGATTTGCTTTGCCTGGAACGGCCGCTTTCTGTTTGGAAATGTGGAAAGCAAATTAATGAGTGAGTGAGCTGGCCTGGTGAACCGCACCTCACTGGGAGCCCTGGTGTTTAAGCCACACATGTCAACAGGCTCCCGACAAATACAGGAAAGGCTAGGGGTTGTGGAGAGGGGCAGGTGGCTCTGCTTGTCATCTGAGAGCCGCACCCAGAAAGGCTTTGGAAAGCAGTGGCAGGTGTCCTTGGGTCAGACAGATTCCTGATCCAGTGTTGCCTCTGCCTCCTGTGAACCACGGAGCCTCAAAACTGCATGTAATCTCTCTGAATTTTAGTTTCTTAACTGGCAGAAAGGAGTCAATGAGAGGACTCAGTTCCATCATGTGTGTCCTATGTTGGCTCCACCTTGAATATACTGTGAGGTATTAGGCAACTTTTCTGATCTCACTGGGCTTCACATTTATCTTCCATCACACAGGGATAACACACCTATCCTTGGGGCACAGTGCTAAAAAATGGTAGCTTTTATAACCTCTCAGTATTCGACAAATATTTAACACTTTGGTGCCAATTTCTGTTCTAGGTGCCTGGGGTAGAGCTGTGAACAGAATAGAGAAAGTCCCTTCTCTCGTAGAATTTATTTTTATTTTTTCTATGGATATCCAAATACTCCGGCACCATTTGTTGAAAGGCTGTCTTTCCTCCACTGAATTGCTTTACACCTCTGACCGCAATCCTTTGGCCATTCGATGTGTGGCTATTTTGGTGGGCTCCCTGTTCTGTTGCATGGATTATGTGACTCTGCTAATAACACACTCTTGTGATTACTTAAGCTCTATCATAAGTCTTAAAAGTCAGTGGTGTGATTCCTCCCACTTTATTTTTCTTTTGCAAAAAATTTCAAATTCTTGTTTCTTTTCCTTTTTGTATAAATTTTAGAATAAGCTTGTCCATAGATACAAAAAAAATATTGCTAGGGTTTTGATAGGAATTGCACTAAACTTGGATATCCATTTGGGGTAAACCAACATCTTTACTACATTGTGTCTTCCCATCCATGAGCTCACTATGTTCCTCCATTTATTTAGATGTGTGATTTCTTTCATCAGTGTTTTGTAGTCTTTAGCATACAATCCTCATAACATTTTGCCGGACTCGTTTCTAAGCATTTCATTTTTCTGAACAATTTTACATGGTATTTAATTTCAGTTTGTTCTTCCTCATTGCTAGTGTATAGAAATACAAGTGATCTTTGTGTTGATCCTGTATCCTATGCCCCCGCTGAATTCAATTCTGTGTGTGTGGGTGTGTGTGTGATTCCTCGGAATTTTTTACATACTTGTACCTAATCATGTCATCTGCAAATAGGGACAGTTGTATTTCTTCCTTTCTAATCCATACATTGGAAATTATTATTACAGCACAAGTCCTACACCCAGATGCTTGAGGGGACCAGTCTGGTGGAGGCTGTGGCAAATGGGAACTCAGTACTGGTCCAAAGGGGCCACTGCTGACTGGTTATGAATATCTAGATATTTAGATTGTTAGAAGAGATTTTGTTATGAGATTTTCTGTCATTTAAATGTCAGTAAGTAGTTCAAATATTGAAACACCTTTTAAGCCAAACAAAACACACCTGTGGGCTGGACTGAGTTTGCACTCATCTGTAACCTGGCACAGAGGAGGTGTTCTGTGAACAGAAGCATCTGCTTCTACTGCCTGGTGTCCCAGGTGGGCAGAGCTGTAGGGATGTATTGGGAAGTGCATGCTGTGGATTGTCTCTGGATATCCAGGGTGGGCAAGAAGGCCTATGAGGATGAGGTTAAGCAGCAGCTGGAAGGTTGTCTCTGATGATATATCACCAATACAGTGGTGCCTCAGGCAGGAGAGCTGGGGTGTGTGGCTGCAGAGTTATTGGTGACAAGGGCTGATGCTGACCCGGTAGAGTCAGGACTGGACAGGACAAAACCTGGGAAAAGTACAGAAAGGGCTGGGTTTTCTGAGTGCAAAATGGGAGATGCAGTAGGAGGGAGTGAGTAAGTCCTGGGCATTTGTATTATGCTGCGTATGATGTCAGGTGCTTCCCTTTCTCCCTCCCAGTCATCCTCTCCCCCAGTCTCTCTCCCTTCCCTCTTCTCACCCCTCCCTCCCTCCTTCCCTCCTTCCCTCTCTCTCCTCCATGCAGTGTGTATTTACTCAGGGCCACCTCTGTGCCAGGTCCTGTGCTAGGCACTCACCTCTCACTTATTCTTTCCCTACTCCTGTAAGATTGGCAGCATTTCCTCAGTTTCACAAATGAGGAAACTAAGTTTTAGGAAGTTGAGGGACTTGCCTGTGATCCCAGATATCACTTTAAGGACTGTGTTCCTCACACCACACACACCCTGATGTTCCCACAGGACACAGCAAACACCTCTCTTGTGTTCTGACAATCTGTGGTTCGAAGAGTTCCAGTATGGGCGGAGGCATGCAGCAGGGGCAGAACGAGATGACTGCTGAACCCATGGACCAGGCAGACTGTGTCCTGAGTTGTCTGTTCAGTGGCCTAAGGAATCAGCAGGAGGGTGACCCAGACTAATGTCTTTCTCCAAACCTGGAAGAGACGAGGAAGAATTGGGCAGCTGCCTAGGTTCCAACTGCATTTTGGTTCATGGTGTGATTGGGGGTGAAGAAGGCCTGGGTATAGGGCCTGGGGAGGCTTGGCCTGGGGAACTGGATGGGATGGGCAGAGCTGCAGGTCACATCTCTGTATCAGACTTGACTCAGACATGGAAGGTTGGCATTTGGAACCTGGCACTGAGACTCTCTGGAGCTCCTATTACTTTTTCTTCTGATTTCAACCTGCTTCCTCCTGGGTGACTAAGCAAACAGTAGGAACTGAAGGGAGGAAAATGGCTTGAGGGAGAGACTATTAATCAAGACTCTATGGATTACAAGTGACAGAAACTCTGACTTTAACTTACTTAAGCAAAAAGAGTGGAATTATTGCTTTGCATAGCTAAAAGCTCCTGGGGATCTGTCTGCTTCAGGCATAGCTGGATCTAGGAGCTCAAACAGTGCCTGTAGAATACATCTCCATCTGTTATCACTGCTTCCCCTGCACCAGCTTTTCCTCAGTTTCTATAATGGAGTCTAGCAACTATAAGGTCACATAGCTCTAATTTCAGTGGTCCTGTGGAAAAGATGATCTTTGTCTCTGAGATTCCAGCAGAGGTCCCGGCTTTGTTCATATATGCCTGTCTCTGAACCAGCCACTGGCCAGGAGGGCCATGGAATGAGCTGGTCAACCAGGCCTGGGTGACATGCTCTCCACTGGCTTTGGTGGGGTGGAGGAGGGCCATCTTCCATAAACCCCATAAACTGGGAGAGGAGGAAATTGTTCCATAAGGGAAATGAGAATGTTGCTCCCTGAAGAGAATGCATGTTGTACACAACCTCTTCCCTCCTGGAGTTACGGACAATGCTGTCAGAGTCAGGCCTGTAGGGACTGGGAAGCTGAGAATGCTCAGTGATCTGGGGGGAGCTTTGTTGCTTTTCCTGTCCTACTAGTTTTGGGGACTGTGAGTGGCTCAGGACATAACTATGTCGAGAAGGTTGGGGAATGGCAGAAAGAAAGCCTAGGCAGAAACTCAGGAAGATTCATGGCTGGGAAGACCAGTATAGGAGCGGGAGTAGTGTGGGTTTTTGTGGTATAAGCTGCCAAGGCCTCCTCCGGAAACATTTGATACTCAGCTTGGGACAGTAAGACTCATTCTAGCCCTGCCCATCTGGTGAGACAGCACTGCCAGTTTGCTTGGGCTTGGAGGGGTATGCCACAGTCCTAGAATCCAATGCTTCCTCCTGAATGCAGCGGGAGGCTCAGAGAACCTTCCGTGGGCAGGTGAGCTGCTGTATCCCAGCACACGATGGTGGACACACCATGGTGAGAGGCAAGTTGGTGGACCCCAGTCTGGTTTCCAATGCAATGACAGCTCATCACCGGCAAAGAAGTGACATTAATAGCCTTTTTATTCTGTCCCTTTTTCCTTCTGCCTGGGTGTCCCTATGGACAATTAGAAAAAGACAATTTAATGCTGAAGAGATTAATTGCATTTGCCAAACGGCTTGAAACACTCTACAGGCTGTTCCTCTGTCAACATAACAGATGAGGGTACTCAGAAATGAACACTGTTGACTGTTGACAGAATCATCTCTGGCTGTGGGTCAACTGTGATTTTTTTGGAGTGGCAGGGTGAGGGTGGAGAGCAGGGTGTGGAGTTGACAAATGTGGCTGTCCTGAAGAGGGACATGCTGCCTGTGGGTCACTGGCCCCTAGTTCTGTCTTTAACAATACTAGCTACTCACGGATGAGAGCTCACCATGCGCCAGTGTGCAGAATACATTACTTTTTTCACATTTGTATAAGGAAAGTGTTAGCATTTCCATTTCACAGATGAGCAAATTGAGGCATAGAGTTGGGAAGTTATTTGTTTAAACTTACCCAGCTAAAACCCATGCTGTTTCCTAGCTTCCCACACTAGACTCTATGGACTCTGGGTACTTAGAGGTGAATCCCATGCCCCAAAATTGTGCATTAGCTCTTGGGAGGCAAATGAGTGTGTCTTGTTAAGATTCCAGGCCCTGGAGTTGGCTTTTCAGAATTCGAATCCTGCCTCTGATACTACCCGGAGTATTCTTTGATAATCCATGTGCTCTCTCTGAACCTCAGTTTCTTCACCTATAAGATGCACTTCCCTAGAATTGTGAGAATTAAAGGAGATAATGTTTGCAAGCACTTTACGCACAGTCAGACTTAACAAGTGTTCGGTTTCATCACTTCTGAGAGGGAGGGGCTGGTTGGTGCAGGGTGGGACTTCCAGGGCAGGGGAGCAGAGTGGGAGCAGGGAAAGGACAGTGGGGGTTCTGACTGCTGTTCGGAAAATATTCCCAGCTTATCCTTGATGTCAGGATGGGTCACGGACTTGCTTTGGCCAATGGAATATAAGCTGAAGGGATGAGGTGGGAATTAGGAGCCCAGGTGTTAAAAGGCGGATACTCTGGCAGTGGGCCACTCTGGGAGCCTCTGACTTACACTGTGGGAAACACATTCCCCAGGTAGTTGTGGCCCCTTAAGTTTGGGCCTCCATGTGAGACTCTTGGAGCAGACCTGCCTGAGTTAGCCTGCAGCCCTGCCAGTGAGACAAGTGATGGTTTTAAGCCACTGGTTTAGGTAAGGCTGGTTACGGAGTGTTTCCATGGCAGCAGCTAAGATACACAGAAAGAGGACAAGCTTAGTGGAGAGGTGACTTGTCTACTCGGCGTCTTTTGGGAAGACCACCCCTCTCCCGTTCTTGCTGCATGTGACCACTGCACTAGTCTCCTAACTAGTCTCCCTGATCCCACCTTTGCCTCCTACAGTCTGTTTACCATCAACAGAAAGAGTGAGCCTTTAAAACCCAAGTTGATTCAGGCCACGCCCTCACTGATGCCCCTCCTATGGCTTGCCGTGGTGCTTAGAGTAAAACCCCAGATCCTTACCGTGTAGGATTCCACAGAACCCTACATGGTTTGGGCTTTGGCTGACTCCAAGACTTTATTTCCTCCTCCTGCTCCCCAGTACTACTGTTTAAAAATTACAGAGGACCTGAGGAGGAGGTGGCCCCAGGAGGGGGGAGCTCGTGGTGGGATTCCTCCAGTTGTTTAATGACGTTAAGGCTGTCACTTTATGTTCAATCATCTTCCATCCCTGATCTAGTTTCCTCACATCTTGCCATAGGAAGAGGTACCCAGGAGCCCCACCCCCTTTATTTCACATCTCTGGCATCTCTCAAGTCCTGCTCCTACCTTCCTTGGCCTGGGTCGTCTCCAAAAGGAGGAGCTGGGTGGGTTCACTTTTCTGGTGGTGACAGGCAGTGTAGGGACTCAGGGTGGCTTAATGGTATCCCATGATACCCATCATCATTGGAGAATGAGCTGGGCGCAGAGATGTCCTCTCCCATTCCCCTTGGGAGCTTTGGGGTGGCACAGTCTCACCTAGGAGGCGGAGTCCTGGACAGGGTTCAGGGATTCCACGACTCTGCCCATCTCCCTCCCTCTCAGACCACAATAAGCCGCTCCAGAGTCTATCCGGTCTGGGAGGTGGCTTTGATTATTTACAATGCTATCACTTATTAATCATTATCTTTATAATAACATAAAGACAACGGGCTTTGAGCCCTTATGTGCTGGTGGACAGTGGTCCCCCAGCTTTGTCCTCCGGCCACATAGACTGATGGAACCTCCCCGCTCATCTTCATCAGGCTTCGACACACATCTCCTTTGGAGACTGTCGGCTCCAATGTTACAATCACAGCAATATTAGAATAACAACTTAAAACCAATCATTTTTATGGGGACACACACAGTATAAAAAGACCTGCCTATCTGAGGACACATATAACATCAACAGCTATTGCCCCATAAAACTGTCAGTTAGAGAAACATCTTGGGACTCCTTGAACACTGGCGCCCTAGTTTAACCAGAGAGTGGGAGAGAGAGGACTCTGCAAATCATTTTTCATGGAGGTCTGGAAAAAAACACAAGGGATGGATTCCACAGAGAGTCGGTGGACTGAGTTAAGTGGCTCAGGCCTGGCCCTGAGTGGTACCTGGCAAATACGTCTCCTGAACCTATGGAGGAGGCTGAGGAAGGGGCCTGGGCACTGGAGTACTCGGCACACTTGGCCAGCTGCCTTCGTTCCCATTCTAGGTTCCACTTCCCTGATTAGACCCCTAGATGAAGCTTTGTGTGTAAGATTTTTATGATTAGAAGCATTCCCAGGAAAAAAATCAATAGGGGAGCGAGGAAGTGAGATGGAAAGAAGAGACCAGGCAAGGGTGGAATCAAGGAAGGCCAACCCCTTGGAGGGAACCCTGGGCTCATTTCCACAGGGACCACTGGGGACAATGTAGGTGACACCTCCTCATTGGACCAGCCCTGGGGAAAGGCAGCTGGTGTGTTCATTCCCCCGCAACCATTCACTAGTTAAGAGCTGCCAAGGGGTTAAGGATATATAAACCCCCAGCCATTGCTGGCTCTTCACGCACATGGGCAAAGTAGGGGAGGCAGTCCCTCAGTAGAGGCAGGTGCAGGTGCTGGCATGGGGATGAAAGCAATTTGAGAGCTAGTGAAAAGGGTAAAGAGGACTTAAATGGTACAATAGAGGGCCGATGGCACCTGCGACATGTCCCTGGGCAATGCTTGCATCCAGTGTCAATGCTGGGTCTCTGTGCTTCAACTCTACTTGGGGTTGGATGGAGGCTGACAGAGCTGTGAGGCCCTGGGCTCATGGACCTTTGACTCTTGTTGCTAAGGAAGAGTTTCTTACTGCAATGGAGCCTTGTGTTCCTGGTTCCCCCTGAGCCTCTGGGTGAGTGATGAACATCTTAAGATGCAAACCCTCATGAATAAAAGTTTACCAACTCACAAGAGGACCAGCTCTTTGGAGATGAAATGCAGCAGGCAAAAGTCTTGGAATCAAGTCAAAAACACTTGACTGGACAGACCATGGAACCAAGAGGCATAAGTGTAGCTGCAGCTCTTCTGGAAACCAGGCAACCAACACAAACAAAGCCTTGATTTCTGAGATGGGGGTGGGGGTTGGGAGCAGCTCTTGCAGGGCCTCTGTTATTCTACAGGGTGATTTGTGTAAATTAGAGCAAGTGCCCCTGCTGGGTGGATGCGGCTCTTGCTAACACATGGCTTGGTTTTCAAAGTCAACTTTCTTATAGAAAAGATGTCTTTTTGGACAGATTCAGGTAAGTGCCAGAGCACAGCATTGGTGAGGGGAGTGAGAGGTGGATTCCAGCCCTCCTTCACCTCATCTTTTGGGTTTCATTGTGCAGCGTGCACCCTGTACAACTGTACACGAGAGCTGTGAGCCTTTCTCTGACTGGGCGCTCAGCACTACTAGCAAGGAAATGCAGCCTGTGCACTTAATGAGGGGGGAGGCCAGGTCAGAACTATTTGCCACTGCATCCCCTGGCACTAAGGATGTTTGGTACAAAGTAGGCATTCAGCAAATACTTATTGAAGAAATGAATGAGTGAATTTTAAAAGTCTTACCGATTGTGTGGAAAATCACAGTAAAAAAATGCTTGCCAAAGTGAATAGAAGTGAATAGATGACTTCTCCTGCCAAGTCTCTTGTGAGCTTCTGTGGCACCACAAAGGGAGAGGCAGTTCAGCACACAGACTTGAGCAAACTGTCTGGATTCAAAGCCCAGGCTTCCCTGATTAGCTGTGTGATTTTAGGTGAGTTCCTTCCACTCTCTGTGCCTGTTTTTTCATCTTTAAAATGGGGATAATAAGAATATCTACTTTCACAGGGTAGTTATGAGGATTAAAAGAGTTAATACATGAACTGCTTAGCACAGCGCTTGGCAGATGGTGACTCCTCAATAAATGTTAGCTATTTATTATTACTGCCATCAGCAGTGACAGACCCTTGATGCTCTGTGCTGGCCCTATCTCGTTGGAGAACCACATTGCCTTCTGGGTGTCATATTCTCAAAGAGATAATGACAGCTGCTTTGACTATGAGGGCCCCACAGTAACTTCTCAATGAATAATTGTCAAATGAACAAGGACCTACAAAAATCCCAGAAAAATTGTTCAGAGAAGAGGTAATTTAGTATGTATAAGATAATTTTTAGTAAGCTATTTGTCTGTTCTCTTTCCGTCCTATTCATTGTGGCATAAACCCTACACCTCGAATACTTGACTAATTAAAGGCATTCTCCTTCATTCGCAAGAGCCCCTCAGTGATGGGAGGGGAGAGACCTGTAGCCCCAAGGATGAGCTCTTATTGGATTTACCCAATTTGTATAACCCATTCCTCCAGTGATTGGTTCAGAGAAGGGCATGCGACCCATTTTGGGCCAATCAGACGAGAGAGCATGTTGGCTGGAGGTTTCTGGAAGGAGCTACCTGGAGGCCCTTGCGCGGAAGCGCCTGGGAGCATCCAACAGCCACTTTGTCCCCACAAGGGGGTCCAGCGGTGGTTTGGAGCAGCCTCCAGAAGGCAAGGAAGACAGTGGGCTCTCTTGGGTGGCATGGCTGAGCTCTGAAGTTGCTCCCCCTCCGGCCCTGTCGGTCACAGGAACCGATAAAGTCCCACTAGTGTTTTAGCCGGTTTGAGTTGGGCTCCTGCGACTTGCTGGGGGGCGGTTCCTAGCTCATGCACTGGCTCCTTATGCAGGCGTTTTCCAGGCTATCCCTTATGGCATGAACTTTATACCTTGAATTCTTCTTCAGGGCTCTGTACGCTGAAGCTTTAAAGCCTCATTTCTTGCATCTTATTTCTTGCTCTGAATCACCTGTCCTCTGAGTCAAGCGTATGACTAAATAGCAGGGCTGGAGGCTGGAGGGGAGAAAAAGGGTTCCGGGAAATTGAGGGGAAAAACATCGGTTAAGATCTCAAAATATTAGCTACCACACAAGCTGTGTGTACAGCGCTAAGAGTTTTACCAGCATTATTTGATTTAATTTTTCTAACCTCCTGACAAGTTACTATGATTCTCCCTGTTTACAGAGGAGGAAACTGAGGCCCTGGATGGTTGTCTCTTGCTCAGAGTCTGCCAAGTAGCCTTGCTTTTTGCTGAACGCAGCTGGGTGCGGAGCTGCTGGCCCAGGCAGTTGCTGGGGTTGAGCCTGGGAGAGAGCACTGGCTAAGAAGCCTGCAGGCACTGAAGGTCTCTGGAGGAAGTGCACACCGAGTAATTTTATCGACAATTAAATCTGTGAAGATTGGCCAATATATGTATTTAAAGGTAACTGCCAAGTTTCCTTTCATCCCTGAAGAGGCTTCAAACAAAGGGGGATAGTCTAATGGATTGAACATGAAGCAAGGCATTTAGGGCAAGGAAGGGGGGCTGGGTGCCAGGCGGTGGCATGGAGAGGTGGCGAGGCTGGGGGTAACTTGCTCCATGGCCCTCTGTCCCAGGAGCCCGTGTGGCAGGAGTGGCTTGGACTGTGCAGTCAGACTGCTCTACTGACCAATTCCTGGCCACCCCCCGCCCTCACCCCACTAGCTGCCACTCACAGCTCTGTGACTCCAGGCAAGCACCATGTCCTTCTGAGCCTGTTTCCGTATCTGCATAATGCAGACAAACCACCTACCAGCTGAGGTTGCTGCCAGGATGAAATGGGACAATGTCCAGGCTCTTCTCATGTGGTACATTCTCCAGAGCCTTCATCATCTGTTCCCCTACCAGCCAAACACCTACGGGTTTGTGTGTAAAAACTGGGGAAAGCTGCCTAAACTGAGCTCAATATTCATCGTTTTCCACCAGCCTATAGCACTTGATGCTAATCTTTCCTAGCCCTTTGGGTGACCTTTGTTGAATGCCATGGTAGAAAGAGAATCACTTGGAGTCACCCACTCACTTGCCAATAGCCTCTGTTACTTAATGTCCTTGTCCTTCTGTTGTACCCCGAATCAGTGATCAATTGTCATTATAATGCTGCACAACAAACCAACCCCGAGTTAATGATGTAAACCAACAATCCTTTATTTCTGTGAGTCTGTAGGTCACTTGGGAGGTTGGCCGTTCTGGGCTGGCTTGGCTGCTCATGTACCTGTAGTTAGCTGGTGAGTCAGCCTGGGGCTGAGCGGTCCGCGGTGGTCTCCGTTGGCTGGGTCGTGTCCTCATGGCAGAAGCAGAGCAACATAAGAGGAAGCAGAAGTGCACTGCACTTTCAGAAAGCGCAAGCTTGCACCGAGTTTGTTGCAATCCCAGCAGTTGAGGCAAATCCAGTGGTCAGTCCTGAAGATGGTGGGAGGATATTGCCTAAGGGTTTGGGTAGAGGGAAGCAGGAATAACAGGGACCATTAAAGCAAGCAGCCTACCACATACCCTTCTGGAAAATACCAGCTGCAGACCTCTAACTTCCCCTCTTATCTGCTGTTGTGCAGGTAGCCGGAGAACCCACTGAAGCTCTCAGAAGGATACTGCTACAGTTTGTGGTCTCCAGTCTCAGTAGAAATCCCTAACCTTTTACTCTTCTATTCTCCGTAACAGAATGCCACCTTCCCCCACTCCCCATGGCACCATTTCCTCCCTCCCTCCTAGCAAGCGACCTTACCTTCTAGTTCGCAGAGGTAACAGAAATTACCAGAAGAAGAGTCTTCAGTTTCCTATCTCCTTTCATTGATTTTTACTTATTTATTTTTTATTTTATTTTATTTTATTTTATTTCTTAAAGCATATTTTATTGATTATGCTATTACAGTTGTCCCATTCTTTCTCCCCTTTATCCCCCCGACCTGGTACCTCCCTTCCCTCCAGTATTCCCCCTGCTCTTAGTTCATGCCCATGGGTCGTACATATAAGTTCTTTGGCTTCTCCATTTCCTATACTATTCTTAACCTCCCTCTGTCTATTTTCTGCCCTACCAATTATGCGTCTTATTCCCTGTACATTTTTCCCCACTCTCCACCCCCTCACCACTGATAACCCCCATGTGATCTCCATTCTGTGATTCTGTCCCCGTTCTAGTTGTTTGCTTGTTTTTTTTTTCCCTTTCATTTGTTGATTGTTGAGAGTTTGTTGTCATTTTATTGTTCTTAGTTTTGATCTTCTTCTTTTTCTTAGATAAGTCCCTTTAGCATTTCACATAATAAGGGTTTGGTGATGATGAACTCCTTTAACTTTACCTTATGTGGGAAGCACTTTATCTGGCCATCTATTCTAAATGATAGCTTTGCTGGATACAGTAATCTCTGCTTTAGGTCCTTGCTTTTCATGACTTTGAATACTTCTAGCCCCTTCTTGCCTGTAAGGTTTCTTTCGAGAAATCAGCTGACAGTCTTATGGGAACACCTCTGTAGGTAACTGTCCCCTTTTCTCTTGCAGCTTTTAAGATTCTCTCCTTATCTTTAATCTTGGGTAATTTAATTATGACGTGTCTTGGTGTGTTCCTCTTTGGGTCTAACTTCTTTGGTACTCTCTAAGCTTCCTGGGATTGTATGTCTATTTCCTTCACCAGATTGGGGAAGTTTTCTTTCATTATTTTTTCAAATAAATTTTCAATTTCTTGCTCTTCCCCTTCTCCTTCTGGCACCTGTATGAGTTGGATGTTGGAACATTTAAAATTGTCCCAGGGGTTCCTAAGCCTCTCCTCATTTTTTTGAATTCTTGTTTCCTCATTGTGCTCTGGTTGAATGTTTATTTCTTCCTTTTGTTCCAAATCGTTGATTTGAGTCCTGGTTTCCTTCCCTTCACTGTTGCTTCCCTGTGTGTTTTTCTTGATTTCACTTTGCATAGCCTTCACTTCTTCCTCTATTTTATGCCCATACTCAGTCATTTCTCTGACCATCCTGATTACCAGTGTTTTGAACTCTGCATCTGATAGGTTGGCTGTTTCCTTGTCACTAAGTTCTTTTTCTGGTGTTTTGATCTGTTCTTTCATTTGGGCCATATTTCTTTGTCTTGGCACTCCTGTTACGTTGTAAGGGGCAGAGCCTTAGGTATTCGCCAGGGTGGGACAACCCCATTCACTGCATTGTGGTGCTGTATGTGGGGGAGGGGTCAGAGAGGGAACTATGCCACTTGCTTGGCTCTCACCCTGTTTTCAGTCACTTTCCTAATTACCTACAAGTGAATTGCACCCTTCTGGTGCTGATTCCCAGGTGGGTGGGCTTGTGTATATTCTAGGACCCTGTGGGCCCCTCCAACAGATTCTCCTGTGAGACTGGTAGTTTCTCCTGCTGCTGCAACCCCCACAGATTTTTATAGACAGAGGTTTTGAAGCTTTCTTTTCTGGGTGCTGGAACCCTGGGTCGTGCTGTCTGTCTCGCTTCCCAGTTGTTCCTCCTGGTTTATCCACACATGAATGTGACTGCCAGGTCTGCCAGCTGCCACCTGGTCATCCTGGGCAACCAGCCACCTCCCTACCCTGCATCCTCTCTGCCCTAGCTGCCCCTCTCCACCCCTCCTACCAGTCTGGATGAATGTTTCTTCTTTAACTCCTTGGTTGGCAGACTTCCATACAGTTTCATTTTCTGGTAGTTCTGTTTTTTTTTTTTTTAATTGGATGTTATCTTTTTTTGGTTGTGTGAGGAAGTGAAGCGTATCTACCTACACCTCCATCTTGGCTGGAAGCCTAAATAATCCCTCATTTTTACTCATTTATTTTTTAATTGAGCATCTACTGTGTTCCAGGCACTTTGTTAGTTGCTTATGTTCAGTGATAAATGGGACAAAATCCTTGATTTCATGGAGCTTGCATTTGAATGCAGGGGGCCATAATAAAGAGATAAATTAAGTGCTGGAGAGACAATGGAACAGAGAAACAGGTTAGGTATGTCTGTTTGGGTATAGGTGTGTACCCACTTTTGGGAAGGTTACTTAGGGAGCTGTGACATTGGAAGTGAGACTTGAGTAATGCAAAAAGGCCAGTGTTGCGAAGAGCTGGAAAGGTATTCTAAGGGAGGAAGCAAAGACCCTGAGGCTGGAACAAAGGAGGCCAGTGTGGTTGGAGCATTGCCAGTGAGGATAGGGTGGGGAGAAGGGATCGGCGAGGGGCAGGGGCAGATCAAGCTGAGCCTCGAAGGCTGTGTAACATAATAATAGCTTCTGGTTTTCTCTAAGTGTGGTAAGAAGTCCTGGAAGGTTCTGAGCAGAAATGTCACACTATCTATTTTATACATTTAAGATGCTACTCTGGGTACTGTGTGGGGAATGAATTACCTGCACCCATACTCATTCTTTCATCCTTTCTTTCTCATAGTAGGAGAGGTGAGCCCTCCACTTGGTCTCCGAATCTATTCCCTCCTGCCTCTCCAGGACTCAGCTTGTGGATGATCAATTCTTGGATATTTTTAGTCTTACCATCACTCTTTACTGGCTTCTCCTCATTAGTTATTAGAGTGTGCATGTGTGTGTCCATTTGCCTATATGTTATCTTTTTGTGTTTAAATAATAAGCATTTTTAGGTGGATATATTCCTGGTGTACCTTTGATGGGTTTAATTACTGGTTCTAACTCTTTACCTCTTCCTATATCCACACCCTTTGCAAGGTGCCTTTGAAGCTCCTCTCACTGGAGATGGAGCCTGTACCTCTGCCCTTTGGCTTTGGAGCTTGCTTTGGCAGAAGTGACAGTACCCATTCTGATCGTGTCTTAAGAGTGACTATATGTTCTGCTTGTTTCTTTTGCTCTTTGCGCATCACCGTTCCCCAGGGAGAAGAAGACAGGGATGTGGAGCTGACGCAGCTGACCACCCAGATCCAACTTGTAGCCTGCGGCCAAGACCACCTAAGCTCAGACCGAGATTTGTGGTCTTTGGTTTTACAACAGTAGTTGATTGATACAGTGATATAATCAAAAGGTTCAGAAGTGTGAGTCTCCCTCTTACCTATCACCACAGCCCAGTTTCCCTCCGGGAAGCTCCCCAGATTGCTAGCTGCTGTGGCTGGCTCCAGAGAATCTTATGCATACAAGTGAGTCCATACGTATGTGGTTCACTCCACACTGTTGGCACTTTCCCTTCCTTCACCTTATAGATCTCGGAGATCATTCCATATCAAAACACAAAGATCTTCCTCAACTCTTTTTTGGCTTTGTGCGGTGGCATTCCATAGGGTGGATTTGCCATAGTTGATATAACCAGTCCCCAACTAATGAATGTTTGGTTGTCCCATCTTGTACAGTTTCAGAGGAGCCTACAATTTCCTGGGGCATCGACATCATTTATTACATGGGTAAGTGTATCTGTGGCATAAATTCCCAGAGCAGAATTGCTTGTCACTGGAATATGCACTTGTGACATTTCTGGATAGAATCACTTGGTTTCCATAGAGGTTGCCCAGCCAACTCTCAGTCATGATCAAGTCTCTCCGTCTTCAGATAAAATCCACAAACATGACAACGAGAGACCTTGAACTACCTCATCATCCCTTCTTCCTTCAACTTTGGTCTGCCACCTTTACTTCTGGAAAAGATGTCTATATTCTCTGTCCTGTTCCCACTCCAGTCTGTCTTCTTCCTGCCCCCACTATCCTGTTTCTCTTTCGAAGGTCACCTCTGTTGCTCTGTGGAGAAGTCCACTGGGCACAGCTTAGTGTTTACTGGACCTTGTTCCCGCTCATGGAGTACCACTCCTTCGTCCTTGAATGGGCCCACTTGCTCCCTGGAGACTATCAGGAAGTGCTTTGGTGCCCCCAAGAGGAAAAATGAGAAATGCTTAAATGCTCCAATGGAGGGTTTAGAAAGACCATTATGGGTCTTGAGGATTGTAAATGTTTTATTCACAATTCAGCCAAGTTGTCTGAATGGATATAGGGGAGGTAGGTTGAATGTTCAAATGTAATGAGGTTAGTGTATAATGAGATGGGGTTTTTCTTTGGGTGGTGTCAAAGCCCCTGGGTTGAGCCTGAGGTCTGAGGTGACAGTCACCTGAGGATCTTGTTTAAAACACAGATTCTACCCTGGCTGGTGTGGCTCAGTGGACTGAGTGCCTACCTGCAAACCAAAGGGTTGCTGGTTTGATTCCCAGTCAGGGCACATTCCTGGGTTGTGGGCTGGGTCTCCAGTTGGGGGCACATGAGAGGCAACCACACACTGATGTTTCTCTCCCTCTCTTTCTCCCTCCCTTCCTCTCTCTCTAAAAATAAATAAAATTTATTAAAAAACAAAACAAAACAAAAACAAACCACCGCACAGATTCTGCCTGAGTAGGTCTGGGGTAAGTCCTGAGATTCTACATTCTTAACAAGATCCCAGGATCATACCTTTTTTTTTTTTTTTAAAGATTGCATTTATTTATTTTTAGACAGAAGGGAAAGGAGGGAGAAAGAGAGGGATAGAAATACATCTGTGTGAGAGAGAAACATCTATCGGTTGCCTCTCATACACACCCCAACAGGTGACTGGGCCCACAACCGAGGCATGTGCCTCCACCAGCAGTGGAACCAGAGATCATTCGTTTTGTGGAACGACACCCAGCCAACTGAGCCACACCAGTCAGGGCCATACTTACCAAAAATTTTTTGCGGGGAGACTTCTAGTCAAGGTGACCACACAGGCAGCCATGGCTTGCTTCTTCGCACAACCACAACAAATTTACAGCTAAAATATAGAATAGCCATTGCTCAGAGACAACCGAAATCAAGTTGAATGGAAGTTTGACAACTACAGAATTAAAGAAACCACATCCATCCAGACTGGCGGGAGGGGCACAGACATAGAATGAACTGGTCCCACATCCACGTGTGGTAGATAAAAATTCGGGAGGGGTATCTTGGGAGCAAGGAGTTCCAGCCCCACACCAGGCCCCCAGCCCAGGGTACCAGTGCCGGGAAGATAAGTTCCCACAACTTCAGGCTACAAAAACCAGCGGAGATTGAGTCAGTGGAAGACAATTCTGGAACCCCAAACAGTTCCTCTTAAAGATCCCCTACATGGACTCGCCTACTCAGACTTACTCCCTCTGGGCTCCGGTGCAGGGGAGTTGGCTTGAGGGACAGCAGTGGCAAGGAGGAGGAGGCTGAGGTGTTTCGCATCAAGGCAGCAGAGGCCATTGTCCTTTTTCTGGGCCCTCCCCTCTACAGAAACCCAACTTGGAGATCCCTAGGGACTCTGCCCTACTCAATTTATGGGCCCGCCCAAGCTGCTTTTCTATATGAACAAACAAGCAGCAGCTGACCTCAGTGAGCCCCAGGCCCAGAACTCGCAGCCTAGATTCACAGCTTGGCTTCACCTGGAAATCTCCAAGCCCAGCACAAGTAGCAGCCATCTCAGATTGCTTTATAACTTAGGAAGGATGTCCCCCGAGCAAAACACATGTAGGGGCTGACCCTGGCCCGCACCATCCTAGAAACCCCAGGGCCAGCACACCCAGTGGACAGCTACAGACCATGTCAGAGCACCACCACCTTGCCTCTGAACAGCTGATCTTCCATGGAGGGTGGAGCTTGGTGGTCAGTGGTAACAGCCAATCCTTGCAGCTGACTGGCCTGGGTAAATCCTTCCCATTGATCTGCCAGCAGCAACCAAGGCTCAGTACAAGAGGAGGGTGTACTCAGCCAACACAAAAGGTATACCTCAAGTACCCAGCTTGAATGCTGGGGAGGCTGTGCCTCTGGACCCTGGAGGACACCTACTACATTAGGCCATGCTACCAAGACACGGAGTCGAAGCAACTCTACTTAATACATAGAAACAAACACAGGGAGGCTGCCGAAATGAGGAGACAAACATGGCTCAAATGAAAGGACAGATCAAAACTCCAGAAAAAGAGCTAAATGAGGGGAAGATAAGCAATTTCTCAGATGCAGAGTTCAAAACACTGTTTATAAGGTAGCTCAAGAAATTTACTGAGGACCTCAGCAGCATAAAAAAGACCCAGTTAGAAACAAAGGATATACTAACTGAAATCAAGAATAATTTACAGGGAAACAACAGAAGAGTGGATGAAGTGGAGAATCAAATCAATGATTTGGAACATAAGAAAGCAAAAAAAAAGAACCAATCAGAGCAACAAGAAGAAAAGAGAATCCAAAAATATGAGTATAGAGTGAGCAGCCTGTGGGACAACTTTAAGCATTCCAACATTTGCTTTATAGGGGTGCCAGAAGGAGGAGAGAAAGAGCAAGAAATTGGAAATCTATTTGAAAAAATAATGAAAGAAAACTTTCCTAATTTGGCAAAGGAAATAGATATGCAAGTCCAGGAAGCACAGAGAGTCCCAAACAGGATGGATGCAAAGAGGCCTACCCCAAGATACGTCATAATTAAAATGCCAAAGGGTAAAGATAAAGAGATGGGGGTGTGTGGTGGGATGGATGAAGAGGTGAGGGGATTAAGAAGTACAAATAGCTAGTTACAGAATAGCCATGGGGATGTAAAGTACAATATAGGAAAGGGAATAGCCAACTTACATCCATTATCTATGGACATGAGCAAGGGTGGGGGGGGTGTTACCTGAGGGAGTGTGGGGTGCTGGGGGGAGGGGAGCAAAGGGGGAAAAATCAGGACAACTGTAATAGCGTAATCAATAAAATATAATTAATTAAAAAAAATTTATTGATTTTTTAGAGAGGGGGGAAGAGGGGGGAGAGAGAGAGAGAAGGAGAGAGAGAGAGAGAGAGAGAGATTTGTTGTTCCACTTATTTATGCATCATTGGTTGCTTATTGTATGTGCTCTGACAGGAGATCGAACCTACAACCTTGGCATGTCAGGCCGATGCTCTAACCAACGAAGATACCAGGCCAGGACCGAACCCAGGACCATAATTTAAGTGAGTGTCAATGTGCATGGTATTGGTTGGAGAAGGCGGTGTTGGGAATATGGAAAGGTGATGGTTTCTGTGTGTTTACTCTTGACCACAATTTTAGTCCCAGGGATAAGTAGGTCAGCACCTTGGAGTTTCCCCAAGGAGTTTCCTCAAGGAGTTAAGGATGTTAATTAATGCCAAGAACCTTTCCCTTTGTCCTGGCCAGAAGAAGGATCACCTTAAGCAGATCACAAAAATAGATTTGGGGCTCTGATCTCCCTGTTAGTGTCGGTATCCAGGCCAGATCTAGGTCAACCCCAGACTTCCTGGATCCCAGGACTTCTTAGGCACTTGGCTGGAGCAAAGCAAACAGGGCAAGGGTGATTCCTTCCTTTCCCTCCTTCTCAACTGATCTGGGGTAGACAGGAACCCAGGATTGGGAAAGCAGAAGTTCTCTGAGTGTGGCTTTCTCTGTGGCTCTATGGCGCAGTGGCTAAGCAGGCAGGCTGTGCAGCCACGGCCTTTACCAGCTGTGTGACCTTAGGCAAGTTACGCAGCCTCATCTCACCATAGTTTTCTCACCTGCGATGATATGCGCCTCCCAGGCTTGCTGTGAGCAAATTAACTGGGTAAATGAATTAACACAGAACAGCACCTGACACACAAGAATCATTGTATATTTGCTAATAATAATAATAATAATAATTTATATCACCCTTTCAATTTTCACAGCATATATGTCCCCCTACATACTCAATCAACCTCCAAATTCCATCAGGTCTACCTACTAAAATTTGATAAGTTATCTGCCATATCCCTAATTCTTCAAACACCACCATCATTCAGATTATAAGGGAATGCAACTAACAAAGTGGAGAAAGACTCATGGATACAGAGAACAGATTGACAACTGTCATAGGGGAGAGGGTTGGGGCCTGGGTGACAAGGATGAAGGGATTAGGCAAAGGAAAAAAAAGGAAGACTCATGGACACAGACAACAGTATGGAAATTGCCAGAGGGAAAGGGGGGCGGGGGAACATAGAAGAAGGTAAAGGGGAGATAAATGGTGATGGAGGGAGACTTGACTTGGGGGTGGTGAACACACAATACAATACATAGATGTGTTATAGAATTGTATGCCTGAAACCCATACAGTTTTATTAATAAAAATAAATAAAAAAGATTTTAATGGAACACACTTTTTGTTCAGTATTTTTATTCTTTGACAGCAGCACAAAGCCTGGTACATAGTAGGTGCTCAGTGACTACAAGAAGAATGAATGGCTTCTATCCTGGTTGAGTCTGGTTGCTCAAAACACAAATATTTATCGAGTACTCTTTGTGTTTCCAGGCACCATGCAAGGAGTTGGGGACATAGCAAATAGGACCCTGCCTCCCTGGCACCTACTATTTAGGGTGTGGACTCTAATTAAACCCTGGTTACAAGTCTCCAAGAACTGCACACAGGCTCTCTTTCTGAGGCTGGGAGAGGGAATCTTCCAGGTCTCTGAACCACGGCTTTTGTGAAAACCTTTCTCTAAATGCCTCCAGCTTTGTAGGCTTTCTCTTCCTTACCAGCTCCCTTTGTTTTCATTTTCTGAACTGACAAAGCAGTTTGCCTTTTATCTGTTTATCCTGCTAAAGCCTCCATGGGTACTAGCTGGGGACTTTGGAAGGGTGGTGGGAGGCTGGAGGCAGGTTGATTCGGTTTTCTGGCTAAGCTGAGAGCTTTGTGGTTGCGTTCTTAGGAGGAATGTGGGGGCTTCCAGAGGAAGCCTGGGTATGAACCTGAGTTGGAAAGGGATTTTTTAAAAAGGGGAAATCCAGTCAGGATAGAAGCCTTTGGAAGTGGTGGTGGTGGTGGGGATCCTGTACAGGGCAGGGTGCAGAGTGCAGGCAGGTGCCCCTGGAAAGGTCCAGGGTGTCGGGGAGGAAGGTCAGCGAGAGTTACTTGACAGTGAACGGGAGCTGGCGCCTGGTGCCTTGGTGCATACAGATCTCTAAGAGTATGCACATTTGGGCACATTTGATGTGTATTTCCACTTCGATGTGTGTTGTGTGGTGCGCTTTGTGTGATGTGAGCCTGTGTGACTCTCTTGAATGTACATGGTTTTTGTGACAGCTTCTCCTGAGTGTCTTTATGAGCTCATCCATCAGTCAGTGATCTGCGGAGCACCTAATGCCACATCATGTGTTGAGATGGAGGGAGAGGGGCGGGAGAGAAGGGAGAAGAGAAAAGGAGAGAAAATCTGAATTTGCTGCCCTCCCAGAACCAGGGAAGCGTCGGGGAGACAGACAGGGACCAAGGAGTGACAGGGTAAATGTGACATTGCACTTGGGACAGGTGTGCTCAGGTACTCAGCATGGGAGGGTGTGCATGGGGGCACTGTCTGAGCCAGGGAAGCCATCCCTGAGATATGAAGGGTGAGTGGGAGTTATTTAGGTGAAAATGGATTTGAATTGTTATTATTTTTATTTTTATATTTGGACCCCACAGCTGCACAGAGGTGAATTAGCCACACTTCTCAGTCGTGGTCCAGGCAATTGATTTATCATGTATATTTCACATCTTTCATCTCTCCTCCCATTTCATTGCTTCCCTAGAGGAAGCCGCTCTGACATATTTTAGATGTATTCCTAAATAAATATGTATTTTGTATAAATATATAATATTGATTTTAAGTTTGTGTTTTCTTTTTTAATTACAGAAACAGCACTTTATTTCCCCTCGACACTGTGTATCAGACACCTTTCCAGGCTGCTTTTTGCTTATTTATTTTGCTACATCTTCCTCTTTCTTAGGGTCCATTTTCCTAGTGTTGGGCACCTAAGCTAGCCTTTACCCACGTCACTATGAGCAATGCTGTGATGAACGTCCTCATGTGTATCCTTGAATGGATCTGGGTGAGAGCCTGTCTTAGTTTAGGTTCCCTTGAAAGCAGCACCTGAGACAAAGATTTCAGTGCATGGACCTCACTTACGAGGTGACTCCAGGATGCACAAACAAGGGAGCAGGGAAATGAGACGGAGAATGGAAACATATCAATAGAGTGTGCTTTTTTTAGAGTGAGCTGGTTACCCATGTGGACACCTGATGCTTGGGGGAACACTGAACATTGGGAGTTTCTTAGAGGGTCCCTATGGGGACAGAAAAGCCTGAGTGGACAGCAGGTCTTGAACCTGGCTCTTAGCTCCTGTCCCTCGCTTCTGTTCTTCCTCCCTTCCTTTATTCTTAACTTCCTTTCTTCCAACAGGTGTGATTCTGCAGTCCAAGTATAAATACAACAGATACGGTCCTGGCTCTGGTACAGATTACATTCTACTGGGGAGACAGAGATAATTAACAAGTGAAATTAAGGACATTTCAGATCTCGAAAGTGTGATGAAGAAAATAAGACTAGAGATTGCTTGGCATGTGGGGCCAGGTGGGCAATGTGGATCTGGCAATCTGGGATAACCTCTCCGAGAAGGTGGCCTCTGGGCTGAGGTCGGAAGGAACCAGCCATGGAAGGTCTGCAGGAGAAGCATTTCAGGCAGAGGAACAGTAAGTGCAAAGGCCTGGAGGTGGGAACATGCTCGTTCTGTTTTAAGGAACAAACAGGATGAGAGGGAGTGCGGGAACTTTGGGACAAAGTGTGATCTTCCTGTAAGAGCTATCCATCGGTCCCAGCCTGGCCACTGAAATTATCCCAAACCCAATTCAGCCCATCTTCTTCATGGCAGCACTTCGGATATTGGGAGGTTGTGGCTGTTACCCACCCTCCTTCTTCAGGTCAGAGGCTGAGATTTTGTATTGATGGCTCAGAGCCCAGCCTGTGTTGTGTAGGTCACTTGATGTTTATCTGTGAACACAGCTACTGCCTCTGTCTCTTTTCTGTTTTTCCACATAATTATTCATCTATTATTTGCCCCTGTCTCTTGACCTCTTCTCTTCTACCCCTCCAATCAGAGCTCTGCCCCCACTCCAGTAACACTGACTTCGAATGCCCCAGGTACATTTTCACCTCAGGGCCTTTACACTTGCTGCTGCCTCTGCCTGAAAGTTGTTTCTACAGATATTTTCAGGAGCCTTCCCATCCACCTGGTCAGTCAGCCCATCCTATTAACAGGGAACCTCTCTGACCTCCTGCTCCTGCTCTGTATGAAATAACCCACCCTGGCTGTCTCTTTCCTTTCCCTGCTGGTAAGTTCTCCAAACACTTATGCCAGTTGCTAGAAACTGAATGTTGGTGTCCTTCCCAAATTTATATGTTGAAATATTCATCTCCAGTGTGATGGTATTAGGAGGCAAGGCTGTCGGGAGGTGATTAGGTCATGGGGAGGGCCAGCACAATGCATTCATGCTCTTGTAAGGAGACAGAGGATCTTTCTCTGCTCTCTGCTCTCTGCTATGCGGCCATACAACGAGAGGATGGCCATTTGCAAACCAAGCAGAGGGCTCTCAACAGATCCCAGATCTGCTGGTACCTTGAATACTGGGCTTTGGGTGTCTAGCACTGTGAGAAATAAATGTTTGTTGTTTAAGCCAATCAGTCTATAGTATTTTGTTACAACAGCCAAATGGTTTAAGACAGCATTTGATATACCAAGTACAACACTTACCAGCTTGCTTTTTTCCTGTCTGTATGCCCTCACTAGAATCAAGAGGGCAGAGACCTGACTTTGTTTACAGTGTCTGGAACAGTGCCTGGCACAGAGTCAACATGTGATGAGCATTGCTGAAGGATGCCTGCATCATACCAGGCACCACGCTCTCTGCTGGGGAGGTGAATGTGAGAGACCCAGCCCCTGCCATCTGAAACCCGCGGGGCTGGAGGGGAAGTGGCACGAAACAGCACATAAATAACCCATGGCACTGAAGTGCCATGAAGGAAAACTCTAGGGTGCTACAGGAGCATCTAATAAGGGGCATCCAATTGATTTTGGGGGTCGGCATAGGCTACTCTGTAAAATGATAATCAGGAATTAGGCTGGTATGTTGATAAGATTATTGATACAATCTATTTATATAAATTGCATGTATTTGATTATAAAAAAAAATTTATACAAATGGTTCATCCAGCAATTTTTGAGCACCGACTATAAGCCAAGCATGCCTTAAGTACTTTACGTTTGTTACCTCATTTTCCCTGCAGAGCAGCCCTGGATCTGATCCCCCCAGCCTGAGCTCGGACCCCAACTTGGCCACTTCTGACTGCAGAGACAAGTCATTGGACTTCTCTGTGCCTTGTTTTCTCCACCTAAAACTTGACAATAAATCATAGTACTTACCTCCCAATGGAATGAGTTATTATTTATTTCATTTTATATATGGGGGAATTGGGGCTCAGAGGGAATAAATAATTTTCCTGAGATCCCAGGCACAAGATTCAATCCTCATCTGCCTGCCTCATAAATTCTCACCCTCCCTGTCAGTGCATTATTCCACAGACACACACCTCGCCCCTAATCTATTGCTCTAATATTTATAACAACGCAGCTACAATTCACTTTTCTGCTGCTTCCATGAATCACCTCCCGATACTTTTGATTTCTAAGAGCAAAGTGCCACATTGATTTCTATTATCTGCCTGTGCCCAAGGCGCAGTCCCCAGGCCCACTCCCTGCCTGGCGGGGTTTTTCTCCCTATGCCTCATGGCCCGCGCTGCCTGATCCACAGCAAAATGGGTTTGTGATTTAGCGGCAGAAAAGGTTAACTCTAAATAATGATCAGAAAGTTAAAATATAGAGCCAGAATGTTGCTTTAGTTTTTATAGGTTTTAAATAATTTCGCCTCCTTCCCTGAAGGATTTAGCATAATTCAATGAGAAAATTGCATTCAGATCCTGTGGGCTGCTCCGACGTGACTGAATTGCAATGAGCAGAAGAGATGTACAGAGTCTTTCTGACAATGAACCTGAATGAGCCATGAGCTCAGGGAGCAATGCTTCTGGCGTGTGTTCTGGCTTCCCCAGGCTCCTGGGTGCAGTCCAGGTGGGGCAGGCAGCTGGCCCAGATGAGCAAGAGATGACAGTGACAGGTGTTCATGCTGGGCAAGGAGGAGGGCAGAGGTTGCCTGCCTGTCGAAGAATGCACTAGACCACTGCGGCCACAAAAGCCTGATCTTCTCCCATCTCCCTCTGTGCTTCCGGCCTGTACTGTCACCTTTGCAGGAGTGGTTAGGCCCCATCTTCTTCCGTTACAAATTGTATGAATTAGGATTGTGTCTGGCTGCAAGGCGCAGGAAAACCTGACTAGCACTGGCTGAAAGAAATTCTGGTTTACTTAGCTGTTTATTTATTTTTGCAACAGCAAAAATGCATAGGCGTCCCTGGGCGAGTGCACAGCTCAGAGATGCCATCAGGGACCCAGGCTCTGCTTTGCCTTGTAGGCACCGTCGTCATGCATTCTCTGAGCTACGGGGTCAATGCGAGGATTGAATTGAGTTAGTGTATGTAGTCCTTGGCATAGTTCCAGTATGTGGCAAATGCTATATTAGTGCTTTTTTTTAATCCAGAAGATTATTTCAATCTTATTTTATACTAAATGTTAGATCAGAAATGTTTTTCCACACCAATAAATGGAGACGCACGTTACCGTTTTTAACGGGCGCACGGTGCCCGGGCTTCGCATTACTGTTCCATGGGTCCCCTGTTGTTGCATATCCAGGTTGCTTCTAGTTTTCCATCTTTATGCAGCAGTTCATTGCTTTTCTGTGGGAAAATTCCCAGAAGTGAAACTACTACAATAGTGCTTGCAATGTTTGTGTGTGTGTGAATGTGTGTCCCTGCATACTGGAGTGTGTGGTCAGAAGAGGCTGGGGTGGGTGACTAAGTTTCTCACGGTGTGTCCCCATTTCGCCTATCAGCTCAGTATTTAGCTTGTGGCTCTGAAGGACACTGCCCCTGCCCTGTCCTCATGCCAAGGTTGGTTCTTACTTCACGGCAGTCAGGGCTGCCACCCCCGGTGCTAAATGTTTGGACTCCTCAGAATAGGCTGCGGCCCACCCCAGCCGCTCACTCCTTGGCCTTTCTCACTCCAGGACCTCGAAAACGAGTCTCCCAGCTCTCCCCAAAGCCATGTCCTTTCATGGATCCTGAACAAACATGTCCCAAAGCCAGGCAATGTAAATCAGTAGGCAGGACTTTTTCATAAGGCGAGCGCTTAGTAATAACAGCAGCTAGCGTTTCCTCAATGCTTGCTATGTGCCAGGCACTGTGCTGAGCACTTTATAAGCACTGGGTAACCATAACGGTCTTGGGGGGTAGGTAACATTGCTATTCCAGCTTTTCAGATGAGGAACCTGAAGCCTAGAGTGGTCAAGTACTTGGTTCAAGGTCACGGAGGGAATAAGAGGTAGATCTGGGAGCCCGGAGCTTGGCTTCTCAACCCAGTGTCCTACTGTTTCTGTTCAGATTGATCATCCAAAGCCTGGCCAGACCACAGAACTTGGTCTCTGCTGACTTCCATGTTTTTGGGAAGCTGGCGAGACACTTGGCATTGTGTGGTCACTGCACGTGGACCTGATCTTGCTTCATCTCCACATAATAGTCTATTTAATTTGTCCACTCAAAATACCACTTCTTACTAGACTTTCTAAGGGAGAGACTGGGCTTGGGGAGTGTTAATCTCTACCAAAAGGGATATTTTAGACATTCACTTATGTCCAGTGAAGCATCAGGGTACCATGTAAAATAGAAATCCTGTGGAAACCCAGCTTCGCTGCAGGAACCCTTTCCCGGGGATGTGGCTCCGGGTCCAAACACCCAGGGCCCCAGCGGATTCGGCCACTCGGACTTGGCGATGTGCCTATGTGCTGTAAGCCACGCACTGCTGGTGAACGCAGTGACTGTTAACTGGGGAACTGAAGGTGGATGGTAACACAGAGAGACTCTGCACAACATAAATCAATTTAACAAGCAATTCACCTGTGGCTGGTGACTAATGATAAAATGATCAGATGCTGCAGCGGCAGAGACAGTGGTTACCTCTTAGGAATGTGTGCTCTTGGAAACAGCTGCTTCATGGTCCAGGTGTGGTCATGTGACTAGCTTCACCAATGGGATCCAAGCGGGCCTGAAAACTGTTACTTTGGGGCTGGAACCTTTAAGAAGTAGGTTCACATTTCTGTTGTCTAGACCTTTCTCCACGTCTAGCAGGTATGGAGGACTCCGAGGACCTAGTGGACGGCAGAGCCCCAAGGTGGAAGGAGGCACAGGTGGAAGGAACCTGGGCGGCTGATTCCTTGAGTGCAATGTCATCAATGGCCAGGAACACCTGCGTCAGGCCACTGGGTGTGGGAGAAAAAAATGTTCTGTAAGAGTGAGCCACTGAAGTTTTGGGGTTTGTTACATCAGCCGCAATTAGTCTAATACATAAGCCTACCAGAAAACATTTTATTATTGGGTGAGGATGTTTCAAGTGGCAAATGGAAAATGATAAAAGTAATAACTTGGAGCTGGCTCTATGTAAGGCTGTTTCCTGGGGACACAGAACTAATTCCTGAACTAATTCCGGTCATCAGAGGCCAATACTCCTTTGGGGTAGGTGAAGGAGTGTTGTGTCAGGTAGGTGTGGGGTGTAAGTGCACATTTGGGAGAAATGATTTCCCAAGTGGTCAGGAAGAGCTGCAGGGGTGAGTCCACGTCATGATTTAGAGACCCTGAGGTCAAACCTCATCAAGTCCGAGGACCAGTGTGAGTCTGAAGTAGAGGACAAGGGCAAGAAGAGTTTCAGAGAAGTCCCAGAGCTGAGCAGGGGAAGCCAGTATGCCCAAGACGATGAACAGGGATGGGGGGTGGGGGTGTCTGTCAAACACTGAATAAATTTACAGTGGCCACCAGCTGTGTGTGGGTGAAGCGCACAACCAAACATGGGAGGACCATCAGCATGTCTTTCACATGTGGTGGGAAATGGGGAGAGGCTTGGATCCTCCAGGTGAGGGTCTCGTGTTATATGGAGCTGGAGACAGACATGAAAGCCGATGGCTGTGGGGCTGAACAGGGCCAAGCACACACCCTCGGCCCTGCTGCCTGGGGCTGCAAAACCTCCGCCATCATTGTCTGCCCAGCAGCCACTTCTCCATCTTCTAAAACGGTGCCCTAATTTTCCTTTGCAAAATCACCCTCCTTACTCTAAATCCTGTTGGGTTTGGGTAGGGCTAACACTACTTTCTGGCCCCAACAGTTGGCAAGTGACCTGCCCTCGACCAGGTAGCACATGGCACCCATCCTGGCTGCAGTGATTGGCTCATGGATAACCATGTGACCTGAGTCAGGCCAATGGAAGCTGGTGCTGGGGCTGTCGCAGGACCTGGTGGAAAAGAGGTTAGCCTTCCATAGGAGTTGTGGAGCAGGAGGAAAGAAAGCATGGAGATGGCGTAAGCCACATTTAGGGGGGAGAAGTTGCCTGAGTGTGATAGCAACAGAGATACATGTTCCTGACTCCATCCTGGGGATTCTGGACACAGCCATGCTTGAACCAGACTTCGAAATTACATGAACCAATAAAGTCCCCTTACTAGATTAAACCATTTTCAGTAGGTTTCTTTCAAGTATAACTGACAACGTGTACTCCACAAGGGTCCCCCATTCTGGATAGCTATTTGCAAACAGCTAGCAGAGAGAGGCCAGAGAAGCTCCCACAGCACAGTTTTCCTCCCCTGGGACCCCAGAGCTGGCCTGGGGGTGGGGAGTCAGAAGGTCATCCCTACCCCCACTGCCTCTACCACCTCCACAAGCTCTGTGTCCTCCTGGCTGGGCTGCATATGGGGCGTTCCCACTTGAACGAAAAAAGTCGAGGACTGTAATGTGTGATTCACCACAGGTCTCCCAGGCTATCAGTGTCATCCTCTTTAAAAGAAGCCAATTTATTTTTATTCAAAATCTATACAAAACAATTGAAAAATAAAACTGTCACCTTCACTGTCCCTTTCAGCTAGAAACATGGTCACCTCTGAAATTAAGCTTCTTCCCTCCCTCCCTTCCATAATTATTTTTTCAGCACCTCCTATGCACAAGGACTTGTGCTTAGTTCATATTCTTCCTTCACATGTAATTCCCTTCTAAGATTTAGTTTAAGGCATTTTCTGATCCCCAAATATGGCTCTCAACCATTACAGGGGTTTCAAGTAAGTAACCTTTAAAAAAAAAAGAGAAAAAGGTTTTGAGACCATCTCTGTGATTCATAAATTGTGTAACCTTGGACAGACACACCCAGCTCTTCTTCAAAATGTTCTCATCTGAAAACTGCCATGAAGGTCCTGGGGCGCTGCACCCCATCTGTGGAAAGTTCTCTAAGAGAAGGTCTTTTTCTTGGTTACGATTCAGCACCGGCGCCTGGAGCAGAGTCTGGCACTGACAGTGCCCTTCATTTTTGGTGAATGAATGAATGAATGAATGAGTGAATGAAGGTAGGTCTGGATTAGGACACCCTCATTCTGAGAGGCCAGGGACCCAACCCTAGCACCACAAGGACCACAAATCCAAAGCCAGTGGACTCCGTCAGAGGGGCTGAAGCCTCTGTCAGCAGAGTTTTAAGTCATGGGGGTATAGGACCTGGGCGGGAAACTGACATGACACTAAGCTAGGCTCCGCTGAGCTTGGGTAGGTGGGGGGTGTGTGGGGGTGCTGTTGATATGTCCCTGAGGCACTGCCAGTCCTGTCAGCTGGGATGGGGGCCTCTCTCTGGAGATAGATGTGACCTCTGCAGGTCATACCTTTAGGCTGGTGCAAGGCAAGGCGGTAACTGCCTTCATCCAGCTGGGAAGCATAAGACCCAGGAGCACCACCGATCAGCCCTGCCCGCAGCGTTTAAAGACACGCTTTGTCTGGCAGATGTCACACATTATTGAGCTGCCTCCCTCGCTCCCGGACCACCGCTGAAGGGCAAACCAGGCTCTGTGGGGAGGTGGACGGCTCTGCAGGCCTACCGGGCTGCGGGTTCTGCCTGATGCTCAGCAGCCCACCTGGCCGCAGGGGGCTGTGGTGGTGATGGCCTGAATTTCAATGCCTCCGGGTCCAGTTTTGGCTTTATCACTATTTTGCCCCTCTGGTCCTCTTTATCTCATCACCACAAGGCAAGTGAGGGGGTTCCTATTATCCAGGATCACGGGAGGATTAGGTGAGATGACACATGCAAAGCACAGCCCGGCACATGATGGGCCCTTGGTAAATGGAGGCTGAGTTATGACAGAAAAGGCTTTGTACCAGCCCACCAACCAACCAACCATCAAAAAAGGAGCAGGTGAGGGCTGGGACCTATGTGAAGGTTCAGCTCCAGGGCAGAGGGCTCAGACCCCAGCTCCCCACCTAACTGCTGCGCTGGGCAAGTTCCCTGGTCGCCTTATGCCTCCACTTCCACATCTGTAAGATGGGGTAAAAATAGTACCTACATGGTAGAGTCATTTTTGCAGGTCAATGAGTTAACTATAGAGAGAACTTAGGACAGGGCCTCATACATTGCAAGTGTTGTGTCAGGGCTTCTGTTATGTAAGGTCCCCCTGGAGCCCCCATGTCAGCAGCACACTGTCTCCTTGGAGTAGATGCTATTTCTAAAGCTTACCCCAGAGGGGTCTTACAACCCCTCTGTCATGGGGATTGGTATGATGGACGTTCAAAGGCATTGTGGTTGACAGAATAATTGTCCTTCGAAGAGGTGCACATCCTCATCCCAGAAATCTATGAGTATGTCACCTCTGTGGCAAAAGGGACTTTGTGGGGAGATTAAGTTAAGGATCTTGAGATGGGAGGTGATCCTGGATTATCTGGTGGGTCTGATATAATCATAGGGGTCTTTATAAGAGGGAGCAAGAGAGTCAGACACGTGATGACAAAAGCAGGGGTGTGTGTGTGGAGGGAGAGAGAGAGAGAGAGAGAGAGAATTGAAGCTGTTAAGCTGCCGTCTTTGAAGATAAAGGAAGAGGCCACAAGCCTAGGGAGGCAAGCAGCCGGTAGAAAGCTGGGAAAGGCTATTAGATTCTCTGCTAGAACCTCCCATGGAAACACAGGCATCTTCATTTTAGGACGACTGACATCCAGAACCATAAAGCAGTGTTGTTTTGAGCCCCCAGGTTGCAGCAGTTGTTATAGCAGGGGTAGGAAACAAGGGTAGTCATGCAGCAAGAGGGCAGATCTTCTCCTGCTCCACCCCAGCATTGGTGTCATGAAGTTTGGGGGTGCCAGGTGGACCTGAGTCCTTCCCCTCATTTGCTGTGTGAAGGGATGAATTGTGAAGTTTCTCTGAGTTTGGTTGTTCATCAGTCCAATGAGGTTATCATTGTTAATAGGAATGAGAGCCTAAGATCCTGAAGGACAGACCTCTCAGCCAGAGCCTGGTACGCAGTAGGTGTTCAGGGGAAGGAAGCTCCCCACCTCCTTCTCTTCCAGCCCAAACAGAGCTGACCCCTTCCCTATGCCCTGGGGTGACCTCCAGCAGCCCTGCACACAGGCACAGGTGCAACCTGGGGAAAAGTGTGTGGGGGCAGCTGGGAGGCCAGGGCCCAGGCTTACTGCTTGGTAGGAAGTGAGGAAATTAAAAGGCTTCTTCTATTTGACTACTTTCTCAGGGTCTGGCCATTTCTAGTCCGATCTGGTGTTAAACAGACCTGCTCATTTCCATACCAATGGCTCTAAGGTCTCCACTGTAGTCTTAACAATAATTGTGTCAATACAGTAACTTCAACTTGCTGGAAAGGTGGCTCTTTTGGAGAATGTGAATTTATAGACTAGCCATTCCTCCTTTTCTCCAGAAATGTTGCTGATGCTGGGGCCTCAGCACTCACTTATTCACTCAGCAAGTATTTACTGAGTGCCTGCCACGTGCCAGCCACTGAGTGCTAGGGATGCAGCTTTTTTTATTTTTATTTTTCCTGAGCTTAAATTCTGATGGATACAGACAGACAATGGGTACACAAAGAGATAAATCAGTTAGATAGGGGACTTTTAGATTTCAGTAAGTTATGAAGAAACGGGGTGATATGATAAGCATGGCTGGGGGAAGAGAGCTCTTTGGGGAGGACATTTGAGCTCAGTGCCTGAAAGAAGCTGGTGGGGCAGGTGGAGATACTCTGGGTAGGCCCCAAGCTGGGGGCTGTCACAGCCCTAATAAATTCCTGTCAGGGCTGGTGTGCAGGGGCCCTGGCTGTGCTTGGTGGGTCAATCCCAAGTGGAATGGCCAGCAGCTGTTAGGAGAGTGGGGCAGCCTGAAAACTACCTTCCCTAGAAGCAGCTTGGCATGTGTTGCCTCCAGGGTCAGAGATTGGTGGTGCTCAGCCTAGGAGGGGTCTTCAGCTGATGGAGATGTCAGAATGAGGCAGCATTCTTTCGGGGAGTTTTCTAGACCTGCAGAGCCCACGTCTTATTTTTGGAGGAGAGGGTAGATCAGGAGGTTCATGAGGCCCAGACCTCATGTTACCAAAAGATTTAAAGATGCAACCTTCATGAGGGTTTCAAACACAATCTCTATATCCAGATACCTTGAGCTCAAATCCCAGGTCTGCCATTCCGTGGCTGAGCCCTTTCCTGCCCCAGTTTCCTCATCTGGAAAACGGGGGTGATGACGGTACCTACTTCTCTGGTTGTCATGAGATTTAAATGCATTACTATTCACAAAGATCTGTTTATTATGTTCCCACAGAAATGCTGGTGCACATATGTGTAGACACACACACATATTCTTCTTAAAGAAATATAATTTAAAAATTTGAAATCATGTCCAAATAAGATTTATACACTCTTACATTAAGAGATCCACTAACGATTTGAAGAGTCATTAATTCTCAAACATTATGTTTCATACCTAGACCTCACACCCATAGGGAACACAGAATTGATAATATTTTAGAACTCCCATAATTATCTTGTGAAAAGTGTAATTATATTGCTTTGCCTTTTTTTCCCCTTGAAGTTGTTAAAATGTTAATATGTTCATCAGAGGTGGATCATGACTCTTGTGAGATTGTTTGGGCATTCTTTTACTTTTTTTAATATATCAAGAGCCTGAGAATGGTGGGGCTCAGGCCCCTCCAAGCTTTAGGCAGTAACAGGTAATGAGGAGGAGGAGGGGTATGGAGCAGCCAATGCCTCCCACCTGTGCCGGCTCTGGGGGCGTGCGGGTGTGCTTTCTCTTTTTACTCTCATGGGGCCGGGGTCGGGGGTGGGGACGTAATTACTCAGAGCACTGCCACTCCCTCCTCTGTGCTTTTCCATCTTAAATAATTTCTCCACTTGACATGCCACCTGCAGCCTTGTTGGTCATGTCGCAGCTGGAACATGGTGTGGCAAAATTAATTACTGCTGACATTGTCACATTGTCATGATGTTTGTTACCCGCCTGTCCCCATGCCTCCCATGTGGTCATCCGCTGTTTCTCACCTTTCCTCTCCCTTCGTTTCCCCCCACCTGTTCTCCGGAACTTGGAGAAGTACATTGCCAGCCTCCAGGAACTGGGACAGACACTGGAGGTATCAGCTCCTGCTAATCCAGCCCGGCCCAGCTGCCCAAATGAAGATCGTTCAGCTGCCCTCCAGGCCGCCTACACCTGGTACCAGACTAGCCCCAGTTACGGAAGATTTTAAGATGTCATGGGGGCAGCTTTAGTTCAGGAGTCGGAGACTTGGGTTCCCCATCTTGGCGCCTCTACCTGGCCTTGAACAAGTTACTCTTTATCCTGTATCTATATGTAAAATGGGCCTTGCTCCACAGTGCTTTTGCAGGAACGAGCTGAACTGTGGTTGTGAATGTAGAGCTGTAGCATGGCACCTGGCGCATAGTAAGTGTTCGTTGTATTGTCATCCTGAGGGATGTCTGGCACCTGATGTGCAGCCCCAATGTTGAATCTCAAGGATCTGGGGAGCTCTGGCCACCTTTTCCTAAACATTTGCATGTTCCCCATCTGTCTTCCAAAATGGACAGTGTCTGAGTTTTTCAGGCAGTGTTCCCAATTCTGACTTGACCTCGGCCTTCCAATTCCAGTTCTGTGACTCTCAGGGCTCTGAGTCCCCCTCTGACCACCAGTCCCTCCTGGAAGCCTCACTGGAAGCTGAGATCCCTAGAGTTTGTGGGATACTGGGTTGGACCAGTGGGTCTGCCCTTGGGAGTCCAGGGACTATTACCTTGCTCCAGCTCCTCTTGGTTGTAACAAATATGAGCATTATCATCACAGCAGCCAGGAGGCACAGGTTAGTTGTTGTTGAGGCCAAGAAAGATAATACCTACCAAGAAGGGCTCCTGGTGGCTAACTGGGCTCAAATCTAGAAACAGCCTAGCAGCCGTTGCTACGCAGGGGCCTCTCTTGCAAGCTGCACTTCAGGGAAAAGCTTGCACTGAACTCCTGGCTGCACTGTGTTCTTGCCAGCTGAGCCCACCCTTGTAGAGGAATTCCTGGAATCGAATTTTAACCAATAGGACTGAGACTTTCTCCATCCCATCAGAGAGCTCTATCGTCATGAGCATCTCCACTGACCAATCAGAGCGAGCTCCATTCTGACCAATCAGGACAGTGCTTTTTTGGACCAATGAAAGTATGAGAATTTGGACTCCCCCTCATTTGCATGAGAATGGACCAATCAGGAACCAGAAGTGGCGACTTTTCTTTCTATCAGTCAGTTCCCCTCTGTCTTGGAGTTCACTTTCCCTTTCCCTTGAGGACTCTGTTCCCCAGCCTGAGCTGTGTCTCTGGAGTGCAACACCAGGGTGGGTGTTTTACTGCTGTGCTATGTCACAACTGAGCTGTTTATACTCAATAAAGTCTCCTTGTTCCTGGCACCCCAAATTGGGGATTTTTGTTGGTGCTGAATTGGTAACAACGACCATTGGTTGACACTATCAGTCAATCACCACAGCATTCCTAGTGACAGGAGATCCTACAGATTGGACACTGCCCTCCCCACCTGCAAGCGCCCACTGCTGTACTGAGACCTTTACTTTGGTAATCTCTCTGAATGCTCAGAAGAGCTCCAGGATTTTAGAGACAACAGAGGACGAGGGAGGTCAACCCACCTGAGGTTGTGCAAGTAGTTACAGGTATGGGGTCAGACCAGCGTGAGGGCTGCAACATTTAACTGGCGGAGATAGCCCTGCTGTAACATGACAGTGATGGTTGTGAGACCAGGTAGGACCTGGAACCTCCTTTGGGTTAAGGGAGACCTGGAAGGTCTTGGGTGGGGATGGGCTGGCTAGAGGGCACTTTGGAGACTTGGGCCAGCTGTTTACCAACTATTTAGGGAAAGTGGTCAGTGTTTTGTCAACCCTTACAGCCAGTCTTGGGTGGGACTCAGACTCGGGCCTCTCCTGCCTTTTCTTCCGGAACCTCATCCCCTCTTCTCTCATCTCCTCCTTCTTCTCCTCTTTTCTCCTCCTTCCTTGTCTTTTTCTTCATCTCTTCTAGGAACCCCCATAGGCAGGAGTATGCCTGGGGTGTTATAATAGTCTACTTGGGCTTCCGGAACAAAACAGCACAGACTGGGGGGCTTAAACAGCAGAGCTGTATTTTCTCACCGTTCCAGAGGCTAGAAGTCTAAAGTCAAGGTGTTGGCAGGGTTGGTTTCTCTTGAGGCCCCTCTCCTTGGGTTGCAGATGGCCCTGCTCTGTCTGTGTTGTCACCTAGCCGTTTCTCTGCCTGCACGTCCCTGTTGCCTCTTCCTGTGCCCTATTCTCCTCTTATAACAGTCAGGTGGGACTGGGGTCTATCCTAGCAACCTCGGTCTAACCGAATCACCTCTTTGAAGGCCTTATCTCCAAATATAGCCATATGGATCAGGGCCCACCCATATAATCTCATTTAACTTTAATTACTTCTTTTAAGGCCCTGTTTCCAAATGCGATTATGTTCAGTGATATGGGGGGTTGAGACTTCAGCACATGTATTTGGGGTGGGAATACAACTTGGCAATGACAAGGGTCTATCCTGGGCCATCTCCTACTGCATAGCCTCAGTTCCTGGCATGTCTTCCACATGTAGAATGCTCCACATGCCATGTGGGAGCAGCTGCAGTGAATGAGTTCCACAGGTGGGGGATGCTGGACATGCCAGTTAAATCCCCGAGAGAGAGGTCTTTAGCTTTATCAACGCTTACCCAGTGTGACTGGGCAACTCACAACACAAAGCACACTGGTGTGAGTTTGCATGTGTAACCCACTCTCTCCTCTGGATGTGTCATAGTAGTGGGAGAATGTTGTGGTTGGAAGGACCTGAGGTCTAGTGTAGCACAGGGGAGCTGCTCTGCATGACTCCTGGGGTTGTCCTACAAAGGGGCAGCTGGGCATGCCAGCCTTGTCAGTTGTTTATTATGTGTTACAGAAGAGTTGCAGAGATGGTACTTAGAGCTCCTGAATACCGTTCACTCAGCTAATATCTACCTAACAGAGGGCATTTATCAAAACTAAGGAATTAACATCAGTACAGCACTATTAACTAAACAACAGACTTTATTTAGATTTCACCAGTATCCCCACTAATGCTCTTTTTTTTCTGTCCCAGGATCCAATCCAGAATATTTCTTTGCATTATCCTTTCACTTGCCAGGTTTCAGAACTGAGGTGCAGCGTCTACCATCTGCCAGCCATTGTGTTCAGTGCTGGGAGCACTGGGACAAAACAGGCAATGATCTTATTCTCACAGAGTTTACTTTTTAGGACAGGTGGGCAGGGAGGTAGGTGTTATGCCAGGTGGTGGTAAGTGCTATGAAACAAAGTACAGCTGAACAAGGAGAATGATGAAGGATAGGGGTTGGAGGGCAATTTTAGAGTTGGCAGTCAGGGAAGGACTTCTTGTAACATGTGGAAAGGACAAAAGAAAATGAGAGGATGAGCCAAGCAGATATTGGAGGAAGAAGGTTATAGGCAGAGTAAGCAGCCCATGCAAAGGCCCCAAGCATGGGAGAGAAATGCCAGGGTGGGGATACATTTTGAATGTTTGAATGGCAGCAAGAAAGCCAGGGTGGCCTTGGCAGAGTGAGTGATGGGAAAGGGGTAAGAGATGAGGTCAGAGAGGTGGCCGTGGCTCACTGTGCAGGAGATGTTAGGCTGTGGTAGGATTTCATATTTTACTCTGAATGAGATTGGGGGCCACTGGCGGGTTTTGAGCAGAGGAGTTACCAAGTCTTACTTATGTATTATAATGTGGTTATTCAAGCTGCTCTGCTTTCTGGGCTGTTGGGGGACAAGAGTGGATACAGGAGTATGGCCTTCTTTTGGGAGCTGAGAGTGGCTTGGGTCTGTGCAATGGTGGAGGTAATAATGATTGGATCTTGGGTACGGCTTGCAGGCAGAAGTGATATAATGTGGTCATGAAGAGAATGAAGGGAGTTAAGGATGATCCCAGTATTTTGGTTTGAGCAATTGATAGAGTGAAGGTGCCAGTTGAGTGGGATGTGAAGACTGAGGGAGAAGTCAGGTCTGGAGAGGGAAATAAAGAGCTTAGTTTGAGACATGTTTGGTTTGAGGTGCCTGCTGAAGAGCCACATGGTGATGCTGAGCAGGCACTGAGCGCTGGAGACAGTTCACCAGGACGGTTGGGATGTCAGATGCACAGACAGTGCGAGAAGCTGCTGGACTGGCTGAGATAATCTAGGGAACCAGAGGATTTATTGACAATTACTCTGTGCACAGCTTTGTTCCACGTGTTGGGTCATAGCTCATGGTCTAGTGTGGAAGACAGACAAGTAACTAGACAATTTCGATCCAAGGGGATGAGTGATGCTGTGGAGGAAGCGCGGGGTGGTAGAAATGCACAGGAGAGCCACCCAGCTTGGTCTTGGCACCCAGGCGAGGCTTCCTGGAGGAGAGGCAACGTATGCTATTACCTAAAATATATGAGTAGCTAATATTTGCCTCATGCTTTCTTTTTTTAAAGTTATGTTTTATTGATTATGTTATTACAGCTGTCCCAATTTTCCCCCCTTTACCCGCCTCCACCCAGGACCTTCCACTCCCTCGGGCAACCCCCGTACCATTGCCTCATGCTTTCTAAGTGACAGGTTCTTTGTCAAGCACTTTACATTACTGGTGCTCAAACTTTGCTGCATATTATTATCACATGGAGAGAATTTTAAAAAATATAAAAAACTTATGCCTGAACCTGACCCCAGATTGACGAAATCAGAATCTCTGGGCCTGGGACTCAGGTATCAGTATTTTTAAAAAGCCTCCCAGTGTTTCCAACACGGGGACAAGCATGAGGACCAGTGCTATACCAGTATTTATTCATGAAATTCTCTGAACCACAACCTCATGGGGAAGATAGGACTATTAGTATTATCATCTCCCATTTTACCGATGGGGAAACTAAGGCACGGTGAAGTCATACACAGGCCCAAGGTTACAGAACTAGTAAGTGACGGAATTGGATGAGAGACCTGGATCCAGAGTTCACATTCTTAACCATGAAACTGCCCATGAGGGGCCTGAATTGGCATTAATCAGGAGAAGGGCATAGGAAGGAGTGTGTTCCAGGCGGTAGGATTGGCTGGACCTTGGTGGAGCTGAAAGTAGATTAATGCAGGGTGTCGATTATGCACTTTCATTCACTCAATAAGCATTTGTTAAGCACCTGAGCACCTGCTATGTGCCAGGCACTCAGCAAGAGACAGAGCAAAGACTCAACGTCTGCAATCTAGTGGGGCAGGCCGATAAATAATCACATACAGACATGTACAATCGCAATCATTTTGGGAAAGCACTGCCTGGCACTCTGAGAGACTGTCATAGGTAGAGAAGTCAGGAAGGAGTTACCAGGATGTGGGTGTGAGTCACATATGTAGATGAAGAAACTGACGCTTGAGATTAAGCCACCTATCCAAAGTCTCACAGCGGATAATTAGACCAAGCTAGAATTTGACCCTGGGTGAAGGGTTGAAGTCTAGTGTGTTTCCTCTACAGTAATGATTCTCAAATATTGGTATGCTGGAGAGACTCCTAAAAAACTTGTTAAAATACATCGCTGGGCTCCACCCCAGAGCTTCTGATTCAGGAGGTCTATGATGGGGCCTGAGAACTTGAATTCCTATCACGATCCTGGGCGATGCTGATGCTGCTGATCTGAGGACCACACTTGGAAACCACTTCCTATCACATGAAAACTTTGATGATTCCCCAGAGGAGGTAACACTGTGCTAGGTAGATGCCCTTCAGGTGAAGATGAGAAAAGACACAGCAAGCTGAGGGACTGAGAAAGCCTGGAGGGATGAAAGGGGCCTCTGTGGCTCAAGTATTCTGTTGTAGGAAAAGAGGAGGATTCATGATAGATTTCTGAGCTGTAGCCACCTGTTCCTGCCTGGACCACTCCTCCATTCACCTCTCCAGTTAACAGCCTGTCAGTCCATCAGGGCATTCACCTCTCCCTGGCCCCACCTCCAGGTGAACTTATCTGAGCGGCTCTGGACCACTCCCTGATTTTAGCTTGAGAAAAAGAAATCCTGTTCTCAGGATCAGGAAGAAACATTTTTCTGACCCTAAATGGGTAGTCTGGGAACTGTCACATTTATTTATTCAACAAGTATTTGTTGGCAATAAATAAGACCAAAATATTCCTACCTTCATGGAAACCTTTATTTGTGTTTGGATGTCAGGAGCTAGGCAATGAACAAGATCACTGTAGGTAATGATGGGTGGGTTTTTTTTTTGTTTTTGTTCTTTTTAAAATTCTCATCCTAGGATATGTCTATTGATTATAGAGAGAGAGAGGGAGGGGTGGGGTGGGGTGGGGGAGAGAGGAAGGGAGAGAGAGAAACATCAGCTGATTGCTTCTCGTACATGTCCTGACCTGGGATCAAACCTGCAACCTAGGTATGTGTCCTGACTGGGAATCAAACCCCCAACCTGTTGGTGTACAGGATGATGCTCCAACCAACTGAGCCACCTGGCCTGGGTGTGACTGGTGTTTTGAAGACACTAAGACAGAATGCTATGAGGCCTTGCGTGTGGCTGCCACTTTAAATAGAGTGCTCAGGGCAGGCCTCACTGAAGACGCGACATTTCAGCTGGAACCAATGTAGCGGGGAGTAAGCCGGGAGAGATTTGTGGGCACGGTTCTAGGCAAAATGAGCTGCAGATGCGAAGGCCCAGAGGCATGGCCTTGCTTGGCCTGTGCTTCCGGTATCTATTGTGTGACTTACTGATTTAAAGCAATAATAATTTGTTATTTCTCATGATTCTGGATCATTAATTTAGGAAGGATCCACCTGTGCTCTTCTTTTACTCTATGTGATGTTGTCTGAGACCACTCATAGAGGGACATTCACTTGGGAGCTTGGACAGAGCTGGGACTTTCAAGAGGGCTTTGTTCACAGGTTTGAAGGTTCATGCTCATTGTTGACATCAGTTTTCTTACCCATGTTCTCTCTTTCTCCAGGAGCCTATACTGGCTTTTTGATAAAATGGAGAATGGCTTCCAAGAGGGAATGTCCCGAGAGGTCTAGCCCAGTGTGTAAGCAGTTATCAAACTTGACGTTTGCTGAAATCCTGTTGTCCCACTGGTCAAACCAAGTCACATGGAAGAGCTCAGGATCAATGTGAGGAGGGACCACCAAAGGACTTGGGAACGAGGAAGTGGGGTTCACTGGGAGCCACCATGTAATCATCTATCACAGCTTATTCTAGCAACGAAGAACAGTGTGGCTGGAGCCTGGAGAGCTTGTGGAAACATGGGACAAGGTGAGGACAGAAGCGTAAACTGGGACCAACTCATGTATGGACTTGTAGTTATGGTAAGGGGTTTAAATTATCTTCTAAGAGTGATTGAATTCACTGTTAGATTTTATACACTAGAGTGACATGATCTGAGTAAGACCATTCTGGGCGCTGTGTGGAGAACTAATGGTTGGAAGAGAGGTAAGACAGAAGGCCAGGGACCAATCAGGAGACTACTGCAATTGCTGGGGAGACAGAACAGTAGCTTGCATTAGGGTGGTGGTAGCAGAGAGGGAGCAAGTGAATGACTTCAGGATATACTTGGAGGGAAGACTCAGGAGGGTTTGTTGATGGGCAGTGCGGAAAAGGGGGGGATCAAAGATTCTTCCAAGGTCTGAGCACCTTGAAGTCCTTTACTATAGGGTGGGGTAGTTTTGGCAGATGCTGTATGCAAATGAGAACCTCATTTTTGACATACTGTAGATGTCTCTGAGAAACCCAAGAAGTTAACTAGGTAATTGGATATTTGAACCTGGAGCTTAGACCTGGGTATGTCTACTACAGCCACGGGGCTAACGGTGATGTCCGCTGTTCTCATGTCCCTCTGCAGGCATTTGGCTCCCACTTCAGGGAGGTGTTGCTCCAATCTGGCCCATTGTCCTGTGTCATCAGAAGCAAGGTCAAGCATACTTAATAGTATAAGTATCTGACCCTGTCCTTAAATTTTAAAGTCTACCCATTGTACTGATGGGGAAACTAAAGCTCGGGAAGGAAGGGATTTGCTTAAGTCCACACAGTATGTTACTGGCAGAGCCCTCGCCTCCTTTCTCTGTGTTAGATGATGTCATAGGGGCCTTTGGCTGGGGAGAAGGTACCAGACCCTAGGTGCAGATATGGCTCTATCAGTTGGCACTAGCTAGTTGACAACAGGCCCTTAGTTTGCTGTATCTCTGCTTTTGCATCGGTGCCCTTCTCCCCTTGGTGAGTTTCGGAAGCTCCCAGAATTTCAGAAGTGGAAGCGCCTTGGAGGTTAACATGCCCAGGGATGCACACTGTGGTCCCTGTCCCATCACCACCCATGGGAGATGTGGCCAGGTGATTTCAGAAGCATCCTCACTGAACCTTACCATCGCCTCACCTAATGTTCCGGAATTTCTAACAGAGAGTTGACATTCCAGAGTTGGCAGGTGAGTGAAATCTGCCCAATTGCTTCTATGTGGAGATCAGTTTTCAAAGACAGCATGTGAGGAGAAAATAATTGGGAGTCAAAATTTTGGAAAAGTATATCAAATTGCTCATGGAATACAAAGCCTGCTATTTTGTGTACATTGGGCTTTTCCTCATGTAAGTATAACATGGCCACTTTGTCACCTAGCTTTGAAATGGATGGTTATTTCTTTGCTGAGGACTGGATGAGGAAAATGACCCATAGTTAGGAACCATTCTGTGGCATTTACCTTGAATCCACATAAGTAAGATGCACAGGCATGGTCCTCTGCCATGCCTGCCATCTCTGTCCTAGAGCCTTCCTCCTCCCTACTTGCTCTTGTTTACAATACGTTAGCTAATGCTTGCCTGACACCATTCTACGTGCTTTACACGCACAGCATGTAAATCCTTACAACAATCTTATAAAGTGAATACTATTATCAACCCCCTTTTTAAGATGAGGAAACTGAAAACCAGAGAGCGTAAGTAATTTCCTCAGTGTCACACTGCTGGTAAAAAGTGGAGCCAGAATTTGAGCCTAGAACTTTGGCTCCAGAGCCTGAGGTCTCTATGTTGTCCAGAGAGCAAGTTGTTGTGTGGTGGATTAATGGTGACCTCAGACTGGCATGCAGACCTTGTTTCTCCCAGCCCAGATTCTTTATAGCCCTTAATCTTCCCTCTTGGCCTGGCTTCCTGCCCTCTTGCCTGGGGTGCCCCATTTGCTGACTGAGGCATTCGCCACCTGTTATCCATCGTGCTCTCCAGTGCTTTGGCCAAGCTTGTTCTCTCAGGCTCAAACCTCATTTCTCCAATCCATTCAGGGCTTTATTGATCTTGCCTGACATTTGCTTCTCGCAGATGCTCAGCCCCATGCAGCCGGACAAATGGCCTCTGCACTTCTGAGTCCCACAGGGGCTGCAGCTGTTCAACCAACTCAGGGCTCTGGGTTAATGGAGAGGCAGGGGCTGGAGGAGGGCACTGGCCTACTGGGGACCTCAGAATTCTCTCCCCAGGAGCTCCTAAAAGGCATTGATTTCAGCACTTTCTGTCTTTTAGGGATGCTGTCTGAATTTCTAGAAGACCCATGAGGGGTAACTGTTATTTCAGGGCTGCCACAGGGGATCCAGATTGGACCTTCACGCCTGTTGGCATGAAGACAGAAGCGCTGATTCCTGGAGACCAGTAAGGCTACGACGTTTGTCCAGGCCACCCAGGAGTTGACATTTTGAGGCTGGTATCTGAGTGTTTCCAGTGCTCTCTGAT